>QEPC01001301.1:5012435-5127678 GCA_003113815.1 Sphenodon punctatus
GGGCCGCCGCATTCTGCACCAGCTGCAGCTTCCGAACCAGCACCAAGGGTAGCCCCACGTAGAGCGCGTTGCAGTAATCCAGTCTCGAGGTAATAAAAGCATGGATGACTGTGGCCAGATCCGAGTCCGAGACATACGGCCTAAGCCGACGCACCAGATGTAACTGGTGAAATGCTCCCTTCACCACAGCCGCCACTTGGGCATCCAGGCGGAGCTGTGGGTCCAGGAGCACCCACAGACTCCAGACCTGAGAAACCAGGGGAGGATGGACCCCATCAATGATGGGGGCCACCACTCCTTTGGCCCTCCCCACAACCATCACCTCCATTTTGTCAGTATTTAGCTGCAGGCGGCTCGCCCTCATCCAATCCCCGACAGCGGACAAACACCGGGTAAGCACCGAGACTGCCGGGCCTGAGTCAGAGGAAAATGAGAGCGATAGCTGGGTGTCAGCAGCATATTGATGACATCTCACTCCATACTCCCTAATAACCTCTCCCAGAGGCTGCATGTACACACTGAACAAGAGAGGGGATAAGATGGAATCCTGCGGTACTTCAGCACATTCGTCTCGCATACACCAAAGCGAATAAGGAAATTATTAACACATCCCATCACCTCCTAGAACACATATTATATTGAAGTTCTGGTATTTTGGTTTTGGGAGCCAGAGGATTTGTCTGTGCTTGGTTTAAGGGTCAAGGAGGGCTGGGGCCAGAGGGGTGAAGAACTGAAACAAATCTGAAATTAGACTGAAACTGAAACCAAAACCAACAAATAGATGAACAGCCATTTTGGGGCACCAAATATTCAGCTGGCTATTCAAAAACCTGAATATTTCTTACAGAGCCACCACTCGTTCCAGCTCTATTTCCCAGCTGAAAATAAAGCACGTACTATATAGCTGAAACAAACAGCTAATTTGCTACCCGCAATGGGCAATACCCACATTTCTGAGTACTGTTTCGAGTATTCAGTCACCTGCTTGATACCCAATTAGGTACCCAGATATGCCTCCCCCCGCCCAAAAAATCAGTAATATCTTGTACCAATTTTCCGGTTACCAATTGTAAATCAGGATGGAAAACTAAAAAATTGGGACCAGAAGATGGTCTTTTGGTACCTAAAAAGTTAGGTACCAACTGGTACCCGATATTTTGAAGTCAATTGGGTACCGAAAATTCAACAGGCATCCCCAATTTTGCAGGTACCCGTTTCACCTCTACATTCCTGGTTTTGCATAAAACACTGTGTTTATGCAAATAAAAGCAAAGTTAACATGCGTTACCAGGCTTCAATTTCAGAGTAAGAACATAATCCTCCATCTATTAAAGTTAATGGCAAGAGGATTTGCACCCTAAGCTCATGATTCACAAACCGCTCACTGCAGAGTAAGTGGTTTGTGGGTTTCACTGCAAGTGTTGTTGACAAACTGAACCATAAATAGCTTAGAAATATCCAGCTGAAACAAATTTTTCAAATAAAAACGTCTTACTGAAATCTTAAATCCCACAAGTTAGGCTTCTTACACTCCTAATCAGAATAGCTTTTTGAACACTTCTCTGCATCCCTCAGATAACAAGATGGACAAATGCAGAAACATCCATGCAAGAGAAATATTTACCTTTCCATCTTATTAATGAGATTTTCTATCTGGTTCACTCCCATGTTCCAAAGAGAAGAGACCTTGGAATCCCATAGCTGTCCTTGTTTTATTAGGTACTCTCTGTAGGCAAATCTTTTACTCAGATGATAGTTTTTGTTTGTCTGCAAAAAATCCATCAGCTCTTCAACATCCCCCTTGAAAGAAAAGGGAACAAATCCATTCAATTTTCACTTAGGTTCATTTTAATGATGACAATAATGAACTATGAGAATAGTAGGGATGGGACTTTGCATTTTAATGGGAACTGAAAGTAGCCGATAACGGCTAAATTGGATGAATCCGATATTTTGGTTCTTTCTTGGGATCTGATCTTTTGCATTGTTTTTTTTATCTGATTGCGGGAAAACTGCAATGGCAATAATCAGATACTGAGAGAACAGAGAACTGAAAGAAAAACCGATAGAGAACAAAAAACGATAATAAGTGAGAACAGAAATCTTGCCCAAGTCCTACAGAATAGTATATTTATAAACTCCTCCCTTCCTCCCCACACCAAATGGTGCTCAGAGCAAAACAAAAACACACAATAAAAATACAATAAGAATGTAAAACCCATGTAAAAACAATTGGAAAAGGAAAGGTTAAAGCAGAGGAGAGAATACATTAAGGGGAACCAACAGCAGATCCTAAATGCAAAGCAAGACCTATTTATATGGCTGGGGTTTTGTCAGGTGGGGATAGGAGCTTGGGAGGTGAGAGCAGAAGTCTATATTGTTTATTTTTATTGATTTTATATTATTATTATTTTTACTTTCAAGCTGCCATAAGCCCTCGGGAAAGGGTGGGATATAAATTCAAATAAATAAATAAATGCAGCTGGAAAATAAAGTCTTAAGGTGTTTTGTGAAGGTGAGGAAAGAGGAACTAAAACAGACATCTGGAGGTAGCAAGTTCCACACTGAGGGCCCAGTCACAGCCAAGGCCCAACCGCCTGCCGAGTTAAGGTGCGATGGCGAGCTCCCCAAACAGCGGGTGGTTAACCATCAGTGCGAGGCTCTAGGAGCAGGTCTCAAATATAGGCAGGGCCTAGACTCTGAAAAGCAGCAGAGCAATCTTGAATTCAAGCCTTCGCTCTACAGGCAGCCTATGCAGGGTGGGTGTAATATGACCACAGCTGCCCAAACCAGTAAGCAGCCACGCTGTCGCGTTCTGAACAAGCTGCAAATGACCGAGAAGCACCACTGCATGCCAATAAGAGAGAGAATTACAACAATCAAGACATGGGTGGCCGTGGCAAAGTCAGCCTGGGATAAAATTTCTCACTCCACTCACTTCCACAAAATATTATTCAGATATACCAATTCAAAAATCTGATTGTATTCCAACATCTAAAAACCTTTGCTTAAAATTCATAGTTAGGGCAAATTAGTGAAAATTAACAATTTCACTACTGTACAATGTACAAATATCTTACAATTATAATACATCGTTTTCAACTATATCAATATTACTCAGTCACATACATTTCATGAACAACTGTCTGTATCAGTATCTTCCCAACATCATAACTCATTCTTCCTTAAATACCATCAAGATTATAACAACAAGAAGAAATATCCACCACTTCACCATTTCTACTAATTAAGAAATTCGTTTTCATTCAAACGCCTTAACGTGGCATTTGAATGAAAATGAAAGGATGTAAGAGTAAAACAGAGTTTACAATCAGTGTAAAGCATCCACATTCTTGAGCGCAGGCAAGCTGGATTCCAGCTGGGTAGCACTGAAATGAGCATTTGTGGTGGATTCTCTTTCCATCTGAACCTGCAACTCCGACCCAGGTCTGTCAGAATGTGGACTGGCCACAATCCAGTCACCATTCCAACAAAGATCTGGATGGGAAAGCCTTGTTCCCCCTCCCCCTTGTGTGTCACCATTTTGCACCTGCGCACTACAAAAAATCTTCTGGCATAAGTGCAAAAATAGCTTGTTCCATGTGCATGCATAAATGGTACCACACTGTGCCATAACATCGCAGCGTGGTGCCATTTTGTGCATGCGCTTTGAACAAAAGGCTGTTTTGTGCATGCACAAAAGACTTTTTATAGTGCGCATGCGCAAAATACAGCCTTTGAAATGGCCCACGGAGATCTAGCATGCCTGAAATTACATGCTGAATCTTTCCGGGCTAATTAAAATATGCAGATTTAATCCATGAATAAAAAAGGAATAATCTGCTTCAGGATCTGGATGCCGTGGCCTCAATCCACTCTGCCATCATTCTCTGCAATCTGCCCCTCTTCTTCAAAGGCTTGGAGAGGGAAAAGCCCAGAATAGAAGGATCAAGCTGGGAAGCAGAGTGGAGATGTGATATAACTCCCTTACTTTCCAGATCCTTGAGCTCCATACTTATAAGCAAATCCTTTGCATGGGCAGCTGCTGCAGCTGACTCTTTTGGAGGATCACCACTGCCCGAGACAGGTTGCTGGGCTTGATGGACCATTGGTCTGACCAAATATGGTGGTACTTATGTTCTCTGAGCAGGGCAAAGGGATTGGTTTTGCTCTGTGTCAGGCCCAGGTCAGGCCCAATGTGATCAGATTTGATCATACTGGCTTTGAAACTGGGAGTCCCAAGTTTTAAACCTGGTCTTGAATCATTTCTCTCCTCTTCAGCTTCATGGTTGTAAAAGGGAGCCCAGTGGACAGAAGGGGCCAGCTGGTGTCATGTACAGTGGGATTGATGGAAACGGAGCGCCACACTTGGTACCAATGTTAGACTTGTGCGTACGATGGGAGCTCGCGGGGGGTGGGGAGGGCATTCTCGGTCACTGCCTCAGTCTTACGAAACTCCCAATCCCTGGAGTTTCATTTGAGCCTAGACCCAAGCATCTTCAGAAGGCAGTGTAAGACATTTTTGATTGAAAAAAGCATTTGGCAGGCAAGAATAGGGGTAGATTGGGCTGGATTTGTTGGGTGGTTTTGGCGTAGGCTTATGAAGGAGGGGGTTGGGAGTGGGGAATTGGGAGGTAGCTTTGAATGGGGAGTTGTGGGAGGTTTAGGCGTTTAAGGGTATTTTTTATGAGGCTGTTAATATTTTTACTATTTCTGAGCCACCCTGAACCTTTGGGAAGGTCAACATATAAATATAAATAATTACACAAAATAAATAAATAATTATATTAGCCTTAAATCCCATTATCAAGACTCCTATAATCTTCTCAAGGCTCTGGAGATGAATGGACGGCTAAGAGGTCTGGATCCATTGTAGACTGTTACTTCAGCCTCCAATATATGAGGGAGAGTGAATAAACTTGAAATGACAACATGAATATGAGAGGCACTGATGGACAATACAGGTCCACAGAGCCTCAAACACAGGGAGCCTTGAGCTATTGAGGGCCTACAGCAAGGAGAAGGCCCCAATACCTGGGCCCTGTTATTTTCTCTACTTCCGAGGCTCTGACAATGGTCTTCAAAACGCCTCTAAGGCCCTGCAGATGGTGCTATCAAGGGTTCTGCATTTTATCATCTCCCTAAACCCTGCAAATTCTAAGGCTTGTCCTAAGGGACCAGCAAATACTAAGGGAGACCCAGTAGATACAGTGTACCTGGATTTCCAGAAAGCATTTGATAAGGTCCCTCATGAGAGACTCTTGAGAAAATTAAAATGTCATGGGATAGGAGGTAGTGTCTTACTTAACTGGTTAAAAGATAGAAAGCAAAGGGTACGACTAAATGGTCAGTTTTCACAATGGAGAGATGTAAGAAGTGGTGTGCCTTAGAGATCTGTATTGGGACCGGTGCTGTTTAATTGATTCATTAATGATTTGGAAAAGGGTGTTAAGAGTGAGGTGATCAAATTTACAGATGACACCAAGTTATTCAAGGTAGTTAAAACACGAGCAGTCTGAGAGGAACTGCAACGGGATCTTATGACACTGGGTGCCTGGGCATCTAAAAGGCAAATGAGATTTAGTATGGACAAGCGCAAAGTGATGCACGTAGGAAAAATAATCCAAACCATGTGTACATAATGCTGGGTACTAAGCTAGGAGTTACCACTCAGGAAAAGGATCTGGGGGTGGTTGTGGACAATACAATGAAATCCACAGCGCAGCGTGCGGCAGCAGTCAAGAAAGCAAACAGAATGTTCGGAATTATTCAGAAGTGAATAGAGAATAAAACTGAGGATGTCATAATGCCTCTATATAAATAAATGGTGCTACCGCACCTCAAATATTGTGTGCAGTTCTGGTTGCCCCATCTCAAAAAAGACCTAGCTGAACTAGAAAAGGTACAGAGAAGGGCAACAAAAATGATCAAGGGCATGAAAGGGCTCCTGTATGAGGAGAGGCTTGGTAGGTTGGGGCTCTTCAGTTTGGAGAACAGACGACTGAGAGGAGATACGATAGAGGTCTATAAAATCATGAGTGGTGTGGCACTAATAAACAAGGAGCAGTTATTTACCCTCTCAGCTAGTACTAGAACTAGGGGACACTTCATGAAACTCATGGGTGGCAAGTTTAAAACAAATGAAAGAGAATATTTTTTCACTCAGCGTATAATTGGGTTGTGGAATCTAGTGCCAGAGGCTGTGGTAAGGGGCAGTACTATAGCTGAGTTTGAGAGAGGTTTTGACAAGTTTCTGGAAGATAGAATCTGGGAACATGACAGGAGTTGGGGGGAAACCACAGGGAATGGATCCCGCATTGTGACCTGTTGGGTGCTTCTCCCAAGTCACTGTGATTGGCCACTGTCGGAGACAGGATGCTGGGCTAGATGGACCATTAGTCTGACCCATTATGACACTTCTTATGCTCTCACGTCCTGCTCCAACGTATATAGCCTATTAGCAAACGAGGAACCACCACTTATGAAGAACATATGGACCTGCAAACGCAAGTGCCACCACCATCATTTCACAATGCGCCCCACCATCCCTGGATCTGGCACTGATGGGTAATCACTGCTGTGCTCATCACAAGTGATCACAGGATGAGGGCATTTCTTGGTAATAATCTGTGTGACTGCCACTTGAATCCTTGCAGGCCCAGGCCAGGGGGCTGGGTTGGGGTAAGTCACTGCAGGGTGTGACCCTCAGAACCAGCAGAGCATCAGTGGGTAAGAACAAACTTGACAATGAACTGGTTTGGCCCACTGTGGGACATTTGTGCACGGACCACGCCGGTGTATGTGTGTGCAGGTGCTGTCAGATGTTTGGCCCGGGGTATCCTGGGTCGTGCTGGTGGCTAGAACAGGCTGTGATCCTGCAGAACTCCAGGATCACAGCCTGAGCTAGGTTCCACTCCGACTGGGCCAAAACGGGCCACCTCAGAGCCGGGCTGGGCTGCCTCCATTAGGACAGGCAGCCATAGCTGGCCATCACTAGCAACCATGGCTGCCTGTCATGGCAAGGTGCTAGGAACAGTGCGGGGGTGTTCCCTATTCTCCCTGCCCTCGGGCTGTGTGCCCATTGGCCCAGCCAGGCACATGTGTGTTTTGCGCTCCGGCCTGTACTCACCCTATCTGCATAGGCTGCCTGTCCCGGGTCAGCCCGGGACAAGGCAGCCTGGCCGTCACTTGTGGCTCCACACAGCGTGCCTCTGGCCCTTTAAGGGAGCCAAGCGTAGAAGCAATTAAGGTCACCTGACTGACTCCAACTGGGCGTGGCTGAGTAAGCCAGTGGAGCCTCAGCCATATAAAGGGTGAGCTGAGGCATTCGGGGAGGACAACCAGGGAGAGGCAGCCAGCTCCATGGCCCAGAGGGCCTAACTCTGGATGTCAGCTGATAAGGGGCCAGGCTGAGGGTCTCCACACAGGAAGACTCGATAGACAAAGACCCTGTAAGATGAAGTGTATGTATGTGGCTTGGGGAAAGCGTGGAGCACTGTAAATAAAGAGCACTGGTAAAGGAGAAGAGCACTCTGTGGACTGAGGGGTGGAGATCCTGCAAAGATTCACCCTAACAGGGCCCTGCCCTGTTACACAACCTTTTCATAAAACCTTTTTCACTCTAAAACAGAAGCTTTTAAAAGCTGCCAGTTGCTCTCCAAGCATCAGAAATGCTGCTGAAATACCAGCTGAGAAGTACGGTACTAAGAGCGCACAATTACCATCAGCGGTATCGAGAGTTCGGCACACGCGGTAATACATTTTTGTCTAGACATCTCAATTTGCATCGTTCTGGTTCTCCTAATTCTGTAGCTTGTTTCTGCGAGCGCGCCAGGATAATGATTCTAAAGAGCAGCAACACAGAGAGCCGCAGGAAGCTCTTGGAGCAAGTCTATTTATAGAAACGTTGCCCTGAAACGACCATTTGAATTCGGTTAGGCAGGTGGGAAGAACGTCTATAAAAACCATAGAATCTTAGCGCTGGAACGGACCTCGAGGGTCAGCTAGTCCAACCCCTGCTTGGATGCAGGTTAAGGACAGCCACAACATCCCCAACAGATGGCTCTCCAGCCTCATTTTGAAGACCTCCAGCAAGGGAGGTTGTAGACTTTCCATAAACAGTTTGCTGAGCGCCATTGCCGCACAGCCCTTACTGTTAGGAAGTTTTTCCTGATATTTATCCAGAATCTCCCTTCTGTAACTTGATCCCATTGATTCTAGTCCTGCCCCTCTGTAGCCGTGCAGAACAGTTCCGTGCCATTATCTTGCTGGCAGCCCTTTAGATATTGGAAGGCTCCTATCATGTCTCACCTTTGGTCTTCTCTTTGCTAGGCTAAACATACCCACTTTATATTTCATGCCATTACCTGGATTTTTGCGTAATCCTGGAGTAATGCTTTCGCCACTTCCAACTTCAGTTCGCCTTTAAAAATGGCATTTTTTATCTGAGTAAAAAAGATGTGATGAAGCTCAGTTCTCTGGGAAAGTGCCAGCTGTCTGTATGCCTTTGCAAAGTATTCTTCCTGTTTCACCAAAAGAAACCTCTTCATGTGGTTCCGCTCCAGCTTGTGAAGTTTGTCCAGAAGACCTCTGTATTCTGCAGCAGACTGGGGACATGAAAAGAAAATGAACAGTAAACCTTTTGGCATATTATGGTATTATTACGGCTTTTTATGTAAGCTGCCCCGAGCCTTAGGGGAAGGGCGGGGTAGACATTTGAATAAAGTAAATAAATATCTGAAGTACAACCGTAAAATAGTGAGTATATATAAACTCATATCTTTTTATTTGTACACATACAGTTTGACACTCTCTTGCACCAGTTGTGTTGTACAGCTCTGTGACGATACTGTGACAACTAATCGGTAAGTAATTTTTATTAAATGTTGTAGCCGCACGGCCATTATTATGGGATAATAACCGTCAAGACATAAAACCAAAACGCAACAACAAACTACAATTGTAAAAACATTCATGTGGGTTAACGCAATAACATGAAATGAACAGTCCAGATATCAAGAGCAAAAGTGGGCCATGTGGTTAAAACAACCTCATATATAAAACAAATAGGTATATATAACTTTGACAGTAAATAACCATATAACAATAAAAATCCACCTACTCCCATTACAACAAGGGCTCCCAGTTAACTTTTTTATGTATGTTATCAGCTCTAAGGGCAAAAATGGCCACATGTTTAGTTCTTACGGGGTCAGAATCACCAAGCAGATAAATCAACTGTTGAGTTTTAGGACAGGTGGTATTCCATCCAACAGAAGCTTGTAAATGGTTATGATATGAATCATACAAGGGGCAAGTAATTAAATACTGATACAGATCCTCAATCCTCCCAACACAGGGACACATTCGCTCTGCGTATGGAACGCCCTGATATCTCCCCGATAGAACTGCCTTCCTCGCTGATTGAAACCTCAAACTAGCAAATGCGTGTCTAAGCCTAGGGTCAGTGAAAGAGTGAATCTATGAGGCCCCTCCCCAGGGTGTGTGTGTGTGTGTGTACCAAATATTTATAACAAGGGGAGGAAATGGCTCCAGCAGCTGAGGCTCTCAGTTGTTGCCTATCAATATCATAGACACGTTGTTTTATGAGCCTAGTTATCTGGTTGCTGGATTGTCCTTGTAGGAAGAATTCCAAAAGGCCCAAGGAAGCAAGGCAGGTTTTCACTTCCGCCCACCAAGGATCAATCCCACAGACAAGATCATTTTGCATATCCCTCAGGGCTAAGGTCAATAGGGAGGAATCTGGCACGTCCCTAATTCTTGCCCAAAATTTTAATAGCCGTATTTCTGCTGTAGCCTTCAAAGAAGGACTACCCATTCTAGTAGGATAATAGATGAATTTAAAGCCGGGGGAAGCCTAAAAATCCTTTTCCAGAATTGATTAATTACTGGGCACACCCTGAGTAGTGTCTGGTTGTCATAGCCCCAAATCTGAACCCCATATAATATCCTTGCCAATATTTTGGCCACTAGAATTCTTTATACCGCCCTGATGCACCTCTGTTCATAACGAAAAAAGAAACGTTGGATAGCCATAGACTGCATTTGTGCCTGTATATAAGGACTTTATCAAGGCTAGCAAACGCTTGTCCAAATTTAAACGGGCAAGTTCAAGCCATAGCTTGGTTCTGCAAATCATATCAAATGCAGTGGGCAGATCTATAAATGCCAAATATAATTTGTGCTTTTGTCGCTGATATTTATTCATCAAATGGTGAAGGACGAAAACATGCCCAGTAGTGGAGTGATTGGGCCTAAANAGGTGGGAAGAACGTCTATAAAAACCATAGAATCTTAGCGCTGGAACGGACCTCGAGGGTCAGCTAGTCCAACCCCTGCTTGGATGCAGGTTAAGGACAGCCACAACATCCCCAACAGATGGCTCTCCAGCCTCATTTTGAAGACCTCCAGCAAGGGAGGTTGTAGACTTTCCATAAACAGTTTGCTGAGCGCCATTGCCGCACAGCCCTTACTGTTAGGAAGTTTTTCCTGATATTTATCCAGAATCTCCCTTCTGTAACTTGATCCCATTGATTCTAGTCCTGCCCCTCTGTAGCCGTGCAGAACAGTTCCGTGCCATTATCTTGCTGGCAGCCCTTTAGATATTGGAAGGCTCCTATCATGTCTCACCTTTGGTCTTCTCTTTGCTAGGCTAAACATACCCACTTTATATTTCATGCCATTACCTGGATTTTTGCGTAATCCTGGAGTAATGCTTTCGCCACTTCCAACTTCAGTTCGCCTTTAAAAATGGCATTTTTTATCTGAGTAAAAAAGATGTGATGAAGCTCAGTTCTCTGGGAAAGTGCCAGCTGTCTGTATGCCTTTGCAAAGTATTCTTCCTGTTTCACCAAAAGAAACCTCTTCATGTGGTTCCGCTCCAGCTTGTGAAGTTTGTCCAGAAGACCTCTGTATTCTGCAGCAGACTGGGGACATGAAAAGAAAATGAACAGTAAACCTTTTGGCATATTATGGTATTATTACGGCTTTTTATGTAAGCTGCCCCGAGCCTTAGGGGAAGGGCGGGGTAGACATTTGAATAAAGTAAATAAATATCTGAAGTACAACCGTAAAATAGTGAGTATATATAAACTCATATCTTTTTATTTGTACACATACAGTTTGACACTCTCTTGCACCAGTTGTGTTGTACAGCTCTGTGACGATACTGTGACAACTAATCGGTAAGTAATTTTTATTAAATGTTGTAGCCGCACGGCCATTATTATGGGATAATAACCGTCAAGACATAAAACCAAAACGCAACAACAAACTACAATTGTAAAAACATTCATGTGGGTTAACGCAATAACATGAAATGAACAGTCCAGATATCAAGAGCAAAAGTGGGCCATGTGGTTAAAACAACCTCATATATAAAACAAATAGGTATATATAACTTTGACAGTAAATAACCATATAACAATAAAAATCCACCTACTCCCATTACAACAAGGGCTCCCAGTTAACTTTTTTATGTATGTTATCAGCTCTAAGGGCAAAAATGGCCACATGTTTAGTTCTTACGGGGTCAGAATCACCAAGCAGATAAATCAACTGTTGAGTTTTAGGACAGGTGGTATTCCATCCAACAGAAGCTTGTAAATGGTTATGATATGAATCATACAAGGGGCAAGTAATTAAATACTGATACAGATCCTCAATCCTCCCAACACAGGGACACATTCGCTCTGCGTATGGAACGCCCTGATATCTCCCCGATAGAACTGCCTTCCTCGCTGATTGAAACCTCAAACTAGCAAATGCGTGTCTAAGCCTAGGGTCAGTGAAAGAGTGAATCTATGAGGCCCCTCCCCAGGGTGTGTGTGTGTGTGTACCAAATATTTATAACAAGGGGAGGAAATGGCTCCAGCAGCTGAGGCTCTCAGTTGTTGCCTATCAATATCATAGACATGTTGTTTTATGAGCCTAGTTATCTGGTTGCTGGATTGTCCTTGTAGGAAGAATTCCAAAAGGCCCAAGGAAGCAAGGCGGGTTTTCACTTCCGCCCACCAAGGATCAATCCCACAGACAAGATCATTTTGCATATCCCTCAGGGCTAAGGTCAATAGGGAGGAATCTGGCACGCCCCTAATTCTTGCCCAAAATTTTAATAGCCGTATTTCTGCTGTAGCCTTCAAAGAAGGACTACCCATTCTAGTAGGATAATAGATGAATTTAAAGCCGGGGGAAGCCTAAAAATCCTTTTCCAGAATTGATTAATTACTGGGCACACCCTGAGTAGTGTCTGGTTGTCATAGCCCCAAATCTGAACCCCATATAATATCCTTGCCAATATTTTGGCCACTAGAATTCTTTATACCGCCCTGATGCACCTCTGTTCATAACGAAAAAAGAAACGTTGGATAGCCATAGACTGCATTTGTGCCTGAATATAAAGACTTTATCAAGGCTAGCAAACGCTTGTCCAAATTTAAACGGGCAAGTTCAAGCCATAGCTTGGTTCTGCAAATCATATCAAATGCAGTGGGCAGATCTATAAATGCCAAATATAATTTGTGCTTTTGTCGCTGATATTTATTCATCAAATGGTGAAGGACGAAAACATGCCCAGTAGTGGAGTGATTGGGCCTAAAACAAGCCTGCTCCTCAGCCAGAATGTCTTCCTCCTCACACCAAATCTGAAGGCATTTTAAAAAGCTAGCTAGTATAATTTTTTGAGATTATACGAAGCAGACTAATAGGTCTAAAATTGCTAGGTTCCTCTCTCTTCCCCTTCTTATATATCGGGATCACAATACTGATTTTCTCCAAGAGTCCGGAATTGTTGCTGTGATATTAATTAAAAATAAATAAATGGGCAATAGCACAGACCCCCCAATCCGGCATCATTTTGAAAACTTTCCCCGGAATATAATCTGGGAACTAATCAGTATTTTAAGCGTTAAAACGTTTTAAGTCCGTCCACCATGCTCGAAAGGATTAAGCACAGCACCAGGATAACCCGGGTGAGGTTTCAAAAACTCTTCGCTTCTCGGTTGCTGCCCTTAGTGTTTTGGAACACTCTTCCCCTAGAGGTTCGTTTGAGCCCAGAGCGTCTTCTGGAGGCGGGGCACACCTTTTTTTATTTGAAAAGACATTTGGCGGGCAGGGATAGGGCTGGGATTTGATAAGTGGTTGGGGGGTAGGGGGTGAGAGGGGGTGGGGAGGGGAGGTGCATTTTGTGGGGACATTATTTGGAAGGGAAAAAAAAGTACACCCTACTTTCCATTTCTTATTGGATCCGTTTTTCTGTGCAGATGTTTATGGGAAGGTGAGCCCTGCAGTGGTGCTGGGGACTGAATTAGATGATCCCTGAAGTCCCTTCCAGCTCTGGAACTCTAAGTCCTTGCAGGATCAGGATCAAACCCAAATTGCATGCACCGTTTGCTTCACCCAAATGCTATTTATTCAATATTTTTACAGTACCAAGTCATAGCATTTTTCAGAGGCAATGCAAGACCTCGTTATCCAGCCAAGCATTTAGCAGGTAGGGAGAGAATTTGGATTTATTTTTTTTAATGGTTTTATGTCTGTATATAAAAACGGAAAGTATTGCCACAAATAGAAACTGGGACCAACCAAAGCACACTGATACCCGAAACAACAGGGAACAATTTTAGGAAAAGAAAGCTCCAGATGTCTCAAACAGGTCCCATGATGCAGGGGAAGGCCCAAACCCCTCAGAGTTGACAAGGGGGTTGTGGGATTTCATTTTATGTGACCTCTTATTTTATATATTTTTTCAATGTTGTAACCCCTAGGGAAGGGGCGGGATATAAATTTAAATAAATACATTCTCCACTGTTACTTAATAACAGAAAATCCACCAGCCCCCTCAGCCTTCTCCTCAGCAACGAGGTAAGACTTTCTCTCGACTTCATCCCCTGCATTAAATGAGCCCATCTTTATGTACCACACAGCACTGACCTTTGGGTGAGCCCCTTCGTGTGCTCCCAGCCTTGAGACCCTTCTGGCCTGGCCTCCTCTGGCTAGCCAGCTTCAGGAAGCCCTTCATGAGTCAACGCACTGGGCAAGCTCCCAGCCTACTTGCCCCCTGCCCCCATCAGTTTAGGCCACTCCTGAATAGAGCTGAAATGAATATCCACAAAAACAGGTATACCTGTCAAAATTGCAGTACTCGACCTGATCCGGTAACATAATCTACTCGATTAGTGCCGGATGGGCTACCTGATGTACCAGAAAACTGGTTTTGGTCCTGATTTTTCAACTTTGGTACTGATTTTCCGACTTACCAATCCGATTTCTTTACCAATTTACCAATCAGCAAATCGGTAATGGTAATACCTAGTATTTTCAGTTAAAATCAGGTGCCTGACTGGCACTTGGGTAGCCTACTGGGCACCCAATATGGTGCTCGAAATTGCTACTTGAAGTTGCTACCTGTTTCAGCTGCAGTCCCAAAACAAGCTCTAGACCAGGGATGGGCAAACTGTTTCCCCAAGAGCTGCATGTGGCTCCTGAACCATTCAAGTGCGGCTCTCGCAGCCAGGTCTGGTCCTGAATGTCATACTGCCGTAATGGTCCTGTGTCACTTCATTGCACCGGAGTCTCAGCAGGTGAGTTGTGGCTGTTGCTCAGAATCTCAGCATAGCACCAGCTCCATCAGCCGATCATGAAGGAGGAGAGGTTTGCATCTGCAAGCATGTGTCTTGTGGCTCTCGGCCAAATGAAGATGTTGGTACATGGCTCTTGGGGTTGGGAAATTTGTCCATCCCTGCTCTAGACCCATAGGAAGCCTCTTCAAGGAGGTTCTAACACTAATAACCTCTGCCTCAGTCTTCCCCGACAGGCCAGCAGCTGCCTGCCCTGCTCCATCTGGCAATGTTCAGCCATCGCCAAATGGCTCATCGGAAGAGGTAAAATGGGAACCTGATTGGGTAATATCTTCCATTTCAGGTACCGTTTTGAGTATCTGGATTGGTTCCCCAATACCGTTCGAGTACCCAGAAAACCAAAATGTCAGTTTTCCGGTTTTCGAGTGCCCCAAATTACCTGAAACCTCCCCCTCAAAAAAACAATCTGAGAAATATTCCAAAATCCAAGACCGCAAGTTGAAAATCTGGGATGGCAACAGTATTTTGGTATGTCCGTATTTTGGGTACCTGATCAGACCATTTCGGGTACTGAAAAGTACCTCGAATTTTCAAGTCGAATTGGGTACCGTGAATTCCACAGATATACAGATTTTTGCAGGTACCTGTTTCAGCTCTACTCATCGGTCATCCTAATTAGACCATTATTAGGCTCCAAGTGCTAGTTCCTACGAGTCACTGAAAACACATGAAACTTGCAAAAGCTTACAGTAGGCCATTACATTCCAATATCCAGACATATCGGAGACAAGCTATTTGTTGGCATGAGATGTGTTCTGATATGGAAGAATTTGGAATAAGACATCTGGCATTCCCTTATCAGCTGGTCAGTCTCTCTCTGTTCCAGGCCTGCCTTCTGTCCAAAGCAGGATAGATACTTAAAGCATGTCCAGAAAAAGGGGTGGGGGGATGTATGAACTGTAGAGGTTTTAAATAAGAGAAAGAGATTAAGATGGAATACATCTATATTAATCAGGATACAGAAACAGTAAAAATCTCAGGGCAGGGAATCATGACTGTTCTGCACGAAGCAGCACACTACCACAACAACCAAACTGGATACAATTAATGTATGTTCTAAATGGTAAACAATGTATGAACTGGCAACATCATCCATTTACTGCCATTGCTGGTGTAGAATTCAGCGGTCTGGCTGCTTACAGGTACGGGCCATAGACAGCATATTCAACTGGTGCTCCGTGCTCTGCACTGGCTGCCTATTGTCTTCCAGGCCCAATTCAAGGTGCTGGTTTTAACCTTTAAAGTTCTACACAGCCTAGGCCCCACTTACCTGAAGTATCGCCTCACCTTGTGTCCTGGGGCAGTCCCTGCAGTCGTCCAGGGACTGCCTCCTGGAGGTCCCGCTCTATCAGCGGGTCTGCATGCACAGGAGGGCACTCTTGGCGGCCACACCATCCCTACAGAATGCCCTCCCAGTGGAGGTCCATCTCAGTCCAGATCTCCTCGCCTTTAGACAGAATTGTAAAACCTGGCTCTTCTGCCAGACATCTTGTAAGAGGGAAGGGGGTGGGGGGAGGGTTGTTTTGTCACAGATTATTGTATTTAAGTGTAGATTTTTAATTGAATTTTTATAATTATTATGATTTTATATTTGTATTTATATTACTTTTTATTGTAAGCCACCCTGGGACGCCAGTGGTGAGAGGGGCGAGGTAGAAATTTAATTAATAAATAAAATAATTTAAAAGCTCCTAATAACACTGATGTATATTTTTACTTACTTCCTGCTAATGAATCTGAAAACATTAGTTTGAAGACTGCAGTTAATGGAGCAGGACTAATTAACAATTAGTCTAAAAGCTTCCCTGCTATAACTACGTTACTTTTGTTGGCTAATGAGATGTGGTCGTGCTTATTGTTTTTAATCTCCGTTGGAACAAATCTCTTGTAAAAAGTCATGTTGTAGCCATATTGCAAACATGACTTCGGTGTCATTAAAGCGGGGACCTCCAACTTCTTGCCTGTCCATGTCCAATGTCATTTTGAGAATTAAATAAAATCCTGACCTCAGATGGCTGCCACAGAGGATATCAGATACTGGTTGGGGTTGTGACCACCCCATCTCCCAATGTCACAATCCGCCCCCTCCTCACTTAGGGTTCCAACTAGACCTAAAATGGGTACCCATGCAAATGGGCAACTCTGTCAAATTCAGAGTACCCAAACCAATACGGTTCGGGTACCACAAGTACCAAAGGGTACTCAACGGGTGAAAACAGACATGACCCTTTAACCACCCTTGGTGGTCATTTATGCATGTTGCAGGGCTGCGTAGGGCACCAATACAGTCCTGCAACATGCATAAATAACCACCAAGGGTGGTTAAAGGGTGGTTAGCGTCATGTCTGTTTTCACTCAACGTCTCTTTTCCCATTTACCTGGTGGGGTGGGGTGGGGCGTGGAGAGCACAGTGAGGTGGCAGCGGAGACTGGGGGAAATTCAGAAGGAAGTTCAGAGAAGGAAAAGGAAATTACTCGCGTCAGATGTTCCAACCGACTTCGTCTTGCTTGCTGGCAGGCAGCCAATCAGGAAGCTGAGGTGTGTGGGACAAGACCTCTGGAGGGAAGTGGCCTGGCTAGAGGGATTGAGGGCCCATATGGCAGCTCCATGATCCAAGTCAGGGAGAGATGGCGGCACTGGAAAGCCAGCCATTACCCAGGAACCCCTGGGCTGCTGGTTTGAGACCTGGGTCCTTTTAGATTCCAGTGCAGGATGAGAGTCAATATTTCTCTAAATGCAAATCCTGCAAGGTGTAACAAACTATTTTGTTTCGGCTTCATAATGAGTACACACTTTATGATATTAACGATTTTCTGCATCAGTTAGAAACAGACTGAAGGGTAAATAGATTGAAAAATGCAATTACATGCTTAAATATAGGACTTAACCTTCAGAACAGCCAAAGCTTTCTCCAGCTGTCATTCAGGTACAAAACAATCTCTTGATATTGGGCACAATCCAGCTGTATTGAGTCAAATGGGACTTTTGCCACGGACTTCAATAGGAGCTGGATTGCGACCATTAAATCCAGCTCTTTAGACCAATAATGAAGATCCTCAAGAATTACTAATAAAACATAGCCAAATAGATGAACATCTCATATAAAGCACATGCTCCATCCATTTCAATATGCCAGAGCTGCATATGGAATACAATCATTAGGGTGGTTATGAAAGCAGCAAGTCTTCATAAGGTTCCGAGTTTACAGGAATCCTAAACTGATGAAGGAGCACAACAGGGCAGTAGAGTGTGGTGTCCTTTTTCAACCAACTATGAATGGCTGAAGACACTGCTTTTGCTACACTGGCCACAATTGCCAACGTGTGGCACTTTTAAACACACAGTTCGGTTTTATTCTGGTGTACATGCAACTGCCATGGGTTGTTGTATGGGCCAAAAAGGGCTTGCCGATCCCCAGATCAGCGAGTCGTGGTCTGACTCTGCCACTTGTTGTTCCCCAAGACCATGGCTCTCTCCTGCTGTGACCGGGGAGGCTATCTCCCAGCAGACCGGGAGGGCTACTCTCAGCTGCCACATTTCTTGCAACCACCAGGAAAAGCAGTGCTGGAGAGCAGCATGGGGGTGAGCCCCTGGTCTGCTCCCCAATGCTGCCTTAATTGCTGTCACTGGAAAAAACAGTGGCAGGGATCAGAGTAGGAGGGAAGTTTAGAGTCTGCTCCCCCTTCCCTTCCCAATGCTTTTGCCAGTGACGGGGGGGGGGGAAGGGGGGGAGAAGTAGCGTATGGATAGGAAGCAGACCAGGAAAAGCCCTGAGTCCATTCCCCACCGCCACTTCCTTGGACATAGTTGTTGTGAGGTCCCGGTTTAGGCTTCTGAGCAGCTATATATCAGTGGTAGGGAACCACCCCCTCCCCCCCACCCCCAGGCCACTTTGAAAAATAGTACAAGCTCTGAGGGCTGTGCAGCAGTTGCGGGTGAGGATGCACTCAGGCAGACAAGTGCTGCAAATCCTGGATCTGTGTCATGGATCTGCCCCCTCTCTTTGTGTGCATGTCCTCCGCTCTGCTCCCTTACTCTGGGCTCCGCTTTTCAGTGCTTGGGGTAGGAACTGGTTCCAGGAGCCAGATCCAGGAACTGGAAAGGGGTCACACATTTAGCTCCTGGGCCTGAGGTTCCCCATCCCTGAGTTACCTTCAAGTGATTGGTTACCAGAACGTCTAAAGATACCTTGTTCCATGACAGCGCTACAGGCCATAAATATATTTGACGGATGCAATGCTTATAAAGGGAAACTTTAGTGCACGGATTCTCAACCTGGTGCTCGGGAGCACCAGAGAGCTCAGGCAAAGTTTTTAAAATTTATAGTTATAAAAGATTTCTAACTCGGGGCAGCGAACAGCAAAATAAAAAAATAATAATAAAAACAATTTTAAAAGTTAAAAAAAATCCCATATGCAGGGAGAAAACAACCACCCCCACCCCCCAAACCTATCTCCCCTCGCCAAAAGCCTGGCAGAACAGCCAGGTCTTACATAAACGTCAAAATGACAGGACAGTGGGGGCCAACCGAGCTTCCTCCGGGAGCGAGTTTCACAGCACAGGGGCAGCCACCGAAAAAGATCTAACATCAGTGGCCACCCATCTCGCCTGGGGAACCTCCAAAAAAGCTCCCACGGACAATCTCAGGGATTGCACAGGCACAGGGGGAGTGAGGCCGTCCTGCAGATAAGCAGGGCCCAGGCCGTGAAGGGCTTTAAAGGTCAAAACCAGCACCTTGAACCTAGCCCGGTGCTTTATAGGCAGCCAGTGCAGAGCCCAGAGCACTGGTGTCATGTGCTCCCTGCAGCCCGCCCCCGTAAGGAGACAGGCCGCGGCATTTTGCACCAGCTGCAGCCTCCAGACCAGCTTCTCGGGCAGTCCCACGTAGAGTGCATTGCAGTAATCCAGCCTCGAGATGATGAAGGCATGGATGACAGTGGCGAGGTCAGAGTCTGAGAGATCCGGCTGAATCCGTCGGACAAGATGTAACTGCCGAAATGCACTCCCCGCCACGGCCACAACCTGAGATGCCAGGCTGAGCCGTGAATCGAGGAGCACACCCAGACTCTGCACCTGAGACACCATGGGGCGAACCCCGCCCCCCAACAAGAGGAGATTCAACCACTCCCAGGCCCCCCAAGCCCTCTCCCACCAGCAGCACCTCCTTCTTGTCAGGATTCAGCTGCAGATGGCTCAACCTCATCCAAGCCCCCACAGCTGACAGACACTGGGAAAATAAGGAGACTGCATGGCCTGGGTTGATGGAAAAAGAGAGGTAGAGCTGAGTGTCATCAGCATACTGATGACACTGCATGCCCTGANCACTGGGAAAATAAGGAGACTGCATGGCCTGGGTTGATGGAAAAAGAGAGGTAGAGCTGAGTGTCATCAGCATACTGATGACACTGCATACCCTGAAACCCTCTCACGAGGGTGTGAAAGTGCTCCCCAAGCCAGCTGTCAGTCGTGCTCAGGAGCACTTTGAAACAGTCCTTCATCCATTAAAATCAATGTGAGCTGGGATTAATTAATTATCTTAATTTCCATTGAACTGAATTAATCGATGCATATTTATGCAAATTATTCATGACAATTATGCAGTGCTCCCAAGTAGTCACTTATGTCACTCCACTGCTCATGACTAGAAAAAGGCTGAGAACCCCTGCTCTGGAAGTCAGCATCTCCCCAAATCCCTAAGCAACAGTTTGCACGGCATTCAAACAAGTGAAAGCCTATTTAACATAATGCCCTCAATGGGAACAGTGCTCCTCACTACAGAAATGCGGATGATAAAGGCGGAAAGATGTGGCAGCTGAAGTTTCCCTGACCTGTCCGTGAGGCTGTATTGCCTATTGAGATTAATTTTTCCTCTCCGCGACTTTAGAAAACTGGCAGCTTGTACAACAGCACCCTTGCATTCGATGCCCAGCTCTCATCGTGTGCACGGAAGAAGCAGTAAATAATAAATAATGTTTGCTCTTCCTTCCGAGACATCATCTTAATCAAACATATGGAGTTTGACAAGCATGAAACATTAATTTTTGTTGGGTTTTTAAAAAAACGATAGCGGGTGATATGCGTAGAAGCCATTGGACTTCTCACCAGGAAGGCACAAGAGCAAGACCAATCAATCATTGCTACTGGAAAATTAAATACACTTTTTAAAACTACAAGAGGAGACACCAAGCTCCAGTGGGCAGGATGGACAGGGAGCCAAGAGATCTCCATTTCTATTTTCAGCTTTAATCCAAATTGCCAATTAGAACATATTTTATATTACTGACACATGACAATTTTGATATTATTGGAAGCAACATTTTAATGGAAGCCTGGGCAGGGCAACAGATTTAAATTAATTGCAAATCATGATCTTTTTTTAATTGTTCTAATTGGCAGCAATGCAAAAACAACCGTTTTCACTGACTGGATTGGCAGCCTTTGACTATCATTGTCTGGTAGCAGGAAGCAAGCGTTCCTAACGCAACAGGAAACTTTTATTCAGTTATTTTTCACCCACACATTCCCCATGTAGTGATCGGCAAGGCATTTGGATCTCCCCTGTGCCAACCTGGACCTGGTTGCTCTGCCAACATAATGGGTGCCCATGAACATGCCACTTTCCTCCATGGGCTTTCTTCCTTCCATCTACAACATAAGGATACCTCCAAAGGCACATTATTCCTAACTGAAGAGTAGTCCATATAAAAGAGCCATGTGCTTACAGAATGGAACGCCGTCAATCTGAAACCAATAATCAAACTACTCCTCCAGTCGAATCCTCACAGTTCTCCTCCGCCACAGCATTGTGAGGATTTGGCTGCCTGTCTCGTGTTGCTCTCTTTGGTCATTTTCCAGAGCATGCTGCCTGGTGGCTTCTGCTCAGGGTTGAAATGTGTTGTCCGCAGATAAAGAATAACGTGCAGAGATCCGCCATTCTTCTGACAAGGCGGCGGATCCCTGCACACCTGCTCTTTCAGGCTCACCTTCCCAACAAGGCCACATCTTTCCCATGAGCAATAAACAACCGTGTTTATTGTGCATGTGCAAAACGGTAGGAGGAACCAATCCATATTTCCAGAGGAACAGGGGCCAGATCGTGTTCAGTCCATGTTCCATTAGACCTGGATTGGACCAGGCAAAACCGTTGGCAAGCAGAATCTGCCTGGGTGATTCATTCCAAACTCGATTCTGCTATTCCAAACTCAAGGTTTCATCTGCTTCCAGTTCCTGGATCTGGCCTGCCAATTCAGTGTTAACCCTCAAGCAGTGGGAGAATGAGCTTAGGGGGAAGGGCACTGAGATGACGGCATGCGCTCAAGGATAAAGAATGGAGCCATGGGATAAATCCGTAATTTGGACCCAACCTTTCCTTTCTCATCCCAAGCACCATCCTTCAGCACCTCCATCCAGGCCACAGAGCCCGGATTTATTTTCAAAGTGGCCCCTGGGAGAGAAAAGGTTCCCTACTCCTTCTCCAAGTACTTTTAGTGCAGGGGTTCTCAACCTTTTTTCAGTCAAGAGCACTGGAGTGATGTACATGAGTACTTGGGGAGCACTGCATAATTTGCATGAATGGGCTTGGGGAGCACTTTCAAGCATTGCCAGAGCACCCTGGTGCTCCCGAGCACCAGGTTGAGAATCCCTGATTTAGAGATTAACATTTATATTAAAAGATCTAGTCCAGCCAGATGGGGAGAGTCAGTACGGAGTGGCGTTCCCAAGGCAACTTGGAGCCACCCTACCGGGGAGGAAGGCAAGAACCCCGACTTCCAACCAAGGAGGGGCAAAAGGGTTCAGGAAAGCCCCAGAGTGCTGGACCTTAGACCAGGAGACACGTGGTGATTTTTTTATATCTTTGGTCATTTTTTGGTATCTCCATGTCCTGGTGTAGCTTTTCCAGCTCCTGGCTCTGTGTCTGTTTTGCCTCCAAGTGCTCTTCCCTCAACTGTGGGGGTTGGGGAGGGAGAAAGAGGAGTAACAGCTGGGAGGAGAAGGTGGCGGTGCCTGCCTGCCATATCTGGTCAGTGCACCCTCTCCCTGCCTCCTTGTCCTGCCAACGTGCCAAACATGCCAGCATGTACCTACCAACGGGAACAAATATAGAGGCGGCAGCGGCGGCAAATAGGCTGTTTGTGACAAAAACAGCATTCTCTACAATGTCTTTAGTCCCGCCTCTATTACACTCTGTGTCACCTGCAGTCACTTCCACCCAATGCACCATCAGGAGGACACCGGAATAGGCATGTTTTGATGTCACTCTGGCACAAGCAACGGACTGCTCAAAGCTAGGGACAGGGACAAATTCAGCCTATCACATCACCTGAGGTCTTCCTCATCTCAGGGGAACAAGTCAGTTCCCTGAGACGAACCATGACTAGATGTATTTCTCCAGATAAGAAGAGACTAACGGAGTGAAAAAAATCACAGTTAGGAAGAAAAAACTCAATGCAAGTTGGCTCTGTTACCCTTTCCTACCCGACTAACCTTCTCACTTGCTCGTTTCATTAATTCTTCCCCCTCCTCGTTGGCGGCTCTCTCTCTCTGTTGCTGCGTCTCCACTTCTTTCCTCGCCTCTAGGTTACACTCAGCCGTTAAAGCCACCATCTTCCTCTCGTACTCTGCCTGGATTTCAGTCTCCATAGCGAGAAATTGCTTTCTGAAAATTGAACTCATCTTCTTCTCCACATGAGGAGAGAGGCTGTGGCTGATAATCACATTCTTCATCAAGAGGGCAATTGCATCTTTGCAAAACTGCATTCGATAGGCTTCCAAATCAGCATCAACCCGAGTCAGGCTTGTTACCTCCAAGCTGCAAAATACAATTAGAAGCTTTTAGGACTTCAGATTACATCCAATTTCCATCATGAATGAAAGATCTATTTATAATAATGCTAAAAAGATTTGCCAGAATGCGCCAATTTTAAAAACAGTAACTAATGAAGCCAGACTCATTTTGGATTCCCAATAAAAGACAATAAGAGAGAGGAGAGGTAGGGGGGAAAATATATCTTTGCATAAAAGCAAGCTGACCGCTCTTTCCTTTTGCAGCCGCTTGACAGCTGATCGATGCTTGGGTGGCGGCAAGGAGAGAGAGTAGAGGTTCAGGAAGGACTTTATCCTCTTTTAGCTGCTCGAGCATGCGAGCACTGCTGCAAGAGGAGAGCATGATGGAAAGGGGGGGGGGCACAGCTAGGGAAAGAGTCTTCTATGGCTGTGCCCCCCACCCCCTTTCCTTCAGAGCTATGCTGAGTGGCGTCAGCTGTGGCCACTACCACCGGCACATGAAATGCAGGCAGGGGGCTGCCCATTGATTAGCTTTACATGCTCAAACACGTGAGTGGGGGCTGCATGGACTGAACATGGACTCCAGCTAGGGTGGCCATACCTGCCCTTTAAAAGAGGACACTTATGAAAAATACATCTTGCAGGGCGGGCTGCATTGGTTCCAGTGCAGCCCTGCACCATGTATTTTTCATAAGTGTCCTCTTTTAAAGGGGAGGTCTGGCCACCCTAACTCCAGCGGGCTATGTGTCTCATTGATAAACACCCTAAGTTCCTCCTCTCCCACACGAACGCACCTCCGCAGTCCTTCAAGTGCCCCTGCAGTCAGTTACTCCTGCAAATCAGAAGTATTCATCTCTTCCCCACAACTACCCACCCAGATTCCTATGTACCTTGCTTGGTTTTTTGCCCCAAATTGCTGCATCTTGAGAACACGAAATATAGCCTATTTTGATTAGCGGTTGATAAAAATAAATTAAATATTGTAGTTTGTAGCTCTCTTCCTCATAAAAAATAATCTAGATTTAGGAAAGATTTGCCACAGGTAAAAAAGAATAGTATTTCCTTTTAAAAAAGCAATAAGTGCCTCTAGTGTGCATCTGAGGACATGCTCATTCATCACTAGAGTTAATTCAGGACAATTATTCTCAGTGTTTGATAGCATGCCTTTATTGTAAGCTCCATAGGGCTTTCACACCTAAACCAGTTCACATTAGTTCACTGCTGGAGAAATAGATGGTGGATAGTCCTGAAATGTAAAAAGAAATAGCACCATATGCTATGGCACTCATACTAGAAGCAGGTTTAATTTTCTGTCGTTTCCAGGTGATTGACAATTGCAGTCCTGAACACGTATTTGTAACTTGGACCTCCTTAATGTGCATCTGGTTAGAAAACTAAATTGAAAAGAAAACACATTGCTCATAATAGATACACTGGTATCTATTCCTAATCTGGTTGGTTCTTTAAGCTAAAATCCAAGAGTAGATTTCAACCAATGGTCTACAAATATTTGAAAGACTGCCATCAAGAAGACGGAGGACAAGCATTCTCTCTTGCTACAGAGGGCAGGACAAGAGGCAATGGGTACAAGCTGCAGCAAGGGAAATTCAGTCTGAGTATGAGGCCAAAATTCCTGACCGTTAAGGCAGTCGGGAGGTCGAACAGGCTACCCAGGGAAGCTATGGATTCTCCATCAATGGAGGTTTTTAAGAAGAGGTTGGATGAGCCTATGTCTGCGATGATTTAGGTCTGGCAAATCCTGCCCCAGAAGGGGGCTGGCTCAATTACCCTCGTGATCCCTTCTAGCGCCACGATCCTTGAGATTGGATTTTTCCTTTTGAAAATACATCACAAAATAGGGAGCCGGTACGTGAAAAATTAGTACTAGTTTTATACTAACCTGGTCAAAGTTGTGAGTGCTACATTATCAAGCGCTCCTGTATCCCGTTGGTCATAAGAGCAAAGTAAAAAAATAAAAACCACCACAAGAAAATAATGTCACGTTAACCTAATACTAGTTAATTTAGTTACTCAAAACAAACTAGCCTATCAGGTACTCATTTTCTGGCCTGGGATCTTGTTGTCCAAATGTGACTTTAAGTATTATTAAGGCCAAAAGAGACCTCAAGGGTCATCAAGTCCAGCGCCACACACCAACATAGGATTCACCAAATTGCCTGCTAAATATCAAGAAACAATCTTGTAAAAGAAATGGGACGCCTCTGCAGGATTGCCTTGGGGTTTTCATGTGGTAGAAATTGCTGTGATGTCTAAACTGATCTACCACATGGTAGCCTTGAAGTTAACAGTAACAAAATCTCTCAATAGGCTCTCATCTCTCAATAGGCGAACAGAACCGAGTTTGGAAATTTGGTTCGGTCGACCGAACTCCGAACTTCCGGAAATTCAAACCCCACTGAACTAAATGGAATATTATCTTTTAGGGATGGGTGAACAGAGCTGAGTTTGGAAATTCGGTTCAGTTCGGAAATCAAGTTCGGTTCGGATGTTTGGTTCAGTTGACCGAACTGGTCGAGTTCGGTCCGAACTTCCGAACCATGTTCGCCCATCCCTATCTCTCAAGTCATAACTCCTCCCGGGACAGAATAGCTGCAAGCAGTTTACTCCTGCAAGGATTATACTTGGGGACCCATTTGCAGAGAGTATCATTGAAAGCTAACAGACAACGGGTTCCTGGCTCCAAATCCTTATATTGGGTGTTAACAAACGTGCCAGTGGCCCACTTAGTCTTGCTTTGGCTGGCAGGCTACCATCACGTTAGTTTTTGTGTCGCCAGATGTTGCCTGGGATTATTCCCAGGCACGTTAGCGACAAGCCTGGGCTGTGATCCCAGGGACCTTTGGGGTCACAGTTTGGCTACCATCCGCCTGATAGGGTCAGAGTGGGCCGTAAAGAAGTGGTTGGATGAGCCTATGTCTGTGATGAATTTTATTATCTTTAATGAATTTTATTATATGTTTTAAAATGTTGTTAGCCACCCCGAGATGCCTGTAGCAGGAGGGGGTGGCATACAGATGCTACTACAAATAAATTAAAAAATTAAGTTTGTTATGGCCCGTCGTGGGGGCTGGATCAGATCCACCATGGCCAGCTGCCATGGCGGCATGGCAGGCAGTAGGGCGGGGTGCTGAGCGCAGGGGGGGGCCTGCTGGTCACACGTTCATGCAGCTCCTCCCTACTCCCTGGCAGCCCAACTGCATGGACACTTGTTTTGCACCCGGATCCAATCCTAACCATGTCAGCCGCGGCTTCTCCTCCTGATCTGGGACAGGTTGCTGCAGCGGTGCTATCACTTCTGTTATAACCCAACGTTTTACGCTACCATATCCTGCTGGTGTCAGGGCTGGCCTTAGAATCTGCAGGGCCCAGGGATTATTCCCAGGCACGTTAGCGACAAGCCTGGGCTGTGATCGCTGCATAACTCTGTCCTCCATAGCCCCATTCCTTTAAACCATTCATGCAGGGCCCTGCTCCCTCATCACCCCAGTAGGCAACGAGGAGGCCGGGCCCCATAGGAGGAAGCTATTCCAGGGGCTGAGAGTCACAGGAGAGGAGGAGGCCATGCAGAAATAACCCATCCTGGGGCCTCAGGAATGTTGTTCTTGAGGCTACCAAGACTGGCTTCCCTGTGGGACCCCCTCCAACCACACGGCCCTGTCCATGCCCCCCTACTCACCCTGCTTAAGGCTGAACCTGGCTGGTGTTAAGCCTGTTTAAAGAAACTCACACCTCTTACTGCCAGTATTTGCCATATTGGAAACATAAAATACAATCGACAGATGGGAAACTATGGATGAAAAAAAGATGAAACGTTCCAGTCAGGCAAAGCAATAAAGGACAGCACAGAGAGAGCGGTGACAGAGTAGGAAGGGGGGGAGGGGGAGGAATAGGTGAAAAGTTGTGTAGAAAAAAGCAGCTAGGAATATCAAACCTGAAGGGTTTGGGTTTATTTTTTTTAAACTCACTTGAATGAACAGAGAGTTTAAAGTGTGGCCAGAAGAGTGCTGAGATAGAGAATTCCAAGGGTCAGGTATGGGGAGGTAAAGAGAGGGTGGCGGATCATTTGATGTTCTCGGCACCCCTTCAGGATCTGAGGAAAGGCTGGAGTAAATCAGCTGGTGCCACAAAAAAAGGTGATAAAACGGAAACGTCTCATGAACCATTAAAACAGCTTTCTTATCACTCCAGATTTCTTATCACTCCAGCTCCAGAAAGGAATGGGCACACGGAGCCTTATGCACCTTCTGGGAAATGATCATTTTGAACTGACAGCTGCTGAATAGAAAACAGCCATTAAAGGGGAGGAGGGGGGAAATCTCCCCCCCCCCTCCATTGGGGATCAGTCATGAGATTTGGGCTCGGGCTGGATCAGGAGGTCTGCGCTCCTCCATTTCGTGCACTTGTCTTCTCCTGGGTGCCATTGGCTGCAGAGGCAAAGCTGCATCTCCCTCCAGCCCCGTCTGCTGCCCCACACTGCTCCGTCTCCCTCCAGCCCCGTCTGCTGCCCCACACTGCTCCGTCTCCCTCCAGCCCCGTCTGCTGCCCCACACTGCTCCGTCTCCCTCCAGCCCCGTCTGCTGCCCCACACTGCTCCGTCTCCCTCCAGCCCCGTCTGCTGCCCCACACTGCTCCGTCTCCCTCCAGCCCCGTCTGCTGCCCCACACTGCTCCGTCTCCCTCCAGCCCCGTCTGCTGCCCCACACTGCTCCGTCTCCCTCCAGCCCCGTCTGCTGCCCCACACTGCTCCGTCTCCCTCCAGCCCCGTCTGCTGCCCCACACTGCTCCGTCTCCCTCCAGCCCCGTCTGCTGCCCCACACTGCTCCGTCTCCCTCCAGCCCCGTCTGCTGCCCCACACTGCTCCGTCTCCCTCCAGCCCCGTCTGCNGAGGAGGAGCGAAGTGCACGGGCTGGAGTATGGAGGGCGATAAGTGCAGAGAGGTAGGGGGGAGCAAGGTTGTAAAGAGCTTTATAGGTGAAGAGGGATAGGATCAAAGGGATAGGGATAGGATCAAAGGGCATGAACCCTTCACTTTGACAGTGTTTCCTTGCTTTCAACATCAGGGATAGGTTTTCTTTGGCCAAGAACGTGCTAGGTTATATTTATTAGTTAGATTTTTATCCCACCCTTCCCAGAAGGCTTGAAACAGCATAATAAAAAAAGCAACATACATATAAAATACAAAAAATAAAATCACATATAAAATACCGATTAAAAATCCCAAATCTTTGCCCTGCCTGTTGAATGCCTGGCCAAAAAAATAGGTCTTACACTGCCTGCAGAAGATGCTCAGGCTAAAGCTTTGTCGAATCTTAAAGGAAGAGAGAGTTCTAAAGCTGTCGACCCTGTCCCATGTTATTGTTCCCCTCTCTGCATGCCTGTGTCGTATGAATCCACTGTAATGGTGGAACTTCCAGGAGAGCACTCTTGGATGAGGTATGTAGGACCCAGGCGGATTTGGGCTTTGTAAGTCAAAACCAGCACCTTGAATCATGCCCAAAACACTATTGGCAGCCAGTGGAGACTCTGGAGTAGGGCTGTAGCGGACTGTCGCAGTGGTAGCTATTTCCGCTGGAAACAGTGTTTCCGCAATTAGTGGTATGGCATGGCAGAGGCTTTCATTCCGCTAGTTTCATTCCGCTACTTCCGCAGTTCCGCTAATTTCATTCCGCTACTTCTACAGGCTTTGCAAAATAGCAGAAACATGACATTTTTGCTACTTCTGCTACTTTGTGGCGCTGGCGGAATGGCGGAACAGCAGTTTTCTGACAGTTTCCGCAATTTGTCCGCCATTCCGCAATATGCAGCATGCCGGCGGAATTAGAAGACTGTCCGCAGAAAAGCCGCGGTGTGCCACGGGCAATTCTGAAATGGAGGAATGGAATCACGGCGCGGTAACAGCTGCTGCTGCATCAGCCCTACTCTGGAGCACTGGGGTAACGTGCTCCAGGTGACTTACCCTATCAGATGGTTGCAGGAGTAAGGATAGGAGGCTAAAAGGAGGACCCACTTCCAGTTGACATACAGCGCCGAGTAGCAAAAGGCTAGGTATTGCCTGCATTACAATAGCTTCTGAAAGTCCTAAATTACACCAGGTTACCACTATGTTAGTATTTTTACATTCCTATAGACCAGCAGCCACTAAAAAAATTAGTACAAGCTTCACAAGTCATACAGGATTTGGAGGCAGGGTGTGTGTTCAAGATGGGGGTGCAGCCTGTGCATCTTAGGCCCTTTTCACACAGACACACTAACACTGATAAAATGGGTATTACATTTTATTATACATGTTGCAGGGCACCCATAGAGCACACCTGCAGCCGTGCAGCATGTATAATAAAATGTAACACCCATTTTATCAGTGTTAGCGTGTCTGTGTGAAAAGGGTCTTAGAGAAGAGCAATGGTGAGGACTAGGGCTGAAATGAGATCTCGCAAAAGTGAAAAATCTCCTCGAAATCCCAGTTCATCTCAGACAGAACCGGGACGATCTCAACAAGTTCTCAATAAGAAAATAACATTTTTTTAAAAAAGAAAAAAAAATGCGCATGTGCAAAATGGCAGCCGCATGTAACCAAAAGCATTGCCACCAAGCGTGTGCACCTGGGACCTTGAATCTTCATCAATGTTACACCCCTGGTCTCTCCCTGTTCTCCTTCCTTCGTCTCCCCACCCCCCGTCTCTCAGATTGTAAGCCCTAGGGCAGGGACCGTCTCTATTCCATTACTTTGTAAAGCGCCAAGTACATTGCTGGTGCGATATAAAATGCTTGCTACTACTAATAATAATAATTTTGGTTAAGGGTGGTGGCCATTTTGCACAAGTGCAAAACAGTCCAGTGGCCATTTTGCGCATGCGCAATGATATTATTATTATTATTTTCTCACCCAAGACCTTGCTCCAGAATATCTCGGTCCTGGTTCTCGAAATCACGAGTTTTCTCACAAGATGAAATTTTGTTTCTCATTCAGCTCTAGTGAGGACCATTTAATTTGCTGTCCAGCTCAGGATTCATACAATAGGAAGACAGTACAGAGAAACTTTCCCCCACTAACTTCTTCTCAACTGAGAAAACTTGAGTAAACTCAACACAAGGAAGTCCAGTGGCGGTTCCCCCTGCAGGAAGTTTGGGGCAGTGCCCCCCCAAGCACTGCGGGGGCCACAGCCGCGGCTTAAACTGTTTAAAAAAGAACCAAAAAAAACCACCGCTCCGCTTATGACAGCTACAGCAGCCTCTGAGCTGCTGCAGAGGCTGCTGTAGCTGTCACTGACTGCGTTGTTCTTCTCCCTTCGGGGACCCGAAGGGACAAAAAGCCTGAGCTGCTCAGTCGCCCAAACAGCATTTTCCTATGAAAAACACTATTTGAGCAGCTGAGCTCCTCCGTCCACAGCACGCACGGGACGTGCTGTGGAGGGAGGGGCTAGCCTTTCCATTGCGCTCAATGGGCGCAATGGAAGATCTTGCCAGGACGGTCACGCTGACAGCCCTGGCAAGATAGCTTGGTCGGGGGACTGAGGCGGGGAGCAGAGCGCATGTGCGCTCTGCTCAGTCTGAAAGCGCCGCGCGCCTTCTGGTTCCCGCTGCCAGGCTGCACTGATGCCATTGCTGCTCCACCCCATCCACCGCTCAGAGCAGGGGGGGGGGGAGCGGCAAGGCAGCAGCAAGCAACGTGGACTGGTTGTTTGTTTTATTTATTTTTTTAATTACCCGCGTGTCCTGGCTCCGCGGGGACACTTGGGCAATTAAAAAAAACTAAACTCCCCCTGCCAGCCTGGGACCGCCACCATGAACTCCAGGAGAAAATCAGAGCAGGTAAGACTGACTGATTCCCTCCATCCCCCACCACCCTGTACCCTCCCTCCCCCCATACCCACCCTGCATCCTCCCCCTAGGCTGTTTTCCCCACCCCTGCATCCTCCCCCACCCCGCACCCACTCAGTCCAAAAAGTCAGAAAAGCCACAAAAACTCAAAACAGAATACGAGACATCTTGCAAACAAGTAAGAGTTAAGAAATCATCTCAGAAGACCCTTTGGCCTTGATCAGTTCTATGTGTCTGCTGCTTCTTAATCTAAAAAACATCCTGCTGGAGAATTCTGACTGAAAAAGAGCCTTCTGGGGAAACATGAAATATTGCAGGGTGCCTCCAAATCCCCAAAAGATCATTCTCGTGGCGTAAAGAACTGAGAAAATAAGCTGGATATGATGACAAATGGTGAGAGGCGAGATAGAACAAATGCTCTTCTTTATTGAAAGCGGTCTGACTTGTAGTAAAACATCAGCAACTTTAAACCAAGGAAGCACCAGCAGATTTTACACAAGTGTCCCTAAAAAGAGCTTTGAATGAATTCCCTATGGCTTGCTGAACATGGAAAAAGGTTATATCAGTTTTGGGGTATTATCAGATGTAAGACTAGCTACTCCTCTCGGGTTGGTCACTGCATCTGTGCAAACACAAACACAGCTTGGGATACAACAGAAGTGGCCAAAGTTTCCTAATCCCAAGACTTGCATCCATTTACCACAACAGAGTCAAAGAGCCACATGTGGCTCTAAAGCCACAGTTTGCCCACTTCTGGGATATAAGGAACCATGAGTGTGAACAGTAAATTGCTGCCACTAGTACGTGGCCATTGTTATGTCACCTTCAAGGCTCTTCATGGCTCTGCTCCCCCATATCTCCCCATTCTTGCATCCCGCCATGCTTCTGCTCACGAGTTTCGCTCCTCCCCTGCTCATGAACCCCTTGCTCCTCTAACCATTTTTGCCCCTTCTCCCTTGCTGCCCCTCATGCCTGGAACTCCCACCCTGGATACATTTACTCTGCTCCCTCCCATCCAACTTTCAAATTCCTCCTGAAAACCCACCTCTTCCATCAGGCCTTCCCTAGCTTATCATAAGTGATACTGTATCCTCCCGCACCCCCTCACTCAGAACATAATTCTCTGTAACTAAGTGAAGCACTCGAGCCTGCAACTTCTCAACCTCATGAATGTACTCTTGTCTTTCCTGATGTTTACCTCTCCCTCATATCCCCCTCCCTTGTTTCTCAAATTGTAAGCCCCTTAGTGATAGGGACCTGTCTCTCACTATGGATTGTACAATGCTAGGTACATTGCTGGCACTATGTAAATAATAAAATAATGATAAATTTTCTTCCAGCGGTAGCTGAAAGAAACTTAAATGCACAACCACTCTCCATTATAAACATGGGACTGCTGAAGCCCTGATTTTGAGGAAGCCGCTTGAGCTACATTGCTGAAAATTTATCCATGGCTATAAGTTGTGAGGACCATCAAATGCACAAAGTTTGAAGATCCATCAGGAAAATAAAATGTTATGACTTTTAAAATAAAATGTTATGACTGTTTAAATGTTAATTGGTTGTGGTCAAAATGCACAACGTCCTCATGATTCAGAATCATCAATATCTCCTCCCCCTGGATGAGTTGAGTCCCCAAACATCACAGGATTGCAGCATGAGATCAACAACAAGAGCTTCTGAAATATGATAGTAATTGGTGCAACCAAAACCGAGTTATTACTGAATTTAAAAAATCGGTTCTGCAGGCTTGCACATACGCAGATGAGCAACTCTCCCCTATCGGAGAGCCGGGGAAACAGCTGCGTCGGCATCCTCGAGAGCTCCGTTGGCTGCTGCTGTTCCCAGGCCCCCTGGCAGCGGCGCAGCCACCACAACCGTCTTGCCCCCCGCACCGAGCCACGCCCTGCCCCCCCCCACCCTGAGCCCCGACCTGTTATTTACATGTATACAAATTGTATACAGCTCATACAATGAACTTAAGAATGTGAGTGTAGACGTTATACAATTCGTTGTACAGAATTAAGTTCTGACTTAATGCACTCTGAAAAAATTGTTCCTTGCCAAATTATGATGATAAATGAAAGTTTAATAATGGAAAAATGTGAAAGGAATTAAGTACATATTACATGTATGTTGATGAGGATAAAATATTAAATATTGGTCAAATTCAGAAATAATTTATGTTTTTTGTCGTTTGTGTTTTGTTGAATGTATGGAGTGGAAGGTTTTTTGATTTGTAATTGTACTGAATTTGAGGGATTTTTTTGTATTTTATTATTTATTTATTTCGGGGATTTATACCCCGTCGCTCCTGCAAAGAAAGCTCTTGTGCATTTAATTTTTTTTTTGAACGGTTACGTTTTTTGTTTTGGTTAATAATGTCTAGAGATGGGCACTGCCCTGTGACCAGTTTTTAGTCATCCAGGGACTGTAGAGATTTGAGTTTTGGGAAGGACCAGTATAGTTCCTGCATATTTCCATGGTGTTTCTGGAAAGGAGCGTAGGGGTTGGCAGATCGCAGTGACCTCTCATATGCAGGAGGTCAGACTAGAGGACCTAGGTCATTTTCATAGCCCCCAGGCAGGTGGTGAGGGGATTGGGAATCAGAGGGCCCCTGGCCTTGGTTTGCTGCTGGTAAATGCAAGGTCGGTAGCCAATAAGTCAACCACGGTCTGGGAGATGATCCTGGACCAGGCAACCGAGCTCACATGTATTACAGAGACCTGGCTGGACACTGAGTCAGGGCATATACTGGCTGACCTTGTTCCAGCTGGGTACTCCATACAGCATCAGCCACGGTTGGGGGGCCAGGGGGAAGAGGGGTCAGTGCAGCCATTATTTTTAAGGATACACTGTCTGTGAGGAGATTTCCTGTGCATCTATCATGGGTATAGAGGGCCTTCATCTGGTGTTGGATTTGGCCGGAGACAGAGTGGGGATACTGCTGTTCTACCCGGCACCCACCTGTGCAGCAGCTTCCCTGCCCGTACTGACCGAGCTGGTGTTGGAGGTGGTCTTGCGGTCCCCCAGGGCGATAGTCCTGGGGGATTTCAATATCCATGTCGACGCCAGTCTTGGAGGAGCAGAGCATGAGTTCATGGCCGCCATGGCAACCATGGGCCTGTCTCAGAGAATGATGGGCTCCAAACAAGTTGAAGGACATACCCTGGACATGGTATTTTGCACAGGCCTTGAGGTGGGGGATCCATTAGTGGGGGAGGTATCATCAGTGCCCTTGTCGTGGACGGATCATTATCTCCTCCTGGCACATGCTGGCTCCCGAGAAGGTGTGGAACCAGTTAGGATGGTTCACCTCCGAAGGCTTATGGAACCAGGTTGGTTCCCGACTGCTCTAGGGGATGTTTCCTCTGATCTCGATGGCCGCTCAATCGATAACCTCGTGACCATGTGGAATTCTGTTTTGGTAGAGGCCATCGAAAATGTGGCTCCCAGGCGTCCACTCCCAAACTGCCGACAACGCAGATCCCCGTGGTACATGGAGGAGCTATGATGGATGAAGCGGGAAGGGCGGCGGTTAGAGCGACGGTGGTGTCACTCGCATGCTGAAGTTGACAGATCGCGGCATAGAGTCTGGTTGCGTACCTATGCTGTGGCAGTTTTCTTTGCTGCCCTCATTGCGTCCGCTAAGTGCCGCCTGGTGGAGCTTTTCCGGGTTGTGAGGGAGCTGGTCAGTCTGGCCTCCCTCCGCCTGGATTTAGAGTCATCAGATGTGATTTGTTTGTGGAATTTTTTGCGGTTAAAATTGCTCAAATCCACCACGGTTTTGACGCAACATTTTTAGCAGTAGGTGAGCTAGAGGCATTAGAAGCTCTGTCTTGTCCTGATTTATGGAATAAATTTCACGATGTGCCACCCTTGATTGCAGGGGATGCTCTTGGGACTATTCAAGCCACTTATTGTGAACTAGATCCATGCCCATTCTGGCTGGTTAAGGTCAGTTGGGAGACATTAGGGCAGTTGCTGGCGGGGATTGTCAATGCCTCCCTTGGCTGTGGTGCGACCCCTGCTCAAGAAGCCATCACTGGATGTTGGCGTCCTGGCCAGCTATCGGCCGGTCTCTAACCTTCCCTTTTTAGGGAAGGTTACTGAATGGGTGGTGGCTGGGCAGCTGCAGGAGCATCTGGACCAGATTAATTTTCTCAATCCCTTGCAGTTGGGCTTTCATCTGGGTTATAGCACGGAGTCTGCGCTTGTGGCCTTGGTCGACAGCTTCTCCCATGAGTTGGACCGGGGTTGTTCAACCCTGTTAGATCTCTCGGCTGCATTTGATACTGTTGATCATGAGTTGTTGGTGACTCGGCTGTGGGACTGGACAGGGTTTGGCGGGACCGTTCTTGAATGGTTTTACTCTTTCCTGGCTGGGAGAACCCAGCGTGTGGTGCTGGGTGATTTTTCATCTTCTCCCCGAGGTCTCACGTGTGGGGTCCCGCAGGGTTCTATCTTGTCCCCTCTCTTGTTCAATGTGTATATGCAGCCTTTGGGGGAGGTTGTTAGGGACACTGGCGTATGGTGTAAACAATATGCTGATGACACCCAGATAGCTCTCTCCTTTTCATTCGACTCAGGCCCGGAAGTCTCAGTGCTTACCTGGTGTTTGGCAGCTGTGGGGAATTGGATGAGGGTGAGCTGCCTGAAATTAAATCCCGACAAGATGGTGGTGGGGGCCACAACTCCCCCGACCTTCCCCATCATTGATGGGGTCTGTTTTGCCCTGGTATCTCAGGTCCAGAGTCTGGGGGTGCTCCTGGACCTGCAGTTCCACCTGGATGTCCAGGTGGCAGCTGTGGCGAAGGGGGCATTCTGCCAGTTACATCTAGTACGTCGGCTTCAGCCATAGGTCTCAGACTCTGATCGGGCCACGATCGTCCATGCTTTTATGACCTCGAGACTGGACTACTGTAACGCACTCTACGTGGGGCTACCCTTGTTGCTGGTTTGGAGACTGCAGCTGGTGCAGAATGCGGTGGCTCATCTCCTAACGGGAACGGGCTGACGAGAGCACATTACACCAGTGCTTCGTCTCTGCACTGGCTGCTGAGAGGCTTCCGGGCCCGATTAAAGGTGTTGGTGCTGACCTTTAAAGCCTTAAACGGCCTGGGCCCCACGTACCTGCGGGACCGCCTCACCCTCCAGATTCTGGATCGGCCCCTGTGGTCGGCCGGGGGCGCCCTCCTCAAGGTCCCCCCGTTTCTCGGGTATCAACCTTGCGGAGGGCGTTCTCTGTGGCTGCGCCGCGGTTGTGGAAGTCCCTCCCGCTGGAGGTCCAGTTGGCTACCAACCTCCTCTTTTCGTAGACAATTTAAGACCTGGCTGTTCCACCATGCCTTTCCCGAAGGAGATGGGGTGGGTGGGTTGGGTTAGGGAGAGGTAGGGGGTCGTTTGTTTTTACTGTGGGGTTTTAATTGTATTTATTTTGTTTATTTTAATCTGTTTTAATATGTTGTTAGCTGCCCCGAGATATTTTTAGCAGAAGGAGGTGGTCTACACATTTTATAATAAATAAAATACATTTTTAGATGAGACAGTATCACACAAGTCCACCCAGTGGACACGTGTGGTACCGCCCATTTAAATGTGATGCATGGGTCGTGGGAGCATGCGCCCACCCAGCACCTCCACCCATCTCCCTGCACGGAGCAACCGGGAAAAACCCGGGTTGCTTCATGTGGGGCGCACACCAAGCTGCTATCTAAAACCTCACCCACCCACCAGAAGTGCGTCTGTGCTCCACCAAGTGCACACGGACTTGCACCCTCCCTTAGTGTCCGTCTAAGAATGGCCTTAGTGATCCATTATGACCGTGACCATTATAAATGTTGCTCTTTAGTTGACTTTTTCTCCCACCTCTTAAACAGGTAGTGCATTTCAACTGTACTTTAGCAGCAGATAAAATGTATACTAGGCACATAGACATTTTCCAGATATAAAGACTCAAGGAGTGTGGAGGAGATGTTACATACATATACACAATTTTATACATCACACACCCCCTACAAAGACAGAAATTGTGACTGTTCTGCCTCTGCTTTGGTGTTCAAACTAAAAGTAGCCTCTCTTTTCTAATTTGGTGACTTCATACTCTGGAATGACAATCTGATCTTTTACTCCTAAGTTTCCATCTCAACTCTTGAAGAAAAAAAGAATCCATTTCCTGAGTGGCAAATTAGACCGAAATGTACATGGAGTAAATTTACATTTAGAAGGAAAAAACGGAACTTCTAATATAGAATTAAATTGTTTCTGACATCCCTGTCAGTGCGCTCCAGAAATGGTTTTATCCTCCCATTCAATGCAGTGACTTGCTGCCCTGTATCTCGGATCAAATCAAGCACAGTGCATACATAATAGGTAGAGATTTGCAACGTTAATTGACAGCATGTATCGGTGTCACACAATGGGTTCTCAAGCATCTTATTCAACTACAACTTTGTATGCAAAAATTATGCAAAAGGAGGGCTAAAAAAAGTCAAAGCAGGGGTAGCCATAAGATATCTTTGAAACCATTGTTTCTTGAAGAGGCTGGAAAAGATCTTCTGCCACAGCAAAAAAAAAAAATCTGGGTACATCCCATCCGAGTCTGGAATATAGGAAACATTAGTCCCCTTCATTGTAGCAAGTGTGCCAGTCCCAAACAAAGATTTTTCATCCACCTATTCCCCAGAGCTTTGCAGAATGTGTTCCCAAACAGTAGCAAAGGAGGTTGCGAGTTGGAGTCTCACTTCCACTGACTGTGCCTCTTACACAACTAGGCCCCAATCCAAAACCTTTGAGCACCCATTGCAGCACACATGTGCAACACGTGTGCAGGAGGCACACGCCCAACCGGGGCATGCACAAGCCTGGCACAGTGGACCCCAATGGGAAAATGACCAAGGTACATGCAATGGGTACAAGACTCTGCCATGCAGTGGCAGGCACCTGTGCACATAGCTCGCCTTGCATAGTGGAGGGAGTATGGAGGAGCAGGTCATGGAAGGATCCAATCTCTCTTCCCCCCTCACCCCCATAGCAAACCTGTATTCACGCAAAAGAAAAGTCAGGCAGAGCTTCTGGACCGGGGGAACAGCAACTGTGTTCCAATGCAATCTCACGGGCACAGAGGCAGCTGCCAGTCAGGAACTGGGGACATTTTACTTCTGTTCAAAGCAGGCATAAAATGTAGACGGTCCCACGTGCAAATGTATTTTTGTGCATGCCCAAATGCATCTTGGGTAATTTGCACATGCACAAAAAATATATTTTTGGTACTGCACAAGTGCAAAATGATGGAACCCACAATTGGGCAGGCTGAAAGGACAGACAAGCAGAGATCAACCATGTTTTTTGAAACACGATGGATCTCCCTGTACTGTTCCGCATCCATGGATTATCTCTGCTGACACAAAAAACCAATCTGTTTCAGCCCTAAACCAGATGTTGCTTTTGTAGTTCACCAGATTTTTAAAAAGATGTATGCAAACTGGAGAAGACTTAGTGGTGGACTCAGCAGTTCAAATGCGGCTCTCGGGTCTTGTCTTAGTTCATTTCTCCCACGTCTGCACGGTTGAACAACATCTGCGCCTCAAATTTTCAGCTGCCGGGACCACAGAGCACTAGCTGCACCAGCCAATCACACATCAGGAAGGGCTTTACCTGGAAGATGCTTAAAAAGCTTTACCAAGGGAGAAGCATGTGTTTTGTGGCTCTTGACCATATAAAGATTTTTGTACGTGGTTCTTGGAGTTAGCAACTGTGCTCGTCCCAGCTTAAATTCATCAATGGGTCATACAGAATGGACTGGCTGAGTGGAGGAAAAGCAGTATACCAACGTGAGCTCCCTCTGTCCACTCAACTCATCGTGCGCTCTTGAAAGAGTAGATTCCCAAATATGAGTTGTTTTTTCCTCTGATGTTGTAGGCCACTTTAAACCAAAATCTGCCATTTTGGAAAAGAGATCTGTAGCAGGGGATCTCCCGGGGCCACACGGGGCTCTGGGGAATTAGCTCACCCCCCCTGCTACGCTGTTTCAGCCCGAGCCTCGGCTGAACACACACACACCCTGAGACAGGGGGGTACCCTCTTCTAGGACACAACACACGGTCCAGAGGATATTAGTCTACAGTCCTTTATCAGACTCTGTGTCCAATGTACCTGGGGCTGCCGGCGCAATCTCCTCCACCCTGCAGGCCCAGGTTAGTCTCTCCAGGCTCAGGAGCAACACAGACCATCAACCCCTGAAGTCTAGCCAGCCAGCCCCTAAGCCCCCAGGCTCTGGCCAAGCCTTCCCCAGGCAAGAGGCTCCCTCCTGGGCACAGCCTCTCCCACTTGCCTGGATCCCTCTGGTTCTCCACCCTTCAGTACCTTGGAGAGCATAGAGCAGGAAGGCTTGTTCAGGTAGATGTTGCTCCTTCAGCTCCCTAGCAGAGACTTGCCCCTCTCTGCCTTGTCTCACCTTATATACAGGCAGAGTGGGCGTGGCCAGGCTTCCTCTCCACAGCCTTAAAGGGCCAGTAACCTGCCCACTCTGTCCCAGGGTTTCTCAGTCTGTTTGCCTCTCAGGCGGATCCCCAGCTATGGGGTTGGCTCTGCCACCGCCTTGGGCATGCTCAGCCCTCCAGAAGACCCCCCTCAGCCCCCTTCTTAAAGGGGCAACAGCTCCACAGGACTGCTCCCTCCTCCAAGATCTGAATTGGCCAAAGAGAGACCTCGATTCCAAAGGGACAAACATAAAATTGGAATTCGTGTCCCCTCTCTGGACGAAAGAAAGACTTTGAGTGCTACAAAGCCTTGATCATTTCCAAATCATAATAAGTTCATGGTTCACAGAATGAAAGTATAATATTGGTTCATGAAGCAAAACATGCTCTGGTAGCCATCTGCTTTATTTAAAGCAATGTTAGATGCTATCACTGCTTGGGAAAGCATGAATAAATTGAAGTCCATTCGAGGGAAAAAAGCAATTCATCTAAAAATAATGAAGGAAAGTTATCTGAGGAGAAGCTGATCTTAAATAATGTCCTTTTAGTGGGTACAGTTTTGGTCTTGCGTTTTTCATAGGGTGTAAACAGACCGACTGCTTCGCTTTTGCCCATGTCGACCTGTCTGTTTAAAAACACTCACCAGATGTGCAAAGCACCAGCCCCACTTTGCCAACTCAGGGACAACTGGCAAACATGCAACACCTGCCCATCTAAATGGGCTTACCCGGATCACAGACGCCAACAGACCAAAAGGCCAGAGTGACTCCTTGAATGACATGGCCATTTTGGATACCAGCACCTGCCCACACTCCAGCCATTAAAGGAACAAACGCGAAATCCAAACATGCATTGGTCACGCACCTAAACCAGGGAACGGAAGCCAGCACACCAGCATGCAAAGAGGAATGGCAAGGCAGGCCAGGAGCCAGTCCAGCTGGGTATGGTCATGGCCCCCAGAGGGTGTGGGGCAGATCCGGCAGCCAAGGGGAGGCCACTAACGGGCATCCCTCCCGTACTGCCTCCACAGGCAAGCACCAGCACCGCATCATCAAGGGCCCCACCCCCAAACCAGTCAGCAGAAGGGCATGCCCTGGTCTGAGGAGAAGACCAGAGTGCTCATAGTCATTTGAGGGGACAAAAAGGTCCAGGATCTGCCAGAGAGAACCCACAGGAATGTGTCCATATTCCAGGGTATCTCTGAGCACATGGCACAGATGGGGAGATAGGTCAATGAACCAATGCTGGCAGGGGGCAAAGGCTCTGCAGTGTGGATATAAAGAGGTCCGCAACAGCAACCGCATGTCCGGCTGCAGAAGGCAAACAGACCCCTACTTTGAGCTGCTGGACGGGGCAACTTTGGTCATCCAATTGCCTGGGAACACATTTGCTCAGGGCCGGGAGCAAGTGGATACACCCAACCTCCATTGACCACCCACCTGCCCAAACTGGGGCAGATCCATCTGCATCCGGTCCCTTCCATGAAGCCCTGCAGGCCCTACAACCACTGGCATCAGAGCAGGAGATGCAAGAGGAAGAGCTACAAGAGGAGGATGTAAGAAGCACCTTCATTCTTAGGCTGGCTTCCCAAGTCCCACTCCCAGGAAACTCCATCTGGCCCAGAGGGGATGCAGGTGACAGCAAGGAGGCAAAGGACAGATTGAGTAGCCTAATCAACACGGGGAGGGGGGTAGCACTGAGGTGTCAGGGTCAGAGGGGTGGACCAGCCATGAAGACACAAAGCACTACCCTCCCACCAGAGCCAAAGGGACTGGAGAAGGAGGATGCTCCCCACCCCCAGACAGGAACCTCCAGGAAGCAGGCGAGGAAAGCTCTGGCTGGGAGGGGATGGAGGAGAGGAAGAGGGAGGCCCCGATTGACTCCTTCCCCCCCTTTTGCTATGTACTACCCTCATCCCCTTGTAAATAAAGCCCCTTATGCCCTCCCCCAAATGAGTGCCCTATGCATAGGGACTGGTTGCCCATGGCTCACAGCAAAGGTATTAGCCAGCCTCGCTCACTGGGACGGTCATTCCCTACTCCCCAAGTAGCTGCATCACTGTATCCCGGGGGTGGAAACTCCTCCCCTCCCGGTGTCCACCGGGAGGGTTTGTGCACAGTCCGATTGGCCACTTAGTATTCCAGTTTCGGTGTGCTCCAGTGGCGCAGTCTTCATGACGTTGTGGAGGATGCAGCCTGCAATAGTTAGCAGGACAACAGTTTCTAGTTTAAAGTCCATCCTTAAACTCAGCGTCCTCCATCGCTGTTTGAGGGCCCTGAAGGCCCGCTCCGCTACACAGCGGGTGTCACTCAGGCAGACGCTGAAGGCCATTTACTCTGGGGTGTTGGGATGGTGTAGGCCTTCATCAGCCATTAGGTAACAAGAGAGGCCAGATCACCAATGATGATGGGCCTCATCCGGACGCCCTCAATGACAGCGGTTGTTGTCAGACCGAATTTCCCTGCTGTACATCCTCTTCTAGAGTGGTGACCAGTGAACGATGCAAGCATCGTGGTCCTGGTCCAACCACTCAGTTAGGACATCCATGAGGAGGCCCATATCATCCACCACACCTGGAGAACAATGGAGCGGTACTCCTTGCAATTCCCATAGTCCTCCATGGTGTAGGGCGGGCACAGGAGGACAATGTAGGTCCTGTCTATGGCCCCAATGCAGTGCAGGAACCTGGCCCACCGAAAGCCCTCCATCACCGCCTGGGGAGTCTGGAGCTGCATCACCTGCTCCAGCAACAACCCATGCAGGGCTGTGCACACCTCCACCAGAATGGCAGCTATGGTGGAGCTGTCAACCTCAAATTTCTGCCCCATAGAGCAACAGGCGTTCAGAGTTGTGAGCTTCCAAATGGCAACAGTCACCCATTGTTGCATGGGGATGGTGGCTCTTGTCGCAGTGGCCTTCCTCTGCAGCTGGGAATCGCAGGATCTGGGCAATGCAGAGACACCAGCGCCAGGGTATCCTGAAATGCTCCCTCCATGCTTCGCCCTGCCAAGCACCCATTATCATGTCCCTCAAGTTACAGCTGCAGTCCCCCACCAGTCCAGACTCGCCTCTGGGTGGACACAGCCATGTGCCTGTGGTGGGCCAGCACAGCAGTGGCCCCGGCAAGAAACTTTGCTGACTGCATCAGTTCCTCATGTGGGGCTGCCATGCGGTGCAGTGAGTTCGCCGGTACAGGAGGACAGCCCAGCAGCAGTGGAGCACCACATGCCAGGCCTCCAGCATGCGGACAGAAGCTAGGTGGGCAACAGCATGGAGGAGCACCTGATCCCAGCAGGCAGCTTTGAACTGCCGGATGCTGGCCTCAATGGTGATGTTGAGCACCTCCAGCAACAGTGCCATACATTCAGCATCCATAGCTTCCATGCTGCATGGCGACACCTTTGCACCACTCTTCTATAACCCCTGCATGGGGTTTCAGCGCTGGGATTGGCAGCGCAGGGCCCATGCCCATCTTCTGCCATGCAGCATTAGCTGACTGATAGGATGCCTGGGTATTGGTTGGAATGGTCTGGGCCTTGTCACAGGACGGGCCCACGTGGTGCACTCCCAACCTGGCGATCCACACGCACCTGCGTGCAGCCATATCCCTGGATCTCCCTGGGGGCCACCGTGCTTCGGGACCCTATGGTGGTGCTGCCGCTGTCAGGAAGATGGTAGCCCTGATTGATGTGTAGAACAGCAAGGAGCTTGCAGGTGCCTTAGCAGACAAGTATGTGCTTGATCCCCTACTCTGAGGCTGCATGAGGGTGGGAGAAATGGGGTCCCAGGGCCCCATGTTTGAGTGACGATCATGTACAGGGTCTGGAGTTTTCCCCTGTCCAGCATTGGGTGGTACTCAGCGTGGCATATTAGCGGCTTCCAGCTCGTGCGCCATGGGGTCTGCTGCCTGGGGGAACAACGGCTCCCACCTTGAACTGAAGCTCCTGCTTCAGTGGTCCGGCCACTTCTCAAGAAACCATCACTTGACGCTGCTGCCCCGGTGAACTACCAACCAGTCTCTAGCCTTCCATTTTTAGGGAAGGTTATCTAACGTGTCATGGCCCGTCAGTTGCAGGAGCATCTAGATTGCACCTGTTTTCTTGATCCTGCAGAGTCTGGCTTTTGTCCAGGTTATGGCATGAAGATAGTGCTTGTGCCCTTGACCAATAACCTCCTGGCAGAGCTGGTCAGGGGTCGTCCAACCCTGCTGGTTCTACTAGATCTATTTTGCGGTGTTTGATACCATGAATCATGAGCTGTTGGTGACTCACCTACGGGACCTAATAGGAGTGGACGGCACCGTTCTAAAGTGGTTCCGCTCCTACCTCATAGATAGATCTCAGCAAGTGGTACTAATGGACTGTTCATCGCCCCCTGTGGACCTCCCATGTGGGGTCCTGCAGGGTTCCATTCTGTTCCCGCTCTTATTCAAATATGTACATGCAGCCGCTTGGGGAGGTTGTACACAGCTGAGCGGTTCGTTGCCATCAGTGTGACATTGACACCCAGCTGTACCTTTTTTTTTCAACTGACCTAGGCCCTGCAGTCTCGTTGCTGTCCCTTGTTGCAAGATAGAGGTGATGTTTGGCCACTGTGGGGAACTGGATGAGGTCAAGCTGATTGAAACTCAATCCTGACAAGACAGAGGTGATGTTAGTGGGCGAGGCTGGGGATCTGGCTGAGAGAGAAAGCCCAGTTCGGGGGGGGGGGCAATCCTCCATTGGTTCCATGGGTGCGGAGTCTGGGGGTGCTCCTGGATTCACAGCTGCGCTTGGATCAGCAGTTGTCAGCTGTGGCCAGTGTTGCCTTTCGTCAATTGCATCTGGTAAAGGGGCTCCGCTCATATGTCTCCGACTCCGATCTCGCCACTGTCATCCACTCATTTGTCACCTCAAAGCTGGACTATTGTAATGTGCTCTATGTGCAGCTGCCCATGGTGACAATCCAGAGGTTGCAGCTAGTGTAAAATGGGGCAGCCGGTCTCCTGACGAGGACGGGCCGCAGGGAGCACACTCAACCGGTAGTCCAGATTTTGCACTGGCTGCCGATTGTCTTCCGGGCCCAATTCAAGGTACTGGTCAAGACCTATACAGCTTGGGTCCTGCTTACCTGAGGAACGGCCTCACTCCCTGGGCCCTGGGGTGGCCCCTGCGGTCGTCCGGGGGTGCCCTCCTGGAGGTCCCATGCTTTCAGCGTGTCCGGACGGACAGGGGGGCATTCTTGGTGGCCGCTCCATCGCTGTGGAATGCTCTTCCAGTGGTGCTCCGCCTCAGCCTGGACCTTCTTATTTTTTACTGGCATTGTAAGACCTGGCTATTCCGCCAGGCATTTTGGCAGGGGGGGATAGGTTGATGGGGTGGGTATTTATTACACAGACCTGGATGTGGTATTTAAGTGGAGTTTTAAAATGTTATTGTATTTCAGGTTTTTATTGTACTATGAGAGTCACCTTCGGGTGAGATTCAAATAAATAAAACAAAAACTACCCACTCTGTGGGCCTTTCAACCATGCCTTTCCTTCCTCGCTCTCCTGTTCATTCTGGCTGCTTAATAAGGTTTGTCTTTTGCTCCTGACATGGCCTATGTGTGGCTATCACAGGGGCTGGCCATGCTGGCGTTTGTCCAGCTTGCTCTGCCCCTCTGGGGGTGGGTGGGCAGCAGCTGAGCCTGCTCCTGGGGCTGTGGGCAATATGGGGTTAATGGCTGCTGCCACGTCCCATTGCCATGGTTCCCGGAGCTGGACTCCTAGCTAGGGGTGGGCTTCTAGGTGGGGCGTGGAGTTGTAAGAAGAGTGGGCCGGACTGGGGCCAGGGCTTTCCTGGAGTGTTCGCTGCCTGTGTGCTCGGTTTCCCGGCACTGGGCTGTCTGTCTGAGCACAGTCGAACCCGTGGGTGCATGCAGCTCTGGTTTGAGTCACCCATGCACCTGCTCCGAGGCTTCGGCCTGTTTTCTGTCTATCTAAAAACACCCATAGTCTTGGGAATGCCATCAGCTGCTATCAGACAGCTAGCGAAAGCACACACACAACCCCAATTTCAGAAAGATATACGTCCACTTGCGCAAGCCCGTGGCAAGATAGGATCCTGTACATCTATGTTTGAGACAATTGCTGACGCCAGTTCAAACCACTGCCAAGCAAACCTGTAGACTTCAATTTTCAGGTCTATGGAATGCGGCTGCTTGAAAGCCCTGCGTCTGCAGCCGCCGCTGCTGAAAAGAACAGGCAGCACGTCACTTCCAGTAACGTGGGGAGTGAGTAAACACCCGCCGTGTGGCTTTTCTCTTCAACACGGGCTGCAGAGACGCTTCTAAGCGCCTCGTGTAAAAGCGGCCTTTGATGGGAAGGATTCTGGGAATACCATGGTTCGTGTGTCTGCACTGAACGAACAGTCCAGGAGAAGCTAAAAGGATAATTCTGCTGCTGTAGGTTCTGCCGTAGAAAATGATTATCTAAACCCAGTTCAAAAGCCATTAAAAAGCTTAGTACACGCCATTATAAAAATCCCAAATGCCTACCTGAAAAGGGATGCTGGGACTACTAAATGAACATGCCTGTCGTAGGTGGGGGCAAGAGAGGAGAATGGGAAAGGTCACTTGGACAAGCACCATAAGAACATAACGTTGTGCCATACTGGGTCGGACCCACGGTCCATCAAACTCACCATCCTGTCTCCAACAGTGGTAAATTCAATTGCTTCAGAGGTAATAACGGAGTGATCCATTTCCTGCTATTCAGTCCGAGGTCTCGGCAGCCCTAGGTCTCAACCCCTGACCAACCTGACTAATGGTTATATTTATGGACCTATCAACCAAGAATGTATCCAATCCTTTATTATTACTCCTTTCGATAGCAGTGCTCAGTCTTTTGCTATTGTTATCTCATTTGCCTTTACAACAACTCTGCGACTAAGGTCATTATTAGTTCCATTTTACAGGTGGGGAACAGAGGATGAAAGATACGGGCTTGCCTGAAGTCATCCAGAGCGTTCAAAGTTAAGATAGTATTTGAATCCCAGACTCCCGGTCCAAGTCCAACACCTTATCCATAGGAGTGTAGCTTGGTGGAAACTGGCCCCAGTGCAGTAGATGGGGAAATGGTGCTAGGACCACTCCACTGCAATGTTCATATGTATTCTACACGCACGTGGGCCCCGCAGGCTCCCGGGCCCCAGTGCATCTATTATAGCTATGCCCCTGCTTTTATCCACTAGGCAAAACTAGCTTAAACCCAGTTGTGCGATTGGCCTTCACAATATCCCCTGCTAAGGAATTCCACGGGAGACGGTAGGAATATAAATAGTGCCACGCTGGTCAAAGCAACGGATGAAACGAGAATTAAATGAATTCTCGCAAGAATCTCACAGCTTCAGCAAGATCTCGTAAGATTGTCGCAAAAAAAAAGAAGAGATTTTCAAAAATGCTTCCAAAACAATCTGGTAGCCATTTTTGTGCCATGTGCAGATCTTTTTTTTTTTTTTTTTGCTATTTTGAGGTTCTCAAGAATCTCGCGAGAATCTCGAGATGAGAAAATCTTGTCGAGAAGCCTATTCTTGCCAAGATTTTTGAGAAGGGTGAAATCTTGTTTCAGCCCTAGTACTGCTCTTCTGGACAATCACACAGCAGTTTTCTGGAAAAACAATCTCAGCTTCCACTGAGCAATCAAAGCCCAAGCCACAGTGCAAAGGTGAGCATCCAAATGATCACTGAATGCATTCCACAAGCTGAGGATCCACTGGTTTCCCAACCTTTGTGTAAATCCAAAATAAATTATAAACAAGACAATGTAGCTGATGATTAGAATCCTGCTAAGTTTTGCAGAAGAAAGCAAAGCACAAAGACAGAAAGGTGCCTATAGCTTCCTGTACAGCAAGGGTGGGGGGACCTCAGGTCCGGGGGGCCAAATGCAACCCACAGCTAGTTTTCATTTCACCTCTTTCCAGTTCCTAGAACTGGCCCCCAGATCCCCCTCCTGCCCCATAACACTGAAAGACTGAGCTCAGAGGAAAGGAGCAGAGATGAATGAGGACAGGCACACAAGGACAGGGGACAGATCCATAGCACAGATCTATGATCTGGACGCTTTTCTTCCTGAATGCACCTCTACCTCCAACTTCTATGCAGCCATCAGAGCCTGCATTAAATTTTCAAAGTGACCCCTGGGAGGAAAAAGCTTCCCCACATCTAATGTACAGGTTTGACACGTTAGGTTTTATTTTCTTGACACTTTTCTATTTGCAAACTATTATCTGCAGCCTGACTCTCAGGAAACTGACCATGAGATCAAACAAGCAAAACTGATCGTCCTCAAAGACCTTTTTCTTTTTTAAAACAAATTCTGCTGGAGAGTAGATGACCTTTAATAGCTGCATGTGGGCCACTGGACAATCTCAACCTGCTTTTCAGTCAAACAAAACAGGATTTCTAGCCTCTGTCTCCTGCCATTTCTGATTCCACCTCTGTGATAGCTTTCATTCAAAACCCACAGATTGCCATGCCTTAGATTCTGATCCAGTGTTTAAAGAGACACCAGGGTCCTAAAAAGACTCAACAACAAAAGACTGCTGAACAACGGAACAGGAACCTATTGTTTGTCCTTTTCTGTGTAAGACTAAATCCCAGCGGTTCTGAAGGTGTCTGCATTCATTCAGTCATGGGGAAATAGGCAACACAACATTTCCCTGTAGTCACAAAAGTGTCCTTGGTAGGATACATACTGAGCAATTAAGGGATGGGTTAAAGAACTAATGGACTTGTTCTTTTAGCAATTCAACAGTAAGTGCATCTGACTCAGAAAAGTGAGATGTGCACATACGGAAGATGAAGGTAAAAATTTCAAAAGACCTTAAATGGCTTAGGAGCATAAGTCCTATTTTCAGAATTAACTGACATGTGCCTTTAATTCACACACCCAAAAAACTGCATGGAAAAACATTTTTATGACCTTTCTCCACTCCTCACCAACAGCGCAAGCCCGTCTCTACCCTTGTCAGAGGGGAAGCAGTGGTGCTCCCTCTCCACACCACAATCCAAGCGGGGGGGAACACTCGTGTGTCCATGCTGATCAACTGTTCAGCAGGGATCCAGAACTGCTCCTCCCCACACCTGAAGTTCAAATGGGTTTTGCATTGCAGGCAGAGAGGAGAAAGGAGCCCTACCATCTATGGAAAGGGTGTTCTTGTGCACCCGCTGCACAGCTGATCAGCAGAGTGTTTTCCCGCATGTTGGAATGCACTAATCTGTATTATTGCCACTGTTCTGCACATTTACAAGGCCGACTGATAGGGCCGCTCTGTCAATCATTGTAAATGCACATACCAGCGGCACTTATGACGATAAGCGCATTCGGACGCGTGAGAAAACGCATTCAATTTGAAAACATCTTTTCCTTTGCAGCCTTGTAAGGTCGCGTCCCTGAGCATCGGAAAGTGCCCTTGGTTGGTAGAGACTTGGGGCTCATCAAGCAGTTCGGGATGTAATGAAGATTTCACGCAACAGCCTAAAAGAGTGTTGAGTGAGCAATTCCTTAGGCAATTCCTAACCTGCTTTTGAAAATGGGGGATAAGGGTTCTGAAATTTTAACCTTGTGTACCAATTTCTCTATGCGAAGTGATACAAAATAGGTCTGTTATTTGCTTGTTTAAACAAAGGATGCAATGGTGTTACCAGATGCAACATTAGCTACCAGTTTTGGCTTTAAAACGCACTTTTGGTTATGTCCGTTTTGCGAACCCAGCAGCCTTAGGTAGGAGGAACACGTGTGCATAACAGTGACCTGTCAAGTTAAGAGTTGACGTACAGGTTTCTCGATAGGAAGCATAATGCAAAAGTACTGGATTCTTACTCTTCTAAAGATTGAAGCATGTTCTCTGATTCCTCAAAACACAGTATGTCAATGATCTGGTCATTCAATAGGATCTCTTCATTAATGGCATCTCTGGAATTAAACTGAATGGGCTCCAGTTTGTGTTCCGGAGTAGACTCTTGCCCCATCTCCTAAATTAAACACACACAACACAACACAAAGCAAACAAAAACACATTAGACTGGTCTGCACATGATAGTCATGAAGATCTGGAGTGGGAAATTAACTTTGGGGCCCTGGATCCAAACACAAGTGATGTCACTAAAGAGACTTTTGAAATAGGACTACAAAAGTGCATGTATTTGTTGGATTGGAGGATAAGGGTCTGATCCAGCAGTCAATCAGCATTTTCAGACAAGACACTCTCCACCAACTACCCACCCATTATACATGTTACAGGGCACCCATAGGTCAACACTGTATCCCTGCAACATGTATAAGCGGGTGGGTGATGGGTGGGTAGTGTCTTGTCTGAAAACGCCCAATGAAAGGCTCCCACTCACTTCAATGAGAGTCAACTGAGTCCTGGTATTTGGTATGACAAAAGAAACAGGAGAGATGGTTCCAGGTATTGGACAAAAACACTAAAGTCTTTCCAGTATTTAAATGGGCTAAGGATTGAGCCCAAAGAGGTTCCTTTCTACTCCAATTCCAGAGGGGCATTGTTTATAATAGGATATATACAAACATTTATTGTATATTCAAGGCTACAGTATTGCCTAGATGATCAAAAAGATAACTTCTACAAAAGGAGTTTACTGATTAATGATTCAAAAGAAAGGAAAAAACCCTCAACGATCTTATGCTGGAATTTATAATCTCATATACCCTATAGTCACGTTTCTACAATTTGGTCCTCAAACATTTTTAATTTTTTTTTAAAGTGTGAGCTCATTTTCACCAGATGATAATTATTTCAACAACCATAACAGAAAATGAATGGTAAATGAACGGTAAACGAATTTTCTGAAATGCCGTACACTGCTGCATGTATTATTTGGCAATAAATGAAATTATTTTTCTGATTTAAAGAGGAAACCTTGGGCTCTCTCTCTATCATGGGTGGCCCAAGTTCAAAGTGACAGATTGAATTTGACATTGCACTGCTTGTGTTTAGGGCCATGAACAACCTAGGTCCTGGCTATATTCAAGACCTGCTCCTGGAGCCTGACCCTGAGGATTATCTGCGCTCAGAAACCACACGCTGTTTGGGGATCCCGCCATCATGTCTTCAGTTGGTGGGCAAACGGGCCTTTGCTGTGGTGGGCTTCTCATTATAGAATGTGCTCCCCTGAGGTGTCTGTCTTAGCTCCTCCTGCCTCACCTTTAAAAAGCACCTGAAGACTTATTTATTCTCCATGTGCTTTTAGGACCCGCTGCTTCTTCCCTTTAATGCAGTCTGTCCTTCCCCTTTTAAATGGTTTTAAATTGATTTTACTTGGTTTTATATTGTTTTTATATTTTATTGTAAGACTGTAAAGTGCTCCGAGTGCCATTTAAAGGCTGGGGAGTGCTAAAACAATAAACTTATTATTTTTTATTAATAATATCCAGGTCCTCAAAAGATTTTAATCTATGCTGTGCTTGAGGACTGGTTACCCTCTCATTCACCATGGGTCTTCTTGCCATAAGAAACCTATCTCTCTCTGAATCTTCTGAACACCTCTGCCTGCCCCCTCCATTCCAGCAGAGAGAGGGAAGTGGCAATCTGGTGGTGTGGGGGGGAAATATTCAAATACTACTAATCATGTCTATAGCGCGACTAGGTGTATGCACCACTTTACAGTTACAGATTTTCAGAGACAGGTCCCTGCCCAGCAGGCTTACAATCTAGGGTAGACAAGGGAACATGTGGAAAGACAGACACACACATTCCCATTTTACAGATGAGGAACTGAGGCTGAGAGGTTGTGACTTGCCAAGGCCACCCAGTGAGTTCGCAGCTAGGGTGGGATTTGAATCCTGACTTCCCAGGACCAAGTCCAGCACTTTATCCACTACACCATGCTGGCTCTCAATGGTACTTCAATTTGCTATTTCAATACAAAAAGAAGCAGCTGAACAATATATCTTTCACGGGGGAAACTGGGCAGAGGCTAGTTTGAGACATTCTTTTTACCACACACCGCTATAGTAAAGGCCAAATTCCTTCTTTTGTTTTTGCTTTGCTGTGCATCGTGGGAGGATAAGCTGGCCCTGAGTGGATTAATGGGGCTCAGCTCCCCTGCTGCTCGCCAGCTAGCCCAGGGTTGAAGCTCAACAGCAACTGCAGCTTTGTAGACATTTTCTGCATTTTTGGAACATCAGATGGAATTCCGCCTGAAGTTCTGACAGCAGGGCGCTGCCATTTTGTGCCCTATAATGCCCGTGTGCAGAACAGGGGCAAAAACCAGTCCATATTTCCAGTGGAATGGATTGTGTTCAGGATTACGCTTTGCTGGAACAATCAGAATAGCAGGATCCATCAAAAATGGAATCCAAGACGGAATTCCGTTTCAGCCCTGCTAGCCTCCCAGATGAAGGCAGCAAATGGAGATTGAACACGGTTAGCTTACTAAGAAAAGGAACAACCCTGGATGTGAATGTTCATGGTTGGGATGAAAGCTGTAAAAAGCAGGATCTCTAGAGGAGAGATAAAACCTAGGAGGCAGTCTGGCTGCAAAGCTTAACGTGGTCCAGACTGCTTGGACAGGGTAGGAACTGAAACGGATGAGAAAGAGACGGTGTAAACCATTGTGTGAAAGATAAACCCAATCAACCAGGACACGTTAAAGAAAGCTTCAGTAAATACCTTGTGTACGGCTTTACCAAGACACTGAGATGCAGAGGGCACCAACTGGGGTCGATTGGGACAGCGCTGCTACACTGACCCAGCAGCTGTTAGGCAGCACTGCCAAAAATAGGTCACATGCACAAAAATTTAAACGGTGAAGATCAGTAAGCTCTTTCCCCAAACACTCCCCTATCCCTAAAAAGTCACTGGCTTGAGTCAACACTAGGCTTCTTTCTTAAGGCTAATTTAACACCAGCTGAGAACCTCTCCCTCGACCTCTCAATTTAGCTTTTTTTCCCTATTTTTTTTTTTTTAAAAAACAAACAGCTTTTCTCCATTAGTTAATGATAGGACCCACTTTGAGATATGGTTCATAGAGAGGATGAGAGGGTTTTATTATAGGAAAACTATGACCCACCTGTTTTTTATTAGGGAAGCTCCTCGTTAGCCTTCTGGTTTGGTAAACGGCAAAAAATATAACACACGTTAACATGAGAGAAATAACAAAAGCAATGATGAATCCCAAAGCATGGATGCCATGATGAAACAAAATCTGAAAAGAAAAGAGGATTCTATTATTTAAACCACATTTCCTTTTTAGATCAGATACTAAAAATACAGGGGGGGGGAAACCCTTCATCAGTCTTTGTGGAATTTTTCCGTATTTTCAGAACATCAGTCAGAATTCTGATCAAAGTTCCGATAGAAGGACTCCACCTCTTACTTCACAGGCAGTCATACTGCACGTGAGCAAAACGGTAGTGGCTTACATTGTGCTGTCATTTTATGCATGCGCAGGACGCCCGCTGCCATTCTGCACGTGCGCAGAGGAGGCAGAATCAACCTGACTGTTTCGAAGAAATGCAAATCCGATTGTATTCTGATTTGCGTTTCACCCAACCGATCAGAAAAGCCAGATCCATAAAAAACAGAATTTGAGCCAGAGTTTCATTTCAGCCTTAAGCTGTATACACGGTAACAAAAAGTTATTACTAAATCTTGAAAGAGGCTGAAATGGTTAAAACAATAAGTCACAATGTTCGCCATTGTATTAAAATGATCAGAGGTGGCCTCCAGCCAGAGAATCAAGGGATGATCCTTTGCGTGGATAGGGCATAAGTGTGGGCATGCGAGTCCACAGATGAACTGAATGGGGCCTCGTTAGTCACACCAACACTAACTGATTGCATCGGTGCCCTCCACCTGGAAGACCGTACTGCCCAAGTTGAGTTGAGATGGTCAATTTCAAACACACAGAATCCGAAGATTGAAGGAACTTCAAGGATTACCTTTCTAATCCAACCCCCTGTTTCAAGGCAGGATGCTCTACCCCAGAAGTGGGCAAACTGTCGCTCTTTGGCCCCACAGTGGCAAATGAATGCAGCTCAGGCTCTCGGGATTAGCAAACTTTGTCCACCCCGTCATATACCTATGGCATTACAGACAGATGATGGGACTTATTACAGACATAGTGGGAGGGAGTGGGTGGAAAGAGGTTTGGGGTTTTGGTGCTCAGGGGTGAGATTTTATAGGTACTTAATGCAATTGTTTTTTATTTTAAAGAAATAAAATAAAATAATTGTAAGCCACCCTGAGCCATTTTGGGAACAGAACAGTGCATAAATGGAAAAATATTAATATGCTTTTCCAGTCATTTTTCAAAACATTTAATGACGGAGATTATACAGCCTCCCTAAGCAATTCCATCTCAGCCAGAGGTTCCCAAATGGTTGGCTGGGACCCTAATTTGTTGCGAGAGGACATGGTCAAGGCCAGTAGCAGAGCTGGGTTTAAAAAAGGACCAAATAAGTACTTAAAGGAAAGGAGAATTGGTTACCTACCTTCGTGAATTCCTTTCTCTCTTACTCTCCTGATCCTCCTCCGCTGGGTAGCTCTAGTGCTGGCCGATAGGAGGCAGATGACTGATTTCTTCTATGCGCATGCGCTAGGAGCTACCCGGTCCCTCAGTCGATAAGATAGCCGAGTGCCCCTGTAATTATCATCACCTGGAAAAACATAACTTCAGGAAAAAACTGTAATACGTTAAGCGCATAATATCAAGAATCAGCTAAACTGGGACCGAACATGGTCAAGTGAAAAAACAGTTATATAAGTGAGATGCTGAGTGCTGTGCGGCAGGGAGGGTCGGAGGAGGATCAGGAGAGTAAGAGAGAAAGGAATTCACGAAGGTAGGTAACCAATTCTCCTTTCTCCTCTTACCTCCTTCTCCTCCTCCGCTGGGATGTACCAGAGCCAAATCCCTCCGCTACGGGTGGGAGCCGCCAGCACTGGGAGCCTCCAGTACTGACTGCAGTACCCGTCTGCCAAAGGCAGCCTCAGCTGATTGAAAAATATTGATCTTGTAATGGCGTATGAAGGTATGTGGGGACGCCCATGTTGCGGCCCTACAAATCTCCTCGTAGGAGGCTTGTGCCTTAAAGGCGTACGAGGTGGCCGCACTGCGAACCGAGTGGGCCCAGATCTGCAAGGGGGGAATCCTCCCGCCAGCCCGGTAGGCCTCAATAATGGCTTGTTTCACCCATTTAGATAACAAGGTTTTTGAGGCCTTGAGACCCTGGACAGCTGGTCGAGTGTTCACAAAGAGGGCTGTGGATTTGCGAAAGGGCCGAGTCCTGGACAAATAAATTTTGAGCGCTCGTCTGACATCCAGTTTGTGCCAGACTTTCTCTTTGTGGTGAACAGGATTGGGGCAAAAAGAGGGAAGCACCAATTCCTGGGCCCTGTGAAAGTACGAATTTACCTTCGGGATGAAGGCCGGGTCCAATCTAAGGACGACCGAATCAGGTCGAAAAATACAAAAATTGTCCTCCATTGACAGTGCACTCAGCTCCGAGACTCTCCGAGCTGACGTGACCGCAACTAAGAAGACTGTTTTGAGTGTAAGAAGATACAAGGAAATATGCTTTAGGGGCTCAAAGGGAGGTCGCGTCAGAGCCTCCAGGACCAAATTTAGATTCCAGGAAGGCACCCGGTGCACAACCGGAGGGGACAGCAGCCTAGCTGCTCGGATGAATCTGCGCACATGTGCGTGTGAGGAGATAGGTCTACCAGTTGAAGCTCTTAAAACGGCATCGAGAGCAGCCGCCTGCCTAGCTAAGGTATTTGCCCTGAGTCCCTTATCCAGGCCCTGCTGTAAGAACTCTAATACGTGAGGAACTCCTGCCCGCCTGGGGTCCAAGCCTTTTCTCTTAGCCCAAGTAGCAAAGGTTTTCCAAGTACTTTGGTATGAGCGTCTAGTGGCTGGTTTTCGAGAACTTTGAAGGGTATCAAGGACTGATTCCGAATAACCCCTTCGCCTCAGGGCAGCGCGCTCAATCGCCAGGCTGTCAACTGTAGAGTCTGGACGTCTGGGCAGGAAATGGGACCCTGACGAAGAAGGTCTGACCGGAGAGGAAGTGTCCTGTACTGGCCCTGACTCAGTTGAATGAGTTCCGAGAACCAGGGCCTCCGGGGCCACCAGGGAGCGATGAGGATTAGGAGTGCTCTTTCCCTGCGTGCTTTTGCAATAGTTCGGAGGAGCAGCGGAAACGGGGGGAAGGCATATAGTAGACCCCGCGGCCACGGTTGATTCAGGGCGTCGATGGCCTCCGCCTGTTGGCATGGGTCCCGTGTCATGAAGCGGGGCAGCTGGGCGTTGTTCCTTGCTGCAAACAGGTCGATGAGAGGGAGTCCGAACCAGCTCACAATGCTGTGGAACACTGTCTTGTTGAGCATCCACTCGTGAGGCTGCAATACCTGGCGGCTGAGCCAGTCCGCCGTCACGTTGTCTTGGCCGCTGATGTGGAGTGCTTTCAAGGACAGTACATGGGCTTGGGCCCACTTGAATAGACGCGTTGCTTCCCGATGTAGTTGGAGCGACCGGGATCCGCCCTGATGGTTGACATATGCCTTGGCAGTCATGTTGTCCGTGTAAATGAGTAGGTGGGAATTGGTCCCGGAGGGGAAGATGTGTTGAAGAGCCAGGCGAATGGCCTTCAGCTCCAGGAAGTTTATTTGTTGTTTCGCGTCCTGGGGGGACCATAGTCCTTGCACCGAGCGTGTCGTCGTGTGTGCCCCCCAGCCCGTCAAGCTGGCGTCTGTTGTGACTATGTCCCTCGGGGGGTCTGTGAGGGGAACCCCTTGCAGGAAGTGTGCGGGCTCTAACCACCAGGACATCGAGTTTTTTAGATGCGCTGGTATGAGTACCCAGGGGTTCAACCCGCTCGTGAGCTCCCGCTGCAAAGGAGCTAGCAGCCGCTGCAAGTGACGAAGGTGGAACCTGCCCCATGTCACCTGGGCAGTGCAGGAAACCAGCAGGCCCAGGAGGGAAGCGAGCGACTTGAGTCTGAGGCGACGAGCTGATCTGAGGGTTCCCACCAGCCGTCTTATCTTCCGTGCCCTGTCTGGGGGTACGAACGCGCGGTCGGAGGTGGTATCGATGACCACGCCCAGATGTTGAAGTGTTCGTGTCGGAGTCAGGTGGCTTTTCGCCAAGTTGACGAGAAAACCGTGTTGCTGCAGATAGAGAATCGTCCTGTTGAGATCCGCTATGGTCTTCTCCGGTGACTGGGCTCGGATCAGGAGATCGTCTAGGTAAGGATGTATGTGTATGCCCTCCATCCTTAGATTCGCCACCAGGGGGATCAGGATTTTGGTGAACGTCCTGGGGGATGAGGCTAGTCCGAAAGGGAGGGCTCGAAACTGCCAATGTTGGTGGTTGTAGGCGAAGCGAAGCCACTTCCGGTAGGTTGATTTGATCGGGATGTGGAGGTAAGCGTCCTGTAGATCCAGGGACACCATCCAGTCCAGCTTGTGAATGCTGTGGCAAATGGAGGCCACGGTCTCCATCTTGAACCTTCTCTTTGTCACGTGATGATTCAGGGCCTTCAGATCTAACACTGCTCTCCAGGTCCCTGTCTTCTTTGCCACCAAGAAAAGAATGGAGTACAATCCCAAGAACCGTTGGGTCAGTGGCACCCTTTCTATTGCTCTGGAGCGGTGCAGCCTCTTGATCTCCTGGGTCATTGCGAGATGTTTTCCTGGATCTCTTGATGCGGGGGAGACCAAAAATCTGCTTGGAGGAGGGGAGTCGAATTGGATAGCGTAGCCCTGTCCCACGCAGGAGAGGACCCAGGCGTCGGAAACCGAGAGAGACCATACCTCGTGGAACAGTTGAAGTCTGCCTCCGACCGGCCGGGCGGAGCAGTCAGGAGTCCTGCCTGGGTTGAGTGGCAGGGGGGCCTCTCGATCGGCGCCTGTCATATCTGCCCGAGCGGAAGCCTCTACCCCTGCCCCGGAAGGCAAAGTTGGAGGTATACGCCCTCTGTGCCGGCGCTTGGAATTTCCTATATGGGGCTGAGAAGCCCCTGAAACGAAAGGGCTGCTGTCTAAAGGAACCCCTTTTACTTGAAAGTTGTTGGAGGGTCTTAGTCTTATCCTTGCTGGACGCCTCCTCCAAGACCTTCTCCAGGCAGACCCCAAACAATTTTGAGCCTTTGTACGGCGAGGCAGTAAGTAAGTTCTTAGCGGTGACATCACCATCCCATGAGCGGAGCCAGAGCCGACGCCTAGCGGCCACATTGTTGGCTACAGATCTGGCCGACCACGTTAAGTTATCGGTGGTCGCGTCCGCTAAGAAGGCGGCCGCCATGTGAATTCTGGAATTTAGGCGTTGAGCCTTACCCTCGGAAATGTCTGGGTCTTGGAGCTCCTGGAGCCAAGCGAGCATGGCCCTGGACACATAAGAGGACGCTATTCCTATCTTCAGGGCCGCCGAAGTGGTTTCGGAAGCCTTCTTAAGAGCAGTATCCACTGCCCTATCCGTAGCGTCCCGGGGGTGGCAATCTCCCTCAGTGGGGAACACCGTGTGCCGAGCTAGGGAAGCAGCACCCGCGTCCACCTTAGGTGAACGGAACAAGGGTGCCTTCCGCCTGGAGAACGAGTAAAGGGAATCCTGAGCCCTATTCATTTTAAAACTCTTATCAGGCTGCTTCCACTCCTGCAGTACCAGCCTCTCAAAAGCCTTGTCTAAGGGGAGGCCCTGGTCCCTGCCATGAACAGACGGAATGTATTGCCGTGTGTCCTCCTCCTGGGAGTCAGAGGAGTCCCGCTTAGGGGCTTTCTCCTGCAACTGCAGAGTCTTAATAACCTGAGAGATAAGCTCATTCCTGTACTGCCCCGGGAATTGCCTCTCTCCATCGTTGGAATCTGTGGGTTGTTCAGCCCACTCGCCCTCCTCTAACTCAGAGTGAGTGTGCTCGGAAGCTGAGGAATGAACGGACTCGGGCTGCCTATGGTCAGAAAAGCCCTGGTTCAGTTCTCGCTGCTGGCCCTCTTGGTCACTTTCAGCTGAGGACTGAATGGAGCGATGAGTGTCCCCTGAGGGGCGTCTAGGCCTCTTACTGCCCGAAGTCCCTGCCTTGGATTTAGTAGGCTTAGGGTGCCGCTTCCTACGTGGCTTAGGTAAATTCCCCAGGGTGGCCAAGATCTCTCCAATAGATTTTTCTATGGAGGCCAGGCGTACTTGCGTGTCTTCCTCCTGTGCAGGGGCTGCCACTTGCGGGGGGGTGGCCCCGCGGGGGGGCTGAGCCGTGCTCATGGCCTATATAAAAATAAAGGAGACACGTAAGGGTTAACTCAACCCTGGAGGGAGCTCAGACAAGCTGGCTCCGCTGTAGAAGAGGAGGAGGAGGGGGAGGGGCCACGAGAAGCTGGTGCTGGGGAGAAGACAAGCAGCGCTGCCTCTGCCCAGCAGGGGGCCTGCACGTGCTGTTACTAGGCAGTGAGATGTGGCCCAGAAACGGGTGCTGGGGAGAACCCAGCAGCGCTGCCTCTGCCCGGCATGGGGCCCGCACGTGTTGTGGCAGGCAGGAGGCCTCGCCGCCCGGCCTGCCGTTGTTGACGGAGAATGGCTAGGGGAGACTCCGAGGCCCAGCCGCGCTGTCCCCGAGTTCCCTGCCTAGGGCTCATATTTGCAACAGGCCATTCCGGCCCCACATGCTCCCGGGCGTGGCGCGCCACCCCGGAGCTAGTGCACAAGCACGTTTTGCCCCTTCAACTGCCCGCGGTGTTCGCGGGTGCGGCGTGCCGCCCCGGAGTTACCGCCCTGAACTCTCTTGCCCCTAGTAGGAGAGTAAGTTTTGGCCCCCAAAGCTCCCGGGCGCGGCCGCGCCGCCCCGGAGCTGGACTGCCGGCAGGCGGTGGAGGAGGGAGGGGGGGGGCTGGGGGAAGAGAAGAGACAAGTTCCCCAACAGGTGGCCCCCCCGCATGGGGCTAAGAGACGGTGATCCCTCACCTGCCAGGCAGAAAACTGAGAATGAAACTCTTTTTCTTTTCTTTTCTTTTAGTCAGGTGTGGAGCCTTGGAGCTCCTGCGGAACGCGTCCTACCGGCCGAGGCAGATGAACAGACTGAGGGACCGGGTAGCTCCTAGCGCATGCGCATAGAAGAAATCAGTCATCTGCCTCCTATCGGCCAGCACTAGAGCTACCCAGCGGAGGAGGAGAAGGAGGTAAGAGGAGAAAGGACCATTAATGGCTACTAGCCGAGTAGGTTGGGGGATGTAACCTTTGACTTTGGAGAGCTGGGAGTGAACCGCAGGGAAAGGATCAATCCATTATGACCTGTTGGGGACTTCTCTGAAGCGACCAAAATGGCCAGTGCTGGAAACAGAACTGGGCTTGACGGATCGTGTGTCTGACCCATTCTGGCACTTCTTATGTTCTTACACATCAACTGCTGATGGGGTGGGGGGGGTGTCACAATCACAACTGATACAGCGCCAGGTCCATGGCTGCACAGCGCCAGGTCCATGGCTGGCGCTATATAAATGTTTATAATAATAATAATCTTTGACAGATAAGTTCCTAGTGTGGTCCCCAAACCTCTGCCTGCAAATGCTTAGAGCAATTGTTTGCACTATCAGTGTCAGCTGAACAAGTAATTGTTAAGATCTGTAATCTTCCACACCCCTCCAGCATTCTCTGCTTTGTTTTGAAATACTAACAACTACCCTACCTAGAGAGCTGAATCGATCAACTGCAGCAACGGTTGTTTTCATCGGAAACAAACCATTCGCCTGTGCTCATGAGATGAGGAAACTTACCGGCTTTTTTGCTATTTTTGCTAGTTCCCGTTCAGTAATTATAAGTAAAGACATAAAGCAAGAGGTAAAAGACCACCTAAAAGTAAAAGACATAAAAGTGCTGTACAAGTCCCAGAAAATGATGGAAATTGGCGGGAAATCCAGACACTGACCTCGACAACAACGGAAGCATGGAATCAGTGACCAGTGAGGAAATGCCGATGAACAGTCGCAAGCACTCCCGAAAGGTAGGTATTTCCCAACAGTACATGAACACTTGCTCTTGCCTCAGCCCTATCCACCTATCCTCTTGCCAAATATCCTCTTGCCTCCTTAATGTTGACAATTTTGCATAGGCTACATTTACATTCGCTATAGCAGTTTGTATCTGAAATACCAGCAGTCTCCCTCTAAGTATAATCCTGTAGGGCGAGTGCTGGCATTTCTCTGGCCATTCTGCACATGTGAAAAATGTGGAAAAAACCCCACAAAACAATCCATTTTGATCATTCCGATCAGAATACCAATCAGTGTGGATTCCAATCAGACCAACTGAACCAACCCATTCCGATACAATCAGAACTGAGCATAAACTTCTATTTCAGTCCTACTCTGGTTCAGATCCTGCGGGGACTCAGAGACCCTGTTACAATATACCTGTCTTGCAATTGTTCAGCTTACAGTTCTGACTTGTTACCAGCCTGAGGAAGGACTCTGTGCGGTCATGGGTGCCAGGAGAAAGGCTCACACGGGAGCGGTTGCCCTCCCCTGGCTCCCCGACCCTTCAGAGCATTGCCACACCATGATGCTCAGAAAAGCCCCTTTGCCCGTTCCTTTATGATATCACACCCTGAGTGACATGATGTTACAAAGCCCAGAAAACTCACAAAGCTTTGTGAGATCACAAAGCTCAGAAAACGGTGGCATTCTGTCAGGAAGGGGTGAGGCAAAGTGGTTCTCCTGCTCTCTGCCCTTCTGCAGGTAATTCTACTGGCGCCCTTGGGTGTGGCCCAAATTCTTAGGACGGACGGCTACTTCCAGTGCGTCTAAATGCAGCCCCTGCGGCTTTTCAGAAAATGCGTTCTTCAAGCCAGTAGGTCCAACCACTCGTCGAAAAGCAGCCGAAAGCTTGCACCTTACAGAAACTGAAATAAAAGTATCCAAACCAAAATAACCCCATATCCATTTCAGTTATCTGGAAAGCTATCCAAAAAGGCAAATAATATCCATGAACACAAAATCAACTATTTGTTTCAGCTCTAATTTGCATGCTTGAAATTCACCAGATGCTCAAATACTTTGCTGAACTGAAGGCCTAAATCAGGAGTCAGAACTCCTCTGGCCTTTTACCAGCCTGTCACAGTGTGCTTGACCCAGTGGGGTGAGTAGCTGCAGGAGCTGGCCCTGTCAATAATATGCAGGTGCTTATTCATGTGCTCCTGTATTTTAATATGTCCTTTATGTATCCCATCACTCTCTGCTGCTAAGCCAGAATTAAACATAAAACAGTCCCAATAGCCCTCTCAGGGCTCTCGCCTCCTCTAGGCTTTCCACTTCCCCTCTGGGTCCTCAGTCTTGGTCCTGGCTCTCTGACCTCCTTCTAGGCAAACTATCCATCCCTCCAGCCTCACATTCAGGAGACTGGGGCTTTAGCTCTGGCCAGCTTGGGCTTTAGCTTTAGCTCTGGCCAGCTTGGTTCCCTGCATCGGACTGCCAGGCTCATGGAGCTTACTGCCTTTATAAACCCTAAAGGAGGCAGGGCCACAGTGACTAGCAGGCTTCCTTAAAGGGGCACTGCCTGCTTGGTCACCCAGCCCTGCCAATGATTCATTGTATTTTATGGACCTGAAGTCATTTGACTGAGTTACTGGTGTGCTGTACAATGGCTGTTAGCAGTAATCTCATTGGAGTGGTTTGAGGCTCACTTGTTTGTAAATAGTTTTGAGGTTGTCAACAAAGAGAGGTTATTTGTCTGCCTTTTAGAAGTGCTGAATTCTCGGTGACTTGAGCAGAAAACTTCTGAATTTCAGGCCACGTGAGTGCGTGGGAGAGTAATCCAGCCTCAAGGGGACTCTTACACACTCTCTCCCTCAAACCCTATCCTTTGTGTACGTCTACTATCATTCCATCTTCTAAGCGCCACTAACATTCAGCCAGAGACATGTCATTTTACACACCCTGACGAGCCGAATTGCAAAGCCACTTTTTATAAGCAAGCAAGCATCATACTCTAGTGAATAAGAAGAGAAAATGCACATGGTGAGTAAAATTTTAAAGATTGGCATGCCAGACAAGAAAGCAATCAAGCAGTATGAAGGTTGAAAATCCTTTAGGGTTAACCTAAAACATGGTACCCGTGACTACAGAAATAATTCTCTCGCACTCTTTCCTAAAGGCCAAATTACTGTTCAGGCATATGCAACTAATGGGCTTCATCACGTATGCTGACTCAGGCCATTTTGTCCACAACCTGGCCACCATCATCCATGCTTTCATAATCTCGAGGCTAGACTACTGCAATGCACTTCTCTGTGGGGTTGCATCTTCGGTTGGGGGTGGGTCTCATTACACCAGTGGCTCCAAAGTCTGTACTGGCTGCCAAAAGTGTTCCGGGCACAATTCAAAGTGCTGCTTTTGACCTATAAAGCCTTTAATGGCTTGGGTCCTGCATTCTGTCCTACCTTCTGCCATGCTTCCCCAACTCAGCTTGGAGCACCCTCTTCAGAGTTCTACTACTGATACCAGGTTCAAACAACACAGGCATGCAAGAGAGATGTTCTTACTGGTCGCTCCACAGCTTTTGAACATCCTTCCCCTGGACGTTCACCAAAGGCTGAGCATCTTCAGAAAGTGATGCAAGTCCTGCTTATTTGGCCAGCCTTTTGGCAGACCAGGATAGGGTTTGAGGGGGAGAGAGTGTAAGACTTTTAATTAGAATTTGACAGGGCTCACTTTTATTGGCTGTCCTGAGCTTGCAGGAAATGGCAGGATATAAATCCAAATACATGAAAATAAATAATGAATGATTGGGGGGGTTCGCCCTCTTATAGCTCAGCAGGTTCAGAGTCTGGGGGTGGTATTGGATGCAGATCTCCGCCTGGAGCAACAGGTGGAGGTGGTGAAGGCTGCCTTCCGCCGGTTGTATCTGGTGCGGAAGCTGCGTCCGTACGTCTCCAGCCCGGACCTTGCCTCCCTCGTCCATGCCTTCGTCACCTCAAGGCTGGACTACTGCAATGCGCTCTATGTGGGGCTGTCCTTGTACCTGGTTCGAAGGCTGCAGCTAGTGCAAAATGCGGCAGCCCAGCTCCTGTCGGGGACGGGTTGCCGGGACCACATAACACCTGTGCTCCGGACTCTGCCCTGGTTGCCAATAGCGTGCCGAGCCAGGTTCAAGATATTGGTATTGATCTATAAGGCCCTTCACGGTCTAGGCCCCTCATACCTCAGGGACCGCCTGGCCCTCCATGCCCGAGAGTGGCTCCTTCGGTCCGCCGGGGGTGCCTTCTTGGAGGTCCCCCGTGTTAAGCGGGGGCCACAATGGAGATGGCATTCTCGGTGGCCAGGCGCCTTTGGAACTCCCTCCCGGAGGAAGCTCACCTGGCCCCGAGCCTTTTAACATTCCAGTGAGTTTGTAAAACCTGGCTGTTCGCCCAGGTCTTTGGAGAGGGGTGGGTGGGTTAGGGGGTTTTAATCTCCCCCTACCCTTATTTATTGTTATTGTACCTAACCCTGTCTTAATATTATTAGGAGTGTTTTAAATTTTTATATGATTGGGTAAGTAAGTTTTATTATATGTTTAGCCAATGGCTATCACATCCAATAACAATAACAATGTGCATCTATGCACTACAACTTTCACTTTTCCACTATAAAATAAAATGTCCACATTGTAATTCTAGTTTACATAAATCAATTCAGAAAATGCTCAGACAGCATTTATTGCAAGCCTTACCCGTCTACGGACCACCGCTAGTCCGAAAAAAGCTATCTGACGAGAAACAGGCGAATCTGCTGGATTAAGGAGTAAACTTAAGTTGACCACTGGGGTATTAGGAAAAAACTGGAAAGGAAGAGAATCCTGTAATTTCTCTCTTAAATCATTCAAAGCTGGACAATGAAAAAAAATGTGAGCTAACGAGTCAGGCTCCTCTAGATTACAGAGATCACAAAACCGCTTTTCCCTGGGGATACCCGTGTAGCGGCCCTCCAGAATGCTGGGGAGGAAAGCCCCGCAACGGAAACAAGAAAAAACCTGTCTAAGGGGAGCATCCATCCATGCCAGTAAATAACTGCGTTTTAGGGGTTGTAAATTCGGGGGAAAGTAGGCCGGAACCACCCTCTGTATACCAATTTGGGTGTCTTCAGTCTGGATCTCTTGAACGGCCAGCCTCTTAAAAATAAGGGCTTCAGCTATTTCTTGGCCTGCCTCTAACAGAAAACCACTTGAGAACCCGAGATTTTGTACTTCGGTTCTCATCTTAGAGTCCCAAGAACTCATAAGGTTAGAGGACACTGCCAGTGAAATCAGGGATCTACCCTGAGATCTAAACAGGCTCAACCAACTTATCTCCGGGACCAAAAAAGAACCCAACTACTGCGGCAGCTGAGCACTTTACCTGTGCCCTTATCGCTTCGAAGTGGTCCCTCCAGGAGGCGGAGGCTGAAAAGATCACTCCCAGATATTTATATAGGGAAACCTGCTCAATGACCTCTCCCTCCATGGACCACCGATGTGCTCTATGGCGTCTGGAATTTCCCACAACCAACACCTTTGTCTTTCCGTAGTTAACAGAAAGATCCTCATTACGGCAGTATGCCCCAAATTTATCCATTACCCGCCGTAAACCTATTGGAGAAAATGATATCAAAACGGCATCGTCCACGTATAATAAAGCGGGGATAGGTCTACTTCCAACAGATGGAGCATGGCAATCACTAGATTTTATGAAGGAGTTTACATCATTTAAAAAAAGATTAAATAATGTCGGAGCCAATATACAGCCCTGCCTGACACCGGCCTCTACCTTGATCTTAGGGGTTAAACCCACGGTGTAATTACATCAGACCTGCAGGGAATTGCCCATATGCAGTTTAACCATAAGAAACAGGAGACGAGGATCCATAGAGGTCTTGCTACCAGCATCCTAGCCAGATGGTTGTCCAGCCAGGTTTTGAAAACCTCCAAGGAAGGAGGTTGGGCAATTCATTCCATTTCTTTGCTGTTCAAAATTTATTTTCCTAATATTTAATCAAAATTATTTTTTTGCCATCAAAGCTGATTCATTCTTGTTCTGCTTCTTGTGACTTTGAAGAACAAATGCCCACCATCTTTTTCGTGGCATCCTCTTTAGATACATGAACACTGCTATCACGTCTCCCCTTAGGCTTCTTTTCTCCAAGCTTAAAAAACCCCAAAACATTTGGCTTACTAAATGTGTTCTGGAATTCAGTCCCAGATTAATGGGTGGTTACCAAGTCTTAGGATAAACCTATGAAATTAAGCCACCTGTTTTTCACATGCGGCAAGACTGGAGACAAGGTAAGTGAGGCATCCTAAGGTACATGCAGAATAAGGAGTGCTGGTCAACATCATGAATTCATCATGCAGAAGCTACCGACACATGTCGTGTGTATTTGTAATAAACTTCAGGACCAAACTACTCTCTACCATGTGATTTTATCATCATCCATTGGTCTTGAAAGGCACTCCAAACCCATTTCTAGCAACGACTCCTGAAATCAGGACATCAGCATCCCACAGCTCAACAGGACAGCAGCTAAAGGAATCTCTGCTCCATAAGGAAGTGATGGACAGCACGATCTTCCGGGGGAGGCCATGTGCACAAGCAGCCGCACGATCTTCCAGGGGAGGCCATGTGCGCTAGCAGCCGCACAATCTTCCGGGGGAGGCCATGTGCGTTAGCAGCCACACAATCTTCCGGGGGAGGCCATATGCGCTAGCAGCCGCACAATCTTCTGGGGGAGGCCATGTGTGCTAGCAGCCGCAAGATCTTCCGGGGGAGGCCACGTGCGCTAGCAGCCGCATGAGAGGAAGGCCACGTGCGCTAGCAGCCGCATGAGGGGGAAGGCCATGTGCGCTAGCGGTTAGCAAATGTACATGTCCTTTTGAAGTGACTAGAATTTGCTCACATACCATTTTACTGGAGGACCAGAGGTTCCATCGGTTACCCTTGTCCATGGAACAGGGGTGAGCAGGAGGGCGTTCTCAATTGCTGCCTCAATTTTGCAGAACTCCCTTCCCCAGGTGGTTCCCTTGAGCCCGAGCCTAAGCATCTTCCGAAGGCAGTGTAAAACATTTTTATTTGAAAAAGCATTTGGCAGGCAGGGATAGAGGTTGGTTGGGTTTTTGGGTAGGGCTGTGGGGGAGAGTGGGAGTTTTGGGGGGAGGGCAGAAGTTTTTATTGTCTGGATTTTTCTATGAATTGTGAGCCACCCTGAGCCTCTACGGGAAGGGCAGCGTATAAATAAATATTTTCAAGTGACTTTCAATAAGGCTGAGACTTTAAATGGTGGAAGATGCTTTTGGAAACAGGCAGAGCTTGTAAATATTTTGCCCTGAATCTATTAAAAACAAAAAAATCTCAAAGCGCTTCATCTGCACTGGAACCTATGACTACGGAAAGTCAAGTAACGTACGCCAAACAAAATGCCAAACCAACACCGACTGGTGGCAAAAGGAAACAAAAATTGGTCACCTACCTCGGTGAATTTGTTTCTCTTCGTTCCACCTGTCAGTGCTCCGCACGGGTAGCTCTGCGTATGGCCGACAGGAGGCAGAAGAAGAATTTTTGTCCTGCGCATGCGTGGAGCTGCCCTGATCCAGTCGATAGCCAAGCCAAGAGTCGATTTGTGTACCCTGTAAGGCTTATGTACAATCATTAGAGCATGATCCGTCCCTTGGACATAATGGGCTCATTGAACTGTTAACTTGTAACTAGGTAATGAAGAGAAGATAACTGGTAACTGCTAGAGGGTGACTCCCTTAAACTAATGCTGTTTGGCAGGGAGGGCCGGAGCACTGACAGGTGGAACGAAGAGAAACAAATTCACCGAGGTAGGTGACCAATTTTTGTTTCTCCTTCTGCCCCCTGTCAGTGCTCCGCACGGGATGTACCCGAGCACCAATTATGGGTGGGAACAAACAGCTCTGGGAACGTCCAGAACCGTCTGTAAGACCCTCCTGCCAAATGCCGCATCCGCGGACTTGTAGAAATCCAACTTATAATGTTTAACGAATGTATGCAGGGAGGACCAGGTTGCCGCCCTGCATATTTCGTCATAGGACGCCCTTGCTTTAAAAGCATATGATGTAGCGGCACCCCTGACGGAGTGCGCCCAAATTTGCAAGGGTGGAATCTTGTTCTTTGCCTTATAGGCTTCAGTGATGGCCTGTTTAAGCCATTTAGCTATTAAGGCTTTTGAAGCCTTCCTACCGCCATAGCTAGGCCTGATGTTAACAAAGAGGGCCGAAGTTGACCTTAAGGACTGGGTCCTCCTAATGTAGATTTTTAAGGCTCTCCTAACATCTAGGGTGTGCCATATTTTTTCTTTGGCGTGAACTGGGTTGGGGCAGAAGGAGGGTAGGATAATTTCTTGTGACCTATGGAAGGTTGAATTTACTTTTGGGATGAATGCCTCATCAGTCCTCAGGGTCACCGTCTGGTCCCCAAAAGAACAATAGTTGTCATCAATAGACAATGCTCCCAGTTCGGAAACCCTACGGGCCGATGTCACGGCCACCAAAAAAACCACCTTAAGGGTGAGCATATATAATGACACGTGGCGGAGCGGTTCAAACGGTGCTCTGGTGAGAGCATCTAGTACCAGGCTGAGGCTCCATGAGGGGCATCGGTGAATTACTGGAGGGCTGATATTACGAGCCGCTCGTAAAAACTGTGTTATGTGTCTATGAGGAAGGATTCTTTTGTTAGAGGTTGCTTGTAAGACTGAAGCAATCGCTGCCGATTGGCGGGCAAGCGTGCTAGGTCTTAGCCCTTTTTCCAAGCCCTCCTGGAGAAATTGGAGAATGACATTCACTCCCGCCTTAGCGGGATCTAGGTGTCTTTCCCCCGCCCAAGTGGCAAAGGTCCTCCAGGTAGCTTTATAAGCCCGTCTGGTGGCTGGGCGTCTAGCCTGTTGTAATGTGGTTAGGACTGCTTCTGAGTAACCGTGGGCCCTTAGGGCTGCGCGCTCAAGAGCCACGCTGTCAGCTTTAGGGTGTGCAGGTTGTCGCACCGGAGGGGGCCCTGTAATAGTAGGTCCTGTCTCAGTGGGAGCTGTATCGGGGTGACCTGGCTCAGATGCACGAGGTCTGAGAACCAGGGTCTCCTTGGCCACCAAGGTGTCACAAAGATGGCCCGGGCCTTTTCCCTGATCAATTTGGATATTGCCCTTGCTATAAGTGGAAAGGGGGGAAAGGCGTAGAGGAGGCCTGCTGGCCACGACTGATTCAGGGCATCCACTGCCTGCGCTCTTCCGTCTGCTGTCATCGTCATGTACTCTGGCAGTTGGGCATTGTTTCTGTTGGCGAACAAGTCCATCACTGGTTGTCCGAAGTTCTGTGTCAAGAACAGAAATACGTCTGGGTGAAGTTGCCACTCGTGTGGTTGGAGGATCTGCCGACTCAGCCAGTCCGCTTGGACGTTGTCGGTGCCCTTGATGTGTAGGGCCTTCAATGACCGAAGGTTGGTCTGTGCCCAGTTGAACAGCTTCACCGCTTCGCGCTGAAGTGCCATGGCTTTGGATCCCCCTTGATGATTGACGTATGCCTTTGCCGAAATGTTGTCCGTGTAAACAAGGACGTGTGCCGGCCCCATGAGGTGGCTCAGTTGTTGGAGCGCCAGTCGAATTGCCCTGAGCTCCAATACATTGATGTTCTGGGAGGTGTCTGTCTGGGACCATAATCCCTGAACTGATGTGGACCCCATCTGGGCTCCCCATCCGGTTAGGCTGGCATCCGTGGTGATGGTCACCCGATTTGGTTCGGTCAAGGGCATTCCTTTTTTGAATGTTTTTGGGTCTGACCACCAGGACATTGAGTTTTTGAATGTTCGTGGGATGTTGACCCATGGATTGAGACCTCTGGTGAGCTCTAATTGCATAGGCCTGAGCAGCTGTTGCAAGGGGCGAAGGTGAAAGCGTGCCCACTGTACCTGTTTTGTGCAGGATACCATCAGACCCAACAGTTGTGCTAGGTACTTTAGCCGTGCTCGCTGTTTGTATTTTAGACCGTGGATCATGAGTCTGATGCGTTGTTGTCTGGCTGGCGGGATGTATACGTTGCCTGAGGAAGTATCTATGATTACCCCTAGATGTTCCAGCTTGTTGGTCGGGACTAGGTGGCTCTTTTCCGTGTTCACGAGGAACCCATGGCTCTCGAGATATACTATGGTGTTGTGCAGATCCTGTTGAAGTTTCTGTTGGGAGTTCGCCCGTATGAGGAGATCGTCTAAATACGGATACAGGTGAATCCCTTGCTTGCGGAGGTTGGCTACTAACGGAACCAGGATCTTTGTGAATGTCCTCGGGGCGGATGATAGCCCGAACGGGAGAGCCTGAAATTGGTAGTGTTGTCCCTGATAACAGAATCGGAGGTACGTCCGGTGAGAGGGGTAAATCGGAATGTGTAGATATGCATCCCTGAGGTCTAACGAAGCCAGCCAATCTTGGTTTCTGATGGCCTGGCAGATGGATGTAACTGTCTCCATCTTGAAGCGGTGATATCGTACCGACTTGTTTAGCCTCTTGAGGTCTAATACCGCCCGCCAGCCGCCTGACTTCTTGGGGACAAGGAATAGGATGGAGTATAGTCCCAGTTTCCTTTGACCCATGGGTACTGGTTCTATGGCTCTGATTGTGAGAAGCCTTTGGATCTCTCCCAGCATGGCAGAGTGTTTGAGATGGTTCGTTGATGTTGGGGACACAATGAAGCCTTGGGCAGGGGAACTTTTTAGTTCTATGCGATACCCGTTGTTTATGCAATCTAACACCCAGGCGTCGGAGACTGACTGCTCCCAGGTTGTTAAGAAAAGTTGCAGCCTGCCTCCCACTTGCAGATAGTCATGCTTCTGTTTTTCTTTGGGATTGAGGAAAGGCCTTCTGTCTTTGTTGTCTGAATCCCTGAGGCTTGCCCCCTTTTCTGGGGTTAAATCGGTTAGTTTGGTCAAACCTGTGCTGCCCTTGTCTTCTGAATATGGTATAGCTGGTACCAGTGCTTCCCCTAGGTTTGTACGTAGGGGTGCGAAAAAGATTCTTTTTACTACCCATGTGTTGTAGGTTTTTTTGTTTTGTTTTGTCATTGGCATCTGCCAAGACGGTGTCGAGGCAGATACCAAAAAGTTTAAAACCTTTGTAGGGGGCTGCTGCGAGTAGGTTTTTTGCTGCTGCATCCCCTTGCCACGACCTGAGCCAGAGCTTACGTCGGGCCGCCACTGAGGATGCTACTGATCTGGCAGACCATAGCATGGCATCAGTGGTGGAGTCTGCCAGGAATGCAGTTGCCAAGTTGATTCTGGCTGAAAGGATTTGTGCCCTGTTATCTGAGATGTTAGCATTCTGGGCCTCTTGGGTCCAAGCTAGTAAGGCTCTAGCCACGTAAGAGGATACCACACCCACTCTGATAGAGATGGCTGAATACTCTAGGCCCCTCCTGAGGGATGACTCTATCCCCCTGTCAGTGGCATCCTTTGGGAAGCAATCCCCTTCTGTGGGGAAAACTGTTTGCTTTGCCAGGGAGACCGCTGCTGCGTCTATCTTGGGGTTTTTTAGCAAAGGGTCTTTCTTGCGAGATAGTGAATAAAGGGAAGACTGGGTCTTATTCATTCTTTGGTTTCTTTCAGGTTGTTTCCATTCACCCAAGATCAGCTTTTCGAAAGCTTTATCTAGGGGCACCCCCAATTCCTTGCCGTGGCAGGAAGGTAGGTACTCCCGCTCCTCGTCATCCTGAGAGTCCGAGGAAGCCTCTTTAAGGGGTTTTTCTATTACTTTGAGGGTCTTGGTGACCTGAGCGATTAGTTCGGGTTTACATGCCAGAGGGAACTTCCTTTCCCTGTCTCTAGGGTCCTGCACCTCTTGAGGTGGGTCCTCAAAGTCCTCCCACTCCTGCCCTGAGTCGCAATCAGACTCTGAGTCTAGGCCTGTGTGCGAGACCTCCCTCGCTCTTTTTGCCTGTGATTCCCCCCCACTCTCCTCAGCCGAGGAGTGTGGAGATCTGAGCAGCCTAGCCATGGAGCCCCCTGGTGGCCGCTTGTTTCTTTTTTCCTTGCTTGAGGCTTTTCCCGCCCTAGGCTGTGTGGGGGGGGGGAGGGGCAGGCCTGCCGTCTCCCTTGCCCTGCAGCTCCCATAGGCGATCCAGGGATTGCTGCATGCGTGCCACTGCTGAGGCGAGGGACGCCATATCTGTGGGGGATTGCCCCTGCCCTGGGGCTGGCTGGGCTGTGTCTGCCTGCCCGGATGGTCCCTCATCAAGCGCCTGCATTGTGCTAGGCTGGGAGGGAGGGGGGTGGAGTTGCGGGGGCCCCCGCTTGTCCCTGTCCCTGTAGGCTGTAGTAGGGCGGTGGGCAGGAGAGCCGGAGAGTGGAACGCCTGGCTTAGGGGTTGCGAGGCGCCTCTCTACTGATTAGGCGAGTGGGGCGGAGGGGAATAATCCTTGGCCCTTCGGGGCTCTTACTCACGGTTTTTTCTCTCTCTCTCTGCCACTGCGGCTGCCAGGCACGTTGCGCGGTGCCCGTGGCTTAAGCGGGAAGGAGGAGGGGGTCTCAGGTCCCTGAGGTTCCCCGTGGAGCAGTCGAGATCCAGTTCAGCTTTCCCTAGTTCCCAGGCACATTGCGTGGCAACTGAGGGATTTTGCTCCTTGTTGCTCCCTGGTTCCCGGGCGATTGCGCGGCAACACGTGGGAGAAGCGGGGGGAGGGGGGAAGCGTCTCCGGTAAGCCCCGCGCCCACTTGTGCGGCGCCCTGGTCTCCTTCGGGCGCGCACTATGGAACTTCCTCGTTCTTTGTTCTTCCTTTTCTTTTGTTTGAGCTTCTTCTTCTAAGTTTCTTTTCCTGTTTTTCTTTTAGTTACACGGCGAAGCCGAGAACACGTCCTATCGGCCGAAGGCAGAAGATAAGACTGGATCAGGGCAGCTCCACGCATGCGCAGGACAAAAATTCTTCTTCTGCCTTCTGTCGGCCATACGCAGAGCTACCCGTGCGGAGCACTGACAGGGGGCAGAAGGAGAAACTATTATAGTATTTTTGAAAATAAGGTAAGATGTTCTTCATTTCTTTTCAATCATATTTGAAAACCTAGGTCAGGCACTTATTTATTGTATTTAATTTTTCTTCCATGTAAGAATCCTATTCATTGCTCAGAAGAAGAAAAAAAATAAGTTGACCTTCAATTCTTGGGGTTCTCTCCTTTCGACGCTTCCACAACTTGGCCTGCACAGTGGAAGGCCAGACCCTGCTTTACGCAAATGAGGCACAAATGCTACAACTTTCTACGCAGTCGGCATCTCTCCAATATTTCCTCTCCATTTCCACTTGTTCAGAAATTGCCTGGTCAATGTGATCTTTAAACTTCAGATGACACAACCATGGCAACACAGCTTTGGGGTGAAATAAACTATTTTCATCTGCTTGAGTGCAAGCAATCACAGTGTTCCTATCATCCTAAGCCGCCGCTACTTAAAAAGATCCCTTTCAATAGATAGCCTGCGTGGGCAATGAGACAGGGGGGTGGAAGGAATGAGCTTGGGTGACGAGATTGCTCTGGGAAGAAAAGTGACAGATTCACTGGGGAATTCTCTAATCGTAAAGCACTGGATAGGGACAGCAGTGCTAGCAGAAATGAACATTATCATCTAGGGTTATAGGACCCATTAAAAACCATGTATCTTTCAATTCAAGGATGAAAAATGTATATTGGAGAAATGATGGTTCAAAGGGCAAGTGGGATATTAAAAACTGCGCGTCTCCTGCTGAATTTCTAACTGAGCCAGTGTAGGCTAGTGGATAAGGTGTTGTCCCTTGACCTAGGAAACAAGAGTTGAAATTTCACCTTAGCCAGAAGCTCACAGCGTGGCCTTGCTCAGCATTAATTCCCCTTCCTCAAAAGGTGAACTAGACGAGGACCGTAAACGATTCTTAGCACTGAAAGGGCTTTTAAAACGTTACCATAAAAACATACTATGTTCTTACATGCCAAAAAAGAACAAAAGTGCCACAACAGGAGGCTACAAATGGCTGGTCTAGAATGGGACGATCTATTTAATCCCACCTCCAGACAGAGTTTGGGAACAGCCAGATGAGCTTCAGGGGCCCAATCCCCACACGGCCCCGTGATGAGCAACTGCCGCCGTCACGCCAGCGTGGGGAGCCGGGCAGACAGTCGTGGGGAAGATGGGCAGGGGTGGCACTTGCTGGAGCTGCCACCATGGCTGGGGTGGGCCGCAGCACCAGTCACGTAAACAGGTGCCTGGCCCTGCCGCGCCTCCCTCCCCTGGCCTGACCGGACCAAAATCCTACCCTTAGCCATGACAGCACCTGCCCACTCACATCCCCACCGCAGAGCTCGCCCCATGGTAGGGCAGAAGGGGCCTGCCTATACGTGTTGCCCTGGCCAGTCTCACCCCATGTGGGGAAAGGCTGCACCACAATGCATCCTTGAAATTTTTCCAAGGACGTGTCACATAGCAGTCAGCGATTCGATCTGGCGGGTGCCAAGTATACGATGCACTGCATTGCGTAACCCAGCTGCCCAGGGAGGGGTAAGGCTACCCAAGGGATGGTAGCCTACCCTGTCTGTGTCATGTGGCTGCACCCTTTATGACCTTGAGCAACTTGGCTAAACACCATTTGTGGACCTTTCCTCCAAAAATATATCCCATACCTCTTTAAACCCTGTGCAACCAATCATAATCACATCCTCTGGCCACAAGTTCCACAAGCTAGTTATACATTTGAGTGGAAAAGTACTTCCTTTTGTTGGTTTGAAATCTTTTACCAGTTAAGTTTCATAGAGTATCCCCTAGTCCTAGCATTGTTTGAGAGGATAAAACACATCTTCCTATTTACTTGTTCCACAAATTCAAATTTGGATTTTTGTTTCTGAAATACCTGAATTCAGTTTGCGAATTCAGGGTTCAACATTCACTTAGTTGTGATTGACTTTTAAGAGTCCCATAATCTGCAGTCTCCTAACTAACTTTGGGTGTTTTTAGATAAGCGTCTCCCCACCCATCACTCAGCAATTATGCATGTTGCAGGGCAGCATTGTCACCCTATGCAGTCCTGTAACATGCATGATGGGTGGGGAGGCGCTTGTCTAAAAACACCCTTTGAGGGGATGCTTGAACCAAGTCAGAATTACAATCAGAGCACTGGAAACCACCCAAAAGAGGCAACTGGAGATGTTCTTATGGACACTCTGGACCAGGGGTGACCAGACTTGTGGTGCACATGATCCAGTCGATCCAGATAACAACCTCAAGTGAGCTCCCAGGACCTCTCCTGCTGGCTCCCGTATGAGGGCACCTCAGCAACTGGTCTCAGGCACAGAGAGGAGCACTCCCTACAGAGACAGCCTTCCCTGCCACACTGGTGACATTCTTCTAGCCCCGTTCCTCGCTGGAGACACTCCCTGAGGCACCAGTCCCACTCTCCTCCGAAGATGTAATCTCCAATGGATTGGTCCCCCTCCCCACACCATGAACTACAGGAGAATCTCTCCATTAATGGCCATCTACTCTAGACAGTAAATTGTCTATGGCCACCCCTTCTCTAGACGGTAAATTACCAATGACAGTTACCTTTGTCTTTTCCTCTCCAGTTATGGTGAATGATGCCATCAATGAACTGAGCTCTGTTTTGTTCTGGAAAAGATAAAGAAATATTTTTCATCAACTTACCAAAAACTCATCACCATATCAGAATATGCATAACCTGACTCATAAAACTGGCAAAGGACCCAACTCCTGTACAGCAACTTTCCCACACCAGGAGCAAAAGCTGTGATGATTAATGCAACTACAGAAGTAGAATAAAAACAGCAATATGTTTATCCGCTGCTGTTAGGCCAGATAACAGCTGCTCATAACTAGGAACTCACATTTGCTGCATTTTCCCCACTGCAGCCAGCGTGGGAAACATAGTGAACACGGATTCCTGCTCATAGCTAGATAGCCACAAAGTACTACCTCTCTCTCCAAAATCTGCATGTGTGATAGGAAGGTGGGTGAGGAGCCAGTGTTGTACGTCACTGTGGTAACATAGTGTGAAAACAGACATGATGCTAACCACCCTTTAACCACCCTTGGTGGTCATTTATGCATGTTTCACGGCTGCACAGGGCACCAATACAGCCCTGCAACATGCATAAATAGCCACCAAGGGTGGTTAAAGGGTGGTTAGTTTCATGTCTGTTTTGACTCATACTCACCACAGTGTCTGACACTTTTCAGAATCTCAATGTTTACCTCACAATAGGGTGGCCATTTTTGTTTCTTTCAGAAAAGACAACAGTACCCAGTAATAATAAACAAGGCTATCACAGTTGTGTCCAGAGATCCCCACTAATATGCGGGCTTCTCTGTGCTGGATACATGGTACAGCAGCAATCAATCAATCAATCAATCAATCAATCAAGTGTTTTCCTATTTGTGAATATTATTCCCATTGTTTTCGGATAGCCTACCCAATATCCAAATAACTATTTACGACAGAAACAGTATTTGCATATCTATTTATTTGGGTATTTCATTTTGTTTAATTTTGGTCACTTTGGTATTTTGGTTACTTCATTTTGTCCCTATTTAACACATACGCTAAATAGTGTCAGGGTCCACAGGCTGCAGGCATGGAGAGTTGTGGCAGGATCAGTGCTGGATAAGTTAGTGCAGGATCAGGACCCAGGTTCCAATATGGTGAGAGATCAAAATGCTGGGTCCAAGGAACATGGTGGGATCAACACACGGACCAAGAGGCCGATTTAGACAAGGCAAGACAACATGAGGCAAGACATAGGGAGCCAATTGGAAAGAACAGGCAAACAAGACTCAGACGGGGCAGAGTGGGCTCTCAGGGCAGTCGCGCAGGGGGTGCAATCTGCAGATGCCAGGCCCCCATTCAAGAAGATATTGAGCCCCAGTCTCAGGGACCAAAGACAGACAGACAGGGGGACAGCCGGTTTCCCAAGCAGGATCCAAAAGTCTAGGTTCCAGAAGGGAGGATTAGAAGAGTCCAGCTCCAGCTAGCCCAAAGCACACACAAGGTCCAGGAGGTAGAAGTGCAGAGTCAGTTCAAGTGTGTGGAACCAAAATGGCAGACAGACCAAAGGCATCCTGGAGAACAGGAAGTTGAGTGATGATCCACCCAGCTCCCCGTGGCTACCGGCTGGCCTTATATACAGTCCAGCAGCCAACCAGGAACTTGGGGGCGTGGAGTGAGGTTGAGGAGGGGTGTGGCCAGACTGGCACTGGAGGAGGTCTTTTAGTCAATACTGGGCCCCTGCCAGCAGGTACCGGCGGTGCTGCAGAGCCAGCCATTGTACCTAGGGCCCTGGTTGAAGCCTGGGTCCTTATAAATAGTGCCGAAATGAAGTGTTATTTATTAATTGTACCAAAGGGACCAAAGTACCGAAATGAAGGGACCAAAACACTGGTGTAAATGAGATTTTAAAAACAACAACAAATGAACCAAATAATCATTTGTTTCCGTTTTTCTGGAGCCAACACAATGCAGGCAAAAATGCTCAGATGTTTGCTGCTGATATTCATTTATCACTAGTACAGAGTAGAAGACAGTCTCTTCCCTGAGACACTAAGAGCCTCAAGACAGACAACAAATAACCCTAACCCCCAACTTTTCCATTGCCTATCAGAGTCCTTACCCACCCGCATGCCCTTCTCTCATCCCCATAACCTCACCTTCTGCAAGGAAAAAAAAAAGCCTTTAGGCAAGGCAAAACACACAAAACGATAAGAACAGAACTACCAAATCTGTACGAGCCGGGGCTGATCCTCTCCCTCTCCGTCCCACACAAGGCATGGCGGGATCTTTTACTGCTGCTCCTAGGTCAGCGGGTGGGAGAACCTCAGACCCAGGGGTCAAATGTGGCCCCCGGCTAATTTTTATGTGGCCCCTTTCCAATGCCTGGATCTGGCCCCTGGATCCAGTTCCTACCTCCAAGCACTGAAAGACTGAACTCAAGATAAAGGGGAAAAAGATGGGGGCATGCATGCAAGAGGAGGGGACAGATCCATAGCACAAATCTAGGACCTGGATCCTCCTCTTCCTGGGTGCACTCTTTAAGCACCCGTGCCCCCAACTTACATGAGGCCCTCGAAGCTTGTAACTAATCTTCAAAGTGGCTTCTGGAAGCGAAAAGGTTCCCCTCCTGTCCTAGCAAAAGACAACCTAAGGAACTGCTCTTATGGTCCTGTGCTTCCTATTACATCTACACTTTTCTTTGATAAGGGGTGTGATAAGCTCGAAAAAAGAGACAGTGGTCTAGTGAGTAAGGTGTTGGACTTAGACCTAGGAATCAGGAAATCAAATCCCCCTCTGCCATAAACCCATCGGGTTGCCTTGGGCAATTTGCTATCTTCAGTTCCCCACCGATGAAATGAGAATTTTATTTAAAAATGACCGACCTCAGAGTGTCATGCTGGGGGTGAACTAGATAAGAACTGCAAAGCACTTTTAGCACTGAAAGCGCTACATAAATTACAACAGGAAATACCAGTGATGAGTTCCTGAAGGTCAGCTTGGCAGGCAGAGTCAAGACTCTGCCATCCCAGGTGTCTTTCACATTGAGGACTGCAACGTAGTCAACGGAGTAGCATTCTCCAACTGTTAGTAGATAGGGGGAAACAAAAACAACAAAAAACACTACGTATAAAAAATGTACAGGAAACTTTTTAAATCTGACAGTGTGATGTTGGCCTCTGAGGAGCTTTTATTAAAACAGCAAATGCAGGAACCCTGAGAAGAGCGGCACGCTGTCTCTCTCCAAGTTCTATTTGCAGAGAGCAGAGTATGGCCGCATTCACAGCTGTGGCAAAGAGACCCGCGAGGGAAGACGCGGTAGAGGGGAGGAGCAGGAGAGCATAGGAGACGGTGCGGACAGGGATGTGCCGCGGCTTCTCTTGTGCATGTTAGCGCAGGATTTTGCGCCCTGACATGCGCGAGGGAAGCCGCAGCACATCCCCGTTCGCACTGGCTCTTCTTCTGCTCTCTGGCTCCTCCCCACGCGCCGCCGCAGTTGTGAATGTGACCTTGGTTCCCAGAAGTGTTGAGCGCCTGCAGTGCTGGGCGTTCAGCAGCTGTGGCGGCTCAGTACCTCTGACGAGCCACTCCAATTAGGAAAATAGGTTGGAATAGCTTTCTAGGTTCCATTTGCAGAATTTATGTGGAGCATCCCAATGAAACATGGCTGCTACAGCAGCACAAGACACCTGTTACCTTCATTGTGCTCTCTCTCAACCGAAATGAATATTCACATTAAATGAATCTTGGACCCAGGGGCTAATTAATTCCTCCACACGGTTCTATGGAATTGGGGTGACCATTTGAAATTCTACCATATAAAAACTTTGGGCGAGGTTCAACTCTCCCCACCTCCCGACATTTTCCCGAGAGGCATCACAAGGTGGATACCCTATCAAAACGGTTTGTGCCCATGCAACCTGAGGAGGGTTGAATCTGTAACTCATATTCTATTACATTGCGAGTTCTATTTAGAGAGACGACAGCATTTGATTTTCCCCATTGCTGATAAGTATCCAGTAAGACAGCCTGCCTATTATGTTAAGATTCTTTTGGCTGATGAATGTGCAGACATTGTGTGTTAAGTTCTTGAGAATAGTAATTAAGAAGCGGAAATTGATGGCCAACCCCTAAAAACTGAAGTTATGTTAGGTTATACTTTTGGTAACATATTGTGTGTGTGCTTTTTAGCATCTGTTTATTTGATATGGGAACTTGGTATTTTACAAGACAATGTTGTGAGAGGGGGATCGGAGATTATTCATGTTTTACTTCCACACAGACTCCAACAGAGCCCTATATGGACCAGGAAGCTGCCCTGTCTAGGTTTAAGTAGCAGTGTCGTTGCTTCATCTCTTGAGAAAGGGCAATTGGGTCACTTACCTTGTGAATTGCCTTTCTATTCCCTCGAGGGAGTTCAGTCGGATGGTGGGAGATCCCTGCCATGGACACTAGGAGGCAGCAAACTGACTTTCGACTGGGCATGCATAGGGGAACTCCCTCACATTCCCCAGGAGTAAACAGCCGAAAAAGCTGAAACTATAACTTAGCAGAAAAAACAAAATGATTAACTCTATCCTCCCGGAGGGGGGAGCAAGGTAACCCAGGATTACTCGTAAAGACGGCGCCCAGGTAAGGTCTGGGTGGGCCGACTGAACTCCCTCGAGGGAATAGAAAGGCAATTCACAAGGTAAGTGACCCAATTGCCCTTTCTATGCCCTCTCGTCCGTTCAGTCGGACGGTGGGAGTTACCAAAGCAGTAAGGTCGGCACGGGTGGGACCAGGGTGCCCATTGAGAACTCAGCACCCCTTTGAAACACCCGCCCTTTCAGGGCGGTCTCCGCTGAGTCCCGTAAGTCCAGCTTACAACACCCTGGGAAGGTGCGGAAGCTCCTACAGGTGACAGCAAAATTATTCCGCCTAGGGATTAGAGAAAGGGGTTCAGTGGGTTGCCACCCGCCTGGTGGAAGAGTCAAGGAACCGACCAGTAGAGTTATGCCTGATGCCCTGTAGGCATCAGAAAGGCAGGCCAATGTCCAACTGGCCATGGATGACTGGAAGCCTAGCCACCCTTAAAACGAGGACGGTATGTAACCGAGAGACAGGATGTTGGGTGAACGCCCGCGTCCACTCCCTGTATCATGAGAGGATGGTGGACGCCATGGGATTGTCTTCCCGTTGCAGCCCGGGGCTGGGACTGGGAGAGAAGGAAGGGAGGCACAGCTCCGGGGCCGGGGAAAAGGGGAAACCTTCTGAGGAAGGTGAGACCCAACTAAAGATGACCAATTCCCAGAAAAGGGTGACCGGAGCAGTAAAGCTAGGGAGAGCTCCGAGCTTGGGAACCCTCCTGGGCAAGAATTGGTAAACAGGAAGACCCCACCCCAGCGAGAGGAAGAAGGACAGCACTGGAGAACTGTGGCCAGGGCTGGAGCTAATAAGTAGAGGCTCCATCGTGGAACACAAGGGTCAACGGAACAAGAAGAGGTGTGCAGGCCTCGTGAAGTGTCTGATGTAGAGGCCTGAATGTGCTGACCGGAAACCCCCGGTGCCACCCCATGCCGCTACCCGTGTGGAACAGGGAACTGAGGGGGGGGAAACCCTTCTCCAGACCCTCCAGGAGAAGGAGAACTTGATATATAGCGGGGAAGGGCATGGCGGGACTAGTGAAACTAGGGCCCATTTCGCTTTCGCCCCTGGGTAGCCAGCGGGGCCTTCCTCGTATCAGCGTGGGGTACCGCGCCCGGCGGTCCCGTCCACCTCCGCCATGATTCTGTGGGCCCGCACCCCCGACTTAGTGAAGCCCCGTCTCATGCATGAAGCCGGGAACGGGGAATGGAGGAGTCTGCCGCTTACAGCGGCTCCAGCGCACACAGCGCTAATGGTATCCGTGTTGGGGAAGGCGCCCCTGCGAATAGCTAAGAAAAACGGAAGAGCCCCCACCCCCTTAGGGGGGAAAGGGGGGGCCCGAAAGTTGCCGGTGGGTGCGGAGCACCATGCTACACTCCTTTCAGTTCAGAGGCAGACTTTCGACTGGGGAATGTGAGGGTGATCCCCTACGCATGCCCAGTCGAAAGTCAGTTTGCTGCCTCCTAGTGTCCATGGCAGGGATCTCCCACCGTCCGACTGAACGGACCAGAGGGCATAGAAAGTAAATTCCCCTTCCAGCACTGCAGAAGAGCAGGAGGACCATGAGGGCCTGCATGAACTTCACACACTTTTAAACCAGCACATAAGGCTCAACGTATTCTAGGGCACAATTAGAGCCTTGCTTGGGACAGAGGTTTGGTGATTTGGCTGCGGCCATAAATAAATGACGCCAACGACAACAGACATTTGGGTCCAGCTTCAGCCTGGACTCAATGAATCCGGGCTCTTCTGAGTCCACACCCGAACTGTCTTCACCTCTCCCCACCCCTCAGTGCTGCGATATCACAATGGTCCGTAGAGGAGGCAGGAGGTTCTTCTTATCCAACCCCTTTCCAACAAAGCTATGCCCCTTGTGGAGGACATACCACAGTGTCCATGGGGGATGGAGTTCCCCAAAACAAGGGGTTCAGGAAGACAGAATTCCAAACTTGAGTCCGACAGGACCAGCCAGGTCCCGCTAGGCACTGGTCGAGTCACAGACCTCTAGGCCTAATTAAAACAACAAACTGGTATTAAATGAGCCCTCGAGTGCCAAATAAAATGAGCTGCTTGATGGAGACGGTTTTCCAAACCACACTGAGAAGAAATGTACACTTCTTCACAGGAATACTTAAAACAGGTATGTAATGAGGGTGGTCTCTTGTAGAAGCTAATGAGTAGTTGTTATGGGGTTGACCCTGTTCCTACTGCATTCCCTGACAGTTTTACCCCAGTTGCAGTGGAAGCCCAAACAATCTTGGAAGCCAAGGAATAGCGGTGTGTAAAACCACTGTTAAGCGCCTCATCCGAACTTCAAAGTGTCGTCAGCGACTCAGATTTAATTTTTTTTCCAAGTCATTGAATGATGGTGACTGAGTTGGCAACATGACAGACCTTAAGGTGTCAGCTAAACAGACTTATTGCACCCTATTTCAGCAGTTCTCAGATGGTGGGAACACATCTCCTTGTGGAGAGGGGCAGGGCTAGGGTTTCCACCTATGCAAATTTTTAAGGAACACTTATGAAAAATACATGTTACAGGGTCCTGAAAGATGTATTTTTCATAAGCGTTCCTTAAAGATTTGCATAGGTGGCAACCCTAGGCAGGGAACAAAATTAGCTCGTGGTTAACCAGTCACCTGTTGTGGCCATCCCTGATCTAACGAATTTGAGAACCAATGTCTAATTGACTTTTGTCTTATTCCTTTTAAAAGGACACATTGTGCACCGATAGGGACAGCCTTTATCTGTTCCGGGGGGAAGAGGGGTGTGTGCCAGATTTGACATTTATCCCAGCTCCACTTGCTAGTTTAATTATGCTAGTCGAGTTTTCTTTTGCTCAGGGTGAAATTATTTCTTTAAAACGAAGATGACACCAGGTTGCTCAGCGGGTTGACTGCCAGCAGCTCATTGCCAATTCTTTCAGTACACATCCCCACAATCGACACCACTAATCAGCCTTCATTAAAAACAGGCCCTAGTTATTAACACCCTCCCGGGGTGCAGCCTCGTGTGTGTGAATTTTGCTTACCTATTTCCAGTGTGGTCGGCACCAATCCTTAGCTACCATAACCCTGCTTACAGCTGGATCTCACGGGCAGTTCTTTGGAGATTAGGACCACCTAGCTCACTTGGGATTGGGGCGGGAGGAGGGAGAGTTCCCAAGGGGACGCTGGCAGTGTTATTTGAAGCCAGTTGTTCAGATGCTCATAAGAAAATAAGAAGTGCCATACTGGGTCAGACCAATGGTCCATCGAGCCCAGCATCCGTCTCCGACAGTGGCCAATCTCAGTTGTCTGGAGAAGTACCTAACAGGTCACTATGGGGCAAACCCATTCCCTGTTGTTCACTCCCAGCTCTCGACAGTAAGAGGTTACATGCCCCAAACCTATCTGGCTAATACCTGCTAATGGACCTCTTCTCCAGTAACTTGTCCAACCCTTTCTTAAACCCAGTTATACTACTGGCCTTGACCACATCTTCTGGCAACAAATTTCATGAGTCAGTTCTTATCACAGCAGCAAGAATTGCCTAGAACCAGCTCCAGCAGTGGGTTAGGGATGGTATGAACCAGCCATTCTGATTCCGTGGAAATTCTCCACAAAGTCAGAACGGTGATCAGAATTCCGATCAAAATTACTGATGCAATACTGACTGGACAATTTGTACACGTGCCAAATGGGTGTGGATCTATTGAGCATGCACAAAATGGCGGTGGCCAAACACTTCGTTCTATGGATGCCACCATTTTGTGCATACACAGTACAACCATGGCCATTAATTTGTGCATGCACAAATGGGGCAAAAAAAATTGTTTATCAATTCTGGAGATATGGAATTGGAATGTTTGTTCATTCTGCTTTTTGCCAGAACAGAACAATCGGATCCTGACAGAAATTGAATACTCTAAAAAACAAAAGTTTCACACTTACTGTGGCTCCCTAGGGCCAGTTCCTTATGCAAAAGCTACTCATCAGGATCTTGGGGGTAAGTTTTGGCAAGAGCAGGTGATCCAGTTGTGGCAGTGGCTCTCTGGAGCCCCCAGGACCAGTTCCAGCTGGAAGGCTGCTGAGGGCTAGTTAAGGAAGTGGCGATGGCTTTCTAGAGGTTGGCTATGGCGGTGGTGTAGCTCCCTAGAAGCTCCAGGAGATGTTTTCTTTAGCAGCACAGAGGTCCTGCTTCAGAAGTCCTGGGAATTGGTTCCACCGTCAGTGGCGAAGAATACAGCAATAGGAGTGTTTCCAGGTGTGAGATGGAGGGAGGAAGGGAAGCTACTGAATGTGTGTGTAGGAGTGAGAGTGAGCGTGTATGACTGGGTGGGAAGGTGTGGGTGAGAGGGATGGAGTGGGAATGGATGAGGTATGACTAAGCATGACTAGATAGGTGATTGAGAGTGAGACAGGAGGCATCTGATTTAACATATGCATATGACTGGTTTTGATGGTACTTAATTTAAATTGCAGGTTGGATGCCATTTAACTTTGGCATTTGATTTAACTTGGGCAGCGGCCATTTAACTTTGCATGTGTGGTTCCTTTGTGGCATTTTGTGTTGTGTGAACTGATTTGTAGACCAGTCCTCTGGCAGACAGTGCAAGCACTATCAGACAGCAAGCACATGATTTAGGTCTTGCATGTGTGCTAACCAATAGTGTGCACATTATCCAACTAGAGCTGAAAATGGGTACCCGCATTTTCATATACCGTTTCGGGTATCCAAATTGGCACCCGAATACTGTTCAAGCACTGGTTATCAGTATTTCAAGTGCCCCAAATTACTCCCCCCCCCCCAAATGAAATAGTAGCCAGAAAATTCCTGAAATCCAGTACAAAATCAGGATAAAATGGGTACAAAAATCTGTATTTTGGTATACCAGTTGTCAGTATTTCGGGTACCAGATTGAAAACTGGTTCGGGTCCTGAAAATTCTACGGGTATACTGTTTTTGTGGATACTCATTTCAGCTCTATGCCCAAACAATGGTTTTAGTTGAGTTCTACTCAGTCTACTGTCTGAAACAGAGAAGAATTTACCTTTGCACACTGGAGCCACTTCAATTTTTTTAAAAAAAATCACTGCAGTATTAATTACCTGACAAGAATCCTCTCTTGAATATCTGGAAGCCATCAGAAATCCTGCTACCGCTGGTTTCTTGTAGAGAGAGACTGGTAATATTGTCCAACAGAATGAGATCAGTGATATTCGATGCAAATGGCGCATTGGTGTTGTTAATCACAAGTCTTACGTATGCCGTTTGGGGCTCATGCTGCATAGCTACCTAAAACAAAAAATCCCCAAAATTATTGTTATGCAAGGTTGGGTTTAAATGACAGGATAAACTGTGAACGTCTAAGCGTTGTCGCCAAGGATGAAAGTTTAATTTCTATGTGCCGACGCTTATTTTACGAGGGCATTTCGAGTGACCCACTGACAACGTCATACTCTGTTTGATTTCAAACTCCTGAAGAGATTTTAATCTCCCGCACGTCAAGCTGTTGCTTGGAGACAATGCGCTAGAAAGCCTGCAGTTTCAAATCCAGGAGGGCAGCTTACGCAGAGAAAGAAGCGAGTAAAAACAAGCAGCAGAAAATCTCAACGTGTCCCTCATGGAGGAGACTTGGAATGTAACCTTCTAATTAGAGCTGGTGGGGGATAATTCATAATATTCAACTTCTGGAGCAAGAAGAATGGGGCCCTTAATGCGCTTTCCACTCTCAACCATTTCTAAGAGCCGTCATGTATGAAAATACCCAGTGGGAGCCTAAGGCCATGATTCACAAGCTACGAAGACAGGAGTAGGGCTTTAATGAGACTACTCCAGAGTCTGCACTTCGTGGATCACGGCTTATATAGCTTGCCTTCCATTGTGACTAGTTTTCTCTGTATTACACTTCCAAATCTGCACTAAGACACCACCCACTGTTGGGGATCCTGCCATCACACCTAAAGTCAGTGGGAAATCGGACATTTGCTACGACAAGTCCCTCAGTGTGGAACTCACTCCATCTACATATTTATCTCAGTTCCTCCTTGAAAAAGCACCTGAAGATTTTTTTATTTTTATACTCTCCAGGTGCCTTTAGAGGATCTACTGGTTCCCCTTGATGTATTTTTTCCTCCCTCTTTACCTTCCCCTTTTTAAACTGCTTTTAAGTGGATTTTAGGTTATTCTATTGTATTAATTTTTGTGACGCACCCCAGGTGCAATTTGGCAGGATGGCACTATATAAATAAAATTATTATTATTGGCATTCAGTTTCTCAGAGTCTACTGTCTGCAGCTAAATGCAGCTGTTTTGGGAGACGAAGTTCAGTGTCAACTGTCACTGGGAAGTATTTTTTCTCTGATGGAGATGCTACTTTTGACCCTTTATTTTCTGAGAAAAACAACAGTTCTGAAAACACTTGCAGTCTTGGTATGCAAACTGTGGCAGCATGGGGCTTACCGGTGTGAGTATTTGCAGGATTAGGGCCCCTAACAGCTAGTCCTCCCGCGAATTAGCTCACAATGCTGTCTCTGGTTCTCTCACGGTCCCTTATTTACACCACAGTCCACTGACATAGTCGGTTAAGCCAGGGAGCGTCCTCTGGCTTCCCAACGTCTCTATGGCATCCCCAGTCCTTAATCACTAGCCCTAGCCCAGCCAGGCAGCTGCTTCTGGCTGGCTACTCACACTTCTGGGCTCAGGCAAAATGGTGGCCATTTTGAGAGATGGTGACAGAAATGGTAGCCAATGGAGAGAGCTGTCTCTCTGGGGCCCAGCTCTCCTTCTGGCTCAGGCAACTCACTCCAAACCTCCTAGCTTAGGGAACAGCTCTCTCTTTTTCCGTTCCAGCTTCTCCTGTAGACTCTCAAGTCAGCAACCTCCTTCCTACTGAGCCTTGGCTCAGCTTTATACCTCCCAGGGCTGGCCTCAGCCACGCCCAGTCCCGGCTGCTCTTACTGAAGTGTCATTCCCCGCTTTGTGCAGCGCCTGCAGCCTCACTAGCACCGCCACCCTGCTGAATTTCTTACTTAACCCAGCTTTCTTAAAGGGGCAGCAGCCCATAGGGACTCTGTCCTGTTACAGGAACATATCATTATTATTATTTATTTTTCATGGAGAACTTCCAGTGTTCAAAGTGCTTTCTCCATGGCCCCAGAACTCTAGAGATGCTGGTTCAAGGCCCCGGTCCCTGAAAGCATTCAAGATGAGAGGTAATTGGGCTGCCATAAAAGGGGTGAAATTTCATTTTCAGCAAGATCCTGCTTCTGATGGAATCTGGTCATTGGATCCATTCCCGTGAAATGTGGAACAAACAATCATTCCAATTTCATTTTGCCGGAATAGATTTTAGAAAATTGTTTCTGATTTGCGCATGCATGAAATGGCTGCAGCTGTACTGGGCATGTGCAAGATGGCATCTGCCACACAACAAAATGGCCACCCATTTGCACGGGAGCAATACGGCCTTAGCGGCATGCGCAAATTGTTCAATCCAGAATTCCGATCAAAATTTTGGTTGCCGTTCCAAATTCACAGAAAAAGTACTCAGCACCCGCTAGGGCTTGACTGGAGTATTGTATCTAGCTTGTGTCCCTTTTTATGGAGGACCAGGACAAACTGGAGAGGCAGAGGAGAGCAACCATGACAAGAATGGTCTTAGAATACAAGTTATAAGAGGAAAGGCTTAAGGAGCTGGGTATGTTTATCCTTGAGAAAAGATGAGTGGGAGAGACAGGATAGCAGGATTTGAGTAACTGACAATGCCCTAGTCTGTTCCATCTCCTTCACATTTTTCTGCTTTATACACTGATAATATATTTTCCTAAAATGACTTAATACAAGCATTGATTAAGTTGACAAATCAGTGTTGACTGTCTAGCCTAAACTAACACATCACTAAATTGAATCGAGCATATTGACTGGGCACCACTCTCAACATTTCTCCTCCTTGCCACCACCATCTGGTTAGTTGCCATTGTCCGGAAGCCTGTACCGTGATTTACACCAGTGCCAAGGGGACATAACATGGTACTGAATCACTGGCAGCATCTTTCACAAAGTTCATCTTTTTGGGCAGCAGAATAAGTCCTGGCAGGAGTAGCTTCCGGGCTAGCTAGCACCCGGCCACTAGCACATAAATAAATAAATAAATTAATTAAACAACAAACAGCACAGGTGCAGCTAAGGCGGCACTAGCTCCATTAAGGGCTACCTAACTACAGGAAGCCAGAGAACAAAAGGAAGGAAGTGTCAGGTTCTAGTGGGAGAGCAGGGCCGGTCCCTAGCTGGCCTCATAAAGCCCCTGCCTTGAAGTCTGGCGACAGCTGGAGAAGGAGCAGCAACAGCTGATAGACACCCCCTTCAACTTGCCACCCTAGGTGGCTCTTTCCCAAATCCAGCGATGAGAACGGAGAGCAGGAAAGGCAGCAGCAAAAGCTGAATGGGGGTGGAAGGGGTGCCACTAGGCAGTCCTTCCCCGGATCCAGTGTAGAGTTTAGTGGTGGTAGCAGCAGGATCGAGGGCAGGCAAGGTGGTAGCAAAAGCTGGATCAGGGGTGGAGTCACCTTGGGGCACTTCTACCATCCCCATTCTGTTTCCACTGCCTCTCCTGCCCTCAATCCTGCTGCTGCCACCACTAAACCCCATACTAGGACTAGGGGAAGGGGTGAATCTCTCGTCTTCCCACCCTTTCCAGCACAGAGCTTCTTGGTAGCAGTAATGGGACAGCTGAATGGTCATAGTGGGGGATCTACCCCCACTGTCTAGAGATCCCCTCTGAGACTGATAGCTCTCTATTACCATTTCCATACCCTTTCATGATCTTGTAAAAGTCTATCATGTCCCCTCAGTCGTCTCTTCTCCAAGCTGACGAGCCTTAACCTGCCAAGCCTCTTCTCATACGGGAGCCGTTCTATGCCTTGAATCATTTTTGTTGCCCTTCTCTGCAGATCAACTGCAGAGTAAATCGTTCATGAATCTCATCCTATACAAGGCTCTGCTACACGGTGTAAACAGCTACACAATGGGCCAGATAACATGAAATCAGGTCCCTTGCTTTCTGTTTCTGGAGGTGTTTTTCATATCAATAAAAACATGTAATAATACATTTCCCACACATCCAGTTCCTAAACAAACTGAATAATGCAGACTTTTCAGAATTCATAATCTCAAAGTTACTTGCTGCAACGGTGTCCAAGAATGGAAACATCCGGGGATTTTATCCCACACCTCTTAGTTTTGAATTTCCCATTAATTCAGTAATGAAAAAGATTAAAGTTTTAGGATACTTTTTGGATCAAGCTTTGAGAGATGCTTTATTGAAATTCTTATTACTCATCTCCAATTTTCATACTTAAGTGGCAGCAATTAAAGCACATTTGAATAAATATGATTGGATTGATTACCTCACTGGTAATTCTGCTCTGAATGTTCAGACCCATTAATGCAATTTTGAGCTCTGCTGTATTAGGAGACGCTTAGAAATGTACTGCTCATAACTTGGGGAGGGCAGTCCTACATAGAGACCATTTTAAAACAGGATGTGCTCACACAGGTCCAACCATCCCCCACCCACCTGAGCATCTGTATGAAGGCAGCGTGAGTGCGCATTCCCGTGACCCGCCCACTCATGGAGAATCGGGGGGAAATCCGGGATGCTCTGTGCAGGGGCAGGAGTCGACAGTGCACACACCCATCCAGCCTTTTTAAAATCACACACACACACCCAAACACACACTCACTGGAAGTGTATCGGAGCTCCACGCGGCAGACGGACCTGCCCCCCCAGTCATGCCCGTTTAAAAACGGCCCTACATGATTGCTAGCAGGGGCATTGCTTACTACAATCATTAGTCCCACAGCCAATAGGGTAATGGGAGCTTCAGAAATGAACACCACATTACGGACAAGGGCTTGAACCAGTGCCCTTAGGGCATGAACACTGTGGCTTCAGCACTGGTCAAGCCACACCTTCCCTTAGCCTTGCTCCTCTTCCCTGACCGCCTGCATTATAAAAGGCAGACCTGCAGCCACAGGTAGCTGGGTGGGTCATTGGTTACTTTGCCGTCTCCATCTGGCCTGCCAAAGACCTTGCGTCTGCCCTGGACCCCACTCTGCAACTGCCCAGGAGCCTGCTCTGCCGCTTACCCATGAGCCCACTCTCTGACCCAGTCTACCTGTCCATCCTGCCTCCTTGGCTGTGTGCCCAGCTCTCAACTCCTTTGGACCTCATCCTGCACTTCTCACCCACCCTCCTGCAGACCCGATCCTGAACTACTCTCTGATTCTGCCATGATTTAACCCTGGACTCTCCCGCCCACCCCCATTTCCGAGGCACAGACCCTGCATTGCTTTGCTTGCTGCTCCCAACATACAAGTCTACCAAATTACCAGCGGGCCTAGTTTTCTCTTTGTAACGGAAAACCAGAGAAAGACAGCGATTTTGTTTTTCTCCAGAGAATTTCACAGATAATGTCAAAAATGTATATGTTTGGGAGGAGTACACAGCCAACGCAGGGCAGCGAGGACGTGGAGTAGAGCATAGGGGAAGCAACCTGTGCTGTGGGAGGGACAGGGGCTCTGCATTTTGAGGGGGGGCCACACACCACAACTTTTTTTTAAAATTATTATTATTATTTTGAACTGTTGGTGGGACAGGTAGCTGCAAAACTGCATGAAAATATTACAATAAAATGTGGTGTTCTAATTCATACCTATATATATTGTGATAGGAAAGTCAACTAGCATTTACATTTAATCAGAGAAAACAGAAATTTTGTTGTTTTTTTAAATCAGCGAATTTCCATTTTTTTGTCACAGAAAACTTGGAACCCTGCTAATCACTATCGCCTGACTTCCGTCTATCTCCCCGGCCAATGTAAAACTTGGAATCACCTATTCTCCATCTCCTTCTAACAGAGAATACGCTTGTGTATTGGCTAAGTTTGGAGGGGGGAGGTCCTTTATAAACGCTACAGGACTAGAATACACCTCCTTCAGTAGTAAGTGTTTGCAGGATAGATTTCGGGAGTAAGGGGTACATGGGCTGCAATCTATACAGCGTGCCTTCTGTTCCGATTACTTTTCCGTGTATTGTTTGTCTATGCATTAGAATGCAACTGGAGATGGATGGTTAGTAAAAAATAAGAGGAATGAGTAAACCAAGTCTCCTTCAAACACAGGCTGGACGGCCATCTGTCAAGGATGCTGTCGCTGTGGAATTCCGGCACTGAGCAGGGGGTTTGACTGGATCACCTCTGAAACCCCTTCCAACTCTTATGATTCTATGAATCCTGCAGCTTTCCTTCCTGAAATGATACTCTCCCAGTCAATAAAAAAGCAAACCATTCTCTTCCATTGAAAGGAGGTAGCAGGGATATGGTTAGCCCCATCAATCTCTCCAAAGACACACTCTTTCTACATGTAGGTTTTGACAGGATAACAGCCCCCTTTTTTGGCACCTGTAACCAGAACCAAGATGACAAGCAGAAGGCGGCACTAAGGGCACAAACTACAAAGTGCATATCATCGGTGTTGGCATTTAGCATCAGCATGAGCCCCACTGAAGTGAATGTGTCCCATGTAAGAACTAGGGTCAGCACTTTCTATTCAGAGGATTGTGCTGTAAGGAAGATTCTAGAAAGAAGTTCTAAAATGAAGCAGGAAGAGAGACAACAGACTCTGCACTGGTTTCTAGTAACTTCCCGGGCACAATTCAAGGTGATGGTTTGACCTACAAAGCCCTAGACAGTTTGGGTTTAACGTATCTGAAAAACCGCCTGCTTTCCAATGTTCCATCATAATCCTTCAGCGCAGCTGAAAACAGCCTCCTGTAATTCCATCATGACACCAAGTGCATACAGCCAATGCCTGCACAGAGACTCTGCTACTCCCTTACCTTGGAAATTCACCATAGCCCAACCGTGTCTTCTGGAGGCAGAGCAAGACCTTCCTATTTGGCGGGTGGGGAAAGGGTTTAGGGGAGGTTGTGTGTTAGGGCGGGTTGACATATATACTTTATTTATGTTATGGGCTATAAATAAAAAAAAATATTTGCACAGAGATACATATAGATAAATATTTGCACATCAGTCAACCCCTTGGCCAACACAAGAGACTGAAACAGAGCTAAAAGTGTGAATCTCTACAACTTCAGATGAAGACTCAGGCTTCAAGACCTGTCTTGTATCTTCATGGATTTGAAGAGGAGGAAGATCTCTTACACCTGCAGGGTTGCAACCTGGTATAATTTTTTTGCAAGCCTTGCCATTTTAGTGGCTTCATAAACCCTCGTTTTTCCCCCAGCTCGTTTTTTGGGGGGCTTGTTCACATGAGGTGTAAACATACGCACTTCCCCTCCCCACTTGCAAAGAAAATGCCTCAGAGCAACCCTCCAGGAGGAGAGGGAAGGAAAAAGCTGAGGAAGAAATTCTTCCTTTGAAATCACTACCGGCTGCCAGATGGTCAGTCTATTTTGGCAGAACGGAAGCATGTGCTTATAGATGTAGTCAAATTAAAATAAATGGGCAAGGCAAGCAAGTTAAAATCAGATCAAATCTCAGTAACTCAGCCAACCGAGGGAGGCAATGGCCATATTAATTTGCTTAGGTTTTTTATTATTATTAATTATAATTAAATAAATATTTAATATATTTATTATAATTAATATTTAATTATAATTAATATTTAATTTAAATTCCTACCCATGCAAAATGTTTGCACTCAAGTCCTTATTAATAATTTTTATTTCTATAGTGCCCCTCACCCCCACCATAATGGGGCTCAAAGCACTTTGCAACACTTGCCCTTTTCACACAGATATTCTAACTGATAAAATGAGTGTTGCATTTTTATTATACATGTTGCAGGGCACCCACCTCCCACCCTGTACCATATATAATAAAATGTAACACCCATTTTATCAGTTAGAATGTCTGTGTGAAAAGGGTCATAATTAAATCATATAAAATCCATTTAAAATACAAATACCATTTAAAAATAATTTGAAAAAGGAAGGTAAAGAGAGGGAGGGGAAAAGACATCAACAGGAACCAGAAGTTGCAGTGAAAACCTAAAAGTTGTAGTGGATTCTAAAAGCACCAGGAGAACAAAGAAGGGTGTAAACGGATGAGAGGCTGACCTGTTCCCACCCCCATTAATCCCGGAACCACCCACTTGTCTGTCAGGCAGCCGCCATATGTTCGCCTTGGGGCTACAACTTGCGGTGTCATCCCAGGGAAGGCTGATGACACCGTGAGGGAGAATCTGGGAAAAGGTGGGGCAATGCACTGCCCCACAGTTGCCCCCGTGTCCCTGGGAGGGACACAGGGCACCTCCATGGGTGTCCCCATCTGCTGGGTGCGCGACTGCCTCCACCCACGTTCAGCCCCATAGAATTGTGGCCAGCAGCGGAGGGTGTCATAGGAGTAGCCGCAACTCTATGGTGGGAGGGGCAGAGGGTGGCCGGACCACGGCAGGGAGCAATACCTGTCCATTAGTTGTGGCTGCACGTGGAGCTTGCGGGTGGCAGCTGCAGGGGAACATGGAGAAGCCACCATGGGCTCCAGGGGCCTCAGCTCTGGCACGTTAACACCTTTAGTCTTCAGGCACTTTTTAAAGGTGAGGAAGAAGAAACTGAGGTGGCCATCTTGGGGAAGCGAGTTCCACACTGAGGGGCCTGCCACAGCGTAGTAAAGAATCTATATCCTGTAGAATATTTTGGAGACAAAGATTTCATCATGTGGCTGACATTCTCAATAATCAGCCTTGCTAATTATGACATATGGCCGACTGGATAGCATTAGAGTGGATATAATGTGCGCTCCAACGTAAAGGCGCACACATTCTCCATTTCCTTTTGTTCCGTCCTGTGAAAAATAATCTGGCCCAGGCCGTCATGGAGCTACTCAGTTCAGTTGACTAGTTGACAGTTCAGTCAATTCAACTAATTTTTTCAACATCATTTCCCCATTCACCTCTGTGCAGCATGGTCATTTAAAAGCCTGGCCTAAACGATGATGTATTCGGTTCCTCTTCATTCAAGCAGATGAGCTCAAATTCTAAATATACAGCCACAATTCCTCAAGTGTAAAACTACAAGAAGCCCGTTCACCTGTATTAAAAAGCAAACTAAGAGCCTGTGTCACGTGCTGGCAAAACGCTTTGGGAACCAAGTTGTTAATGTTTAAAAATGCTTTAAGCAAAATGGACTCTGCCCACTGCAAGAGTTCAACACTGACACACCAAAAATCTAGGTTTATGAGAACTCTGCGGTGTGTAGGGTTGGCTCCAATTGGTTGCTATGCTTGTATCAAATATTTGGCAAGTTCTTTATTAAAGAGTTGTAATGAAACCCCCACTCCAGCAGGGGGCATAGTCCCGGGGTCAGAGGGCACACCACACGGAGGTCAGTCCTGATAGCCTCCATTCCAGTTCTTCTAAGCAGGGCTGGCCTTACTATATAGTGTCCCGAGGCAAATGACCCAGCCCCCACTGTTTTCTGGGGACCCTGCAGTGACCCCTATTCTCTTCAAGGCAAGGTGCAAAACCCCCACGCCCTCCCAGCACAGCCTCACCAAGACCACCTCTAGAACCCCAGAGAGGGTGCCCCCCAAGGGGACAAGTCCACCAACCCCAACCCATCCCCATTTTATTTTCACCCTGACCCTGGCAAATTCCAAGGCCAGCCCTACTCCTAGGTCATTGCACATCATACCCTCCAACATTTACAGATGAGATTAGGGACACACTGGAGGGAACACAGGGCAAAAAAGAGCTGCTCTCCCCCCTGAGTATAAGGATGAAACCATGACTCCCCCCTCCCCTGTGAAGCAGTCACTGCCTCCACATATCCCCACCGCCCTCCCCCATTGCTGTGGCCACCAGACGCCCCCTCCCACGGGCTCAGAATCCCTCACCCTTCTCTCCACACTCACCTAGATGCGACTGCCATTCCTGCAACAGCCCAGGGTCCCAAGCAAGCCTCAAGCATGCAAACCACTCTCACTGCCACGGCCCCCACCAGACACGCCCCTTCCAACCCGCCAGATTGGCTGCAGCACACACACCGTGCTGTCAACTAGATCCATGCCCGTCCTGGTTAATAAAAGCTTCCGGGGAGACGTTGGGGACGGTGCTGGCGAGGGTGGTGAATGCGTCCCTTCGGCAGGGGAGGTTGTCGCCTTGCTTAAAAGAGGCTGTGGTGCGCCCCCTGCTGAAAAAACCATCGTTGGACGTAGACGCGCTCGCCAGCTACCGACCTGTCTCTAACCTTCCCTTTTTAGGGAAGGTTATTGAGCGGGCAGTGGCGCTCCAGCTCCAGGGTCATCTAGATAATATCGGGCTCCTTGACCCTTTTCAATCTGGGTTCCGCCCCGGCTATGGCACCGAGACGGCGTTGGTGGCCTTGGTGGACGACCTCCGCCGGGAGATGGATGCGGGATGTTCGACATTTCTCATCCTGCTCGATCTCTCGGCCGCTTTTGACACCGTGGACCATGGGCTGCTGTTGAGACGACTGCGTGACCGGGGGGGTCTGGACGGGACTGTTCTTGAATGGTTCCGTTCATTCCTCTCGGGGAGGAGCCAGCGGGTGGTGTTGGGGGAGGAAACATCGAGCCCCCGCGCCTTACCGTGTGGCGTTCCGCAGGGATCGATCTTGTCTCCATTATTATTTAACATCTATATGCAGCCCTTGGGGGAGGTCGTGAGAGGGTTCGGGGTGCGATGTCACCAGTATGCTGATGATACTCAGCTGTACCTCTCGTTTTCTACCGACCCAGACCCTGCTGTCTCGGTGCTATCCCAATGTTTGGAGGCCGTGGCGGATTGGATGCGGCGGAGCAGACTGAAGCTCAACCCAGATAAGACGGAGGTGATGGTGGTGGGGAGGGCGAAGGGGGTGGTGGCCCCCCTGATTGGGGGGGTTTGCCCCCCTGTAGCTCAGCAGGTCCGGAGTCTGGGGGTCATATTGGACGCAGACCTGCGGCTGGAGCGGCAGGTGGAGGCAGTCGCTAAGGCTGCCTTCCGCCAGCTTTATCTGGTACGTAGGCTGCGTCCGTATGTCTCTGGCCCGGACCTGGCCTCCCTCATCCATGCCTTCGTCACCTCGCGGCTCGACTACTGTAACGCGCTCTACGTGGGGCTTCCCTTGTTCTTGGCCCGGAGGCTGCAGCTGGTGCAGAATGCGGCGGCCCGTCTTCTTACGGGGACGGGTCGCCGGGAGCACATTACACCGGTGCTCCGAGCGCTGCACTGGCTGCCGATAGTGTGCCGGGCCAAGTTCAAGGTCCTAGTGATGATCTATAAAGCCCTATACGGCCTTGGCCCCTCTTACCTTAGGGACCGCCTCGCCCTTCGCGCCCCGGAACGGCTCCTGCGGTCTGCCGGGGGTGCCCTCCTGGAGGTCCCCCGTGTTAAGCGGGGGGCCACGATGGAGCGGGCATTCTCGGTGGTAGGGCCGCGGCTGTGGAACTCCCTTCCGGAGGAAGCTCGCCTGGCCCCAAGCCTTTTGACATTTCGGCGGAACTGTAAGACCTGGCTGTTTGCCCAGGCCTTTGGGAGGGAGGGTGGGGGGGGTGATTTTTAATCCCCCACCAATGTATTTATTTATTTATTATTGGACTCTGCCCTGTTTTATTGTATATTTTATATTTGTATTTTAAATTGTTTTAATGGTTTTATTGTTGTTAGCCGCCCCGAGCTGCATTGCAGGATGGGGCGGGATAAAAATCTATAAAATAAATAAATTTAAAAAAATAAATAGTCCATGCTGTTACCAGTTTGGACTTTGCAGTGCTGGAAAATCGGTACAAGTATCCATAAATTGGTACAATATTTGCCAAATCAGGATAGTTGGAGGATATGGCCCATAGGTGGGTACCAAGAACCAACCAGGCTAGCTAATGCCTCCTCTTGTTCAGGGATGGGGTCTATCCTCAGCTTTCCACTCTGCCACTACGAGCCAGTTCTGGCCCATCTCTCCTAGGACTCCCCTGGACTGTTTATTATAAACAAAAGTGCATGGAGCCCACTGAGTAGGCCCAGTACAGTTCTGCAGCCTGCCCACGTTAAAAAGGAGAGAGGGCATAATTATAATTTAAAGAAAAATAAAATAGGAAGACGAGATTAAATCATCAAAAAGATTTGAAAAGTGATTTAAGGGAAAGCATAGTAGCTAAAAAGATCTAGACCCATTTTTATAAACCCGGTGGCATTTCAAAAGGAAGGTGCCCTACAAGTATTCATTTATGCCAGTTCATCAAGTTCTTATATCAAGGGTGGCCAAAACGTAGATCACAAGTGACGACCTGGTGGGATCCCAATAACTGGCAAATTCTTATGACTTTGAATAAGGGATTTCATCCTGCCCTTTAGGCAGAGCCACAACCCTTTGCCCCCACTGAGATGTCATGAAAAAGGGCATGATAAAAGAAGAGGGCCAAAGGAGCTCTTCTGCCCTTCCCTGCAGAACCACACCTCCTTTCCAAGCACCATGTTGTCATAATGCTTGGGAAAGGGGCAGGGCAGAGCATTCCACCACTGCCACTCCATAAAATTTGCCAGCAGACCTGGCCAGGCAGTCGACTCCCTGCCCAGGCAAATCTGGCCATCCCTGTTATATAAGAGGTATAAAATACATGTCTTGAACTCCACAAGAACAGCCATATTGGATCAGACCAACGGTCCTTACAGCCCAGCATTTGGTCTCCAGGAGTGGCCAGTTTTGGTTACTTCGAAGAAGTGTACAATTAATCATAATAAAGTGATCCTTTTCCTGTGATCAGTCCTAGCTCCCAACAGTCTGAAGTCTCATCTGCCAGGTGAACTTGACTAGTAGAATTTAGGGTCCCATCTAAGGCCCTTTTCACATGGGCCACGGTGGTTGGGGGGGGGGGGGGGGGGGGGGGGGGGACGACTCGTGTGTTAGTAAAGAGAAAAAAAACATTCACTGGCCAATTACTGCATGCTCCCCCATTGCTGTGGCCACCAGTCTCCCCTTCCCACGGGCTCAGCATCCACCACCCAGGGGTGATGGGTGGAGGTGGGTGGAGCGCGGGAGCGCATACGCACCCCCACCGACTGACCACNTCTAAGGCCCTTTTCACATGGGCCACGGTGGTTGTGGGGGGGGGGGGGGGGGGGGATGGATGTGTGCCGCCGGCAGGTGGAGATATGCATGCGGTCGTTCCCACAGGACACACTGGGTGGAACATGCTGCAAAAAAAGAGCTGCCCTGCCCCACCCCCACACCCTCCTGCCTGAGTGTGGGGACGAAACTATGACTTTCCCCCTCCCCTGTGAAGCAGTCGCTGCCTCCACATATCCTCACAGTCCTCCCCCATTGCTGTGGCCACCAGTCTCCCCTTCCCACGGGCTCAGCATCCACCACCCAGGGGTGATGGGTGGAGGTGGGTGGAGCGCGGGAGCGCATACGCACCCCCACCGACTGACCACGGTGCTCCCACAGGCGCCCACCCATCCACCCTGCACCTGCTGCGGCATTCGCACAGGCACCCACCACACGTGTGCACGGTGGGGTGCACCCGTGTGAAAACGGCCTACGAACTTAGCCAGTGCTCTTTTGAACCCAGTTGTTGACCTTCACAGCATGCCTTAGCAAGGAGTCCACAGGTTAACTTCACAATACCCGATTACGTTGAAGACTATTTGTTTCACACCTCGTCCTTAACAAATGTTTAACAACATTAAGCTCCTTTAGAGGACTTATTTTAAGTGTTTGTATGTCATAAGCCTTCTGAAGACCCATTCCAGCCAATAGATTCCATGCATGCTAGTGGAGCAGAGGACTGGACGAGATGGCCTTTGAGATCCCTTCCTACTTTGTAATTCCATGAAATGAGGAAGGGTGATTGGCTCTGCAACTGCTGATGTCCTCCTCAACGCTTTGCACAGTGCCCTGGCTTCAGAGGAATGCCTGAAACTAATGCACGGAGAAAGCAATAATGGGAGAGAGGTATGTGCAGATATAAAAGCCTGCATTCAAGAGCTCTGTGCCCATGCAATTCCACAGGCACCACCCTAATTGCGCAGTGATTTCCTTATTTTGTTGTAAATCGTAAAGATACTTGGTGCCCTTTACCGGCTTTGGGGATTAGACCCTGGATCCGTTTTTAGATATTGCTCTAAAAATGTTCTCCGAAATCAAAGCCAGAGCTGAAACTTACCATGGCACATTTCTGGAAAGTTATTCCAGACCCAGAAGAGACAGAACTTCTTGGCATTTCTTCATGCTGAGAGAAAAATGAAGGACAAAAAAAATAAGTAGCATACAGGCCCATTTCAATTCACAACTACAACACAAGTTAAGTTTCGGGTAGGACTGAAGCGGACAGCAATTTTGCTCCTCGTGAGAAGTCTCGTAATTTCAGTAACCAGGATCAATTTCCCAATCCCAGTACAAATTATCATGCAAAATATAAAATAATAATAATAATAAACAATTTATTGTGCATGTACAGAATGGCCACCAGGCCTTTGCACCTGCACAAATGGCCACTGCCCTTAAACAAAATGGCAGCAATAGCACCACCACCAGTTTGTTCAATGGTGGTGGTCATTGTATGGATGGGCAAACCACTGCCCTTAACCCGAATAGCAGCAATGTTATTACTTCTGGTGAAGGGCAGCGGCCATTTGTACATGCACCATGTATTTTCATTTTATTAATTATTATTATATATTTTTGCCTGAGAATTCATCGAAACATTGTTGAGATTAATCAAGAACCAGGATTGCAATGCGATTTCTCATTTTTGAGTAATCTCATTTCAATCCCAGTTTAGGGTTGAAGCTGGATTTTTCACCCAGTTCCAATTTCGTCAGATCAAAGCACTTCATTCAATCCGATCAAAACTGGAAGAAATGAAATGATGTAGTGACCATCGGTATTATTTGCCAGCACCACCAGTTTGGATATAGGCAGTGCCATTTTACACAAGCAAAAAATGGCTGTGCAACAGTTCCGTTTTTGCGGAAACGTGTCAGGTTGTTTTAACCAACCCTGAGTTAAACTGTTTCGTTCTAGAGCTGAAACAAATATCGGCAACGGATACTGCATTCAACCAATTCACCTGATTCATATAGGACACAACCAAACCAAGCAGAGATTTGGTGCCGCTTTGCCGGATATCCTCTTATTTGGATATTTTGGCCATTTTTAATATTTGGCTATTTCAGTTTGGTCATTTCAATTGTTTTGATGATGTCATTTTGGAGCTATTGTACATGTGCTGTAGCTAAAATGATGTCACCAGAATGCCAAAATGATCAAAATAAATGAACTAAAATAACCAGATAAGCAGAGATACAAATATCTGTTTCATTTTGTGGATATCATTCCGATATATGGAGGAATATCTGAAGATTCGAATAATATTCACAAGTACAAAATGCACTATTCCTCTCATTTATTTAACTCATGAGAGAGGAGAGAGAGAGGGGGAAAAAAACTTAAAGAGAAAAGACAGGCTACACATTAGGAAGACTTTTCCAACTACCAGGACAGTTAGGCAGTGAAATAATTTGCCAAGGGATGTTGTGGAGGCCCCATTACTGAAGGCCTTTAAAAAGAGGTTAGGAAAACATCTCTTGGAGATGGTGTAGATCATGGGTGGGGAAACTTCATGCTCGGGGGACAAAATGCAAGTTTTTAAGTGGCATCTTTCTAGTTCCTGTATCTAGTTCCTACCAAAGACCGAGCTCACGGTAAAGGAGCAGAGATGAGGGCGTGCACACAAGGACAGGGATCAGATCCAGGATCTGGACCCTACTCTTCCGGAGCACGCCACTTAAGCACCCCCTGCCTCCAAAATCTATGTGGCTCTTGGAGCTGGTATTAATTTTCAGTGACCCCATGGAGGGAATGGGTGTATACTGTGGATCCTGCTTCATTGTAGTACGCTGGACTAGATAAGGGGTTTCTTCCAGTTCTAATATTCTGCAATTCTATACTTATTACCTTTGAGCTAAAGGGCTGAATCCTGCAAGGTGCTGAGTGACTTGGTCCTCTATAGCACTTCAGCATCCCCTGTTGACTTCAAAAGGGACTATTCTCATGCATATGTTAAGCGAATTTACTTGTCTTGCAGGATGAAGGCTAGAGTACTGAGTACTCTGCAGGATCAGACCCTATGACATCTGCAATACCATCCACCATTTATCCAATTACCAATGGAACAGAAACTCAATGTTCTGGGACCAGAAGTCAATATTCCATGACTGGAAGTCAATATTCTGGGACACTGGATGCTTGATTTGGGCACTAATCGGGTACTGATTAGTACCTGAACGTTGTGGGTCAGTTCAGGTACTGGAAACTTGACAAGCACACTCATTTTTGCAGGTACTCATTTCAACTCTATCCATGGATCTTTTGTTTGTTCAAAACTTGTCTCAGCTATCTCCCTCCCATGTAATTATTTGCCTAAGTGACATATGTTAATCAATCAGTGACCAGACTTCCACGACAAAGAACACTGCGTAAAGCAAATTCATCAAATGGCAGAGATGCCTTTTCCTCCACAGTGTGCGAGGGTTGGAATTTATATGGCAAACGCATGACTGTACTTGTCTCTGTAATTACTGGGAAGCCTTTTACTGCTGCAGGAATGCAAGGTGAACATAATCGCCTGACAGAATTAGAAACCGTACATTAATTAGGTAGGAAATTTCCAGGGACAGTCTACAGTAGATAGGACTCCCCCCCCCCCAATTCTTCTGGGTATTAAACAATGGCAAACTCTGACCAGTTGGTGGTTGATGGAAGATGCACGTTTGGACAAAATCCTCTTCGTCCACGAGGGTATCAGAGCAAAGAGCGAATGGCTCCACTGTGGGTCAGGTGCCGCAGAAGTCAGAAGCAGTGCATGGTCTTCACTTTTTTCCTTTACCAGTGGTAATTTGACAGCTGAAAAAGGAAAACAATGCACTCTGTTAGAAGAAAAGCATCTCTATCAAATTCTGTGATTGTGAGAAGCTTCAGAGCACTCTGTCAGGGGGAAGAGACAGATAGGGTTGGTTCAGAGAAGCCATTCTGATTCCACGGAACTTTTCAGTGAAGTTAGAACGGCTTATCATAATTCTGGGCAGAATTTCAACCAGAATAATTTTGGGGTCAGAATTCCAAGTGGACGATTTTGCACATGCACAAAACAGCCACTGCAATTCTGCACACATGCAAAATGGCTGCTACCATACAACAATGGCCACCGTCAACATCTTGTAGTCCAGTGATTTTGTTTTTTCCTTTAGTCCAATCAAAACGCCTGGTAACTGGGTGAAAAATCCGGTTTCGGGCATAAGGGCAGGGAGGGTGAGGGCAGCCTGCAGAGACTGAAGGACTGCTCCAAGAGGAGGGTGGGGACTGTCAGAGTGTTCAAAGGAGAGTGCCGCCCCCCCCACCCCCCAAGCGATTTGTAAGTCAGACAAAAAAGTAAGGCAGGCCACTTCAGGGCGGGACAAAGGAAGCTTTGAGGGGGGTCAAATGAAATATGGGACTAGGCCACAGGAAGAACTTTGGGCTGCAGGTTACCTCTCCCCTGATCTGGACAAGCACTGGAATGGGGACCCATACTAATGGGTAAGCCATCAGCACCTTGGCAATCAAAATGACTCAATATTGTTGGGTCCATTTTACCAACCAACCAGATACTTAATTTACCAAGTTGCTTCATCATCAAGTTGCCATTTCCAGAAATTTCTTCGCATTTCCAGCTATTTCCATCTTCACCTTATTTACCTTTTCTCCAGTCACAAGTTTACCTCCTAACACAACCCGCAAAACAAAATGGAAGCCGGTGTTCTTATGTACTCAAAGGAGAGTGGGGGAGGGGTGTGGCATGCCTGTGCAGACGGAACAACTAAGCAACAGACAAAAACCCAGAAACAGTAAACTGGAAGTGGTACATTGGTAACACCGAATGCGGTAAATCAGCAAAGCGGAAAGCCATAATAAGTGCCATCACTGTGTCAAACCAGCTCCACGTTCCAGGCATTTCCTCGGAGGAGTACGTAGCAGGTTAGAGAGAAGTAATCCATTTCCTGCCATCCTCCCACAGCTCCCGACCTAACTAGTAGCCCTGTATGGACCTGGCCTCAAAAATGCATCCAAGCCAGTTACATTGCTGGCCTGCAAAACATCCTCCGGCAATGAGTTCCACCGGTTAATTGTACATTGAATAATTTAAATCATCTAGGATGTGAACTACCTACATATGAAGGACCTCAGTCTTGACAAACACAGACTGCCAATAAGCCATTAAATATTCAATGGATGCTCAGATTGTGTTAAAACCACACCTTAACTGCTAGTAAGTTCTCAGACAAGTTTCAGTGGCACTGTGATATAATCAAACCAAAGGCTGATTTCAGTGTTGAATCTGAAAAACATAGGTTAAGAACTGCATTTGTGAAAGCCTGCTATAGTCACTGGTTAAGCTCGTGTGCCACAGAACGTGAGGTCACAGAACATTCAGCATCATTCTAGTTGCTCTGATGGAATGAGAACATTTAGAATCATTTCAAATGCTGCAAAGGAGGGGAAATGTCACACGCAACTTTCAAGGTTTACCATGTATGCATGTAGAACTGAAACAAATATTCATAGTGAATATCGTAACAGATTAATTGGCCACTTTGATTTGGATCCGGCAAAGCAGATACACACTGGGTGAATTGTCCTGTCTCATCAGACATCCATTTCAACCTCAGTTTCGTTGTCTTGCTAATTCAGTATTTTGAGTCAGTCATTTTGGTATATCAATTACTTTGTTTCTGCATTATTCTCACCATTGCAAATGCACAGTAGCCAAAATGAAGCAACCAAACAACCCCACCCAAAATGGCTAAATAAATGAAATAATTGAACCGGAATACACAAACAAGTGAATATAAAAACACTTGTTTTGGAGGGCTATCCAAAAACAGGAATAATTGTCATGAAAAACAAAATTCCCAATTTGTTTAACTTATCTACATATGTGGCTGTAGGTTTGGCATAAAATGCACTCTTGAATTAAATGCCAAATTACAAAAGTCTATTTTTAAGGGTCGTATGGCCCTACACCATGTCCCAAAAGTACTTCTGTAATTTAGGTCTCAATTACAGTATGCTGCTTAACACTCAAGCCATGTCTCATGCGCAAAGCAACAAGGGCATGGCTGGAGCTCAATTAAAAAACAAAGCCAATATGCTTTTTAAAAAAATAAGCACATCACTTCTAATATTTATCCTTCCCATCCAAACCTCTGTGAGAAATCAGACTATTTTTAACTACTTTATGTCCTGTCTCTCAAAAATTTGAAGTCCATTCTGCTAATTTTCTGTATGACAAAATATCAACAAATCTTGTCAACTTTATCTTATTTTTCTCCAAAGGTGCATGTTTACTATATTTCCCGTCCCCCACCCCTACCCCCCTGCCCTTTGAGTTATTCCCATTCCTCAAAAGCAGGCAGCATTCAAGAACCAATTTGAAGTCTCTTCAATTACACACAACAGTAAACAGGAAGAGGTACTAATTAACTACGCTTCAGTTTCCAGTGTAGCCATTAGTTCTTCTTGTTGAGAAGTCATAGGGGTGAACAACATAGCTTGGGAAGATGCTAAGAAAGAGGAGCACTAGGATGCTTTTTTTCCCAGCAGGAACAGGGATGCTCCCAAAAAACACTGTACCAAACCAATTGTTTGACTACAATTACAGTTATTCTGTGCATAGCATTTCAGGACAGTAAGAACACCGTGCTTTTGTACACATATACAGGCAAAAAAATAGGGGTGCCATTCATTTTCATGTTTTAATTACAAAATGAACAAATCCTTATTGGTTTTAGTAATTAAAATACAAAAACAAATTACAACAGTAACAAAAACAGATACAAAACAAAAAAGCATCCGTTTTCCTTATAAGAAATGGCCCTCTCCACCCCCCTCCAGACTTGTTGTGCCTCTCTGACCTGTTTCTCTGGGGTGAAGGGAGTGGGAGCCCGAGCCTGAGCCCAAGTTTTGGAGGGCTATTGCCGAGTGCCACTGGGAGCCTATGCTGATTGATAGCAGGGACAGCTGTGAACGGGGAGGAGTTTTGCCGCCGGGAGGTTTAAATTCCATCGCGCCGCACAGCGCGTGCCGGAGAAACACGCAAGGGCTGCGCGCACAAGGGCGTGCCCTTGTGCGCGCGGCCTTAGGCGTTAGGCTGGGCATGGGGCTCAGATGTTGGGGGAAGGTTTTGTCTTGATTTTGGAGTGGGTGTGAAGTTTGTACCCCAAGTAAATTTCCCTTTTCTTTGAGTGTTGCAAAATGCCCAGAAACGGTAAGAAGGGGAGGGGGGTAACGACCAGAACTAGGGCTAGGCAATTGCAGCTCCCGGATTGCCTTGCCGTGACCTCTGTTCCCTCTGTGATTTGGCGGGGTGGCTCTTTGTTAACCCCTTTGTGTCCTTCCCTGGAAGGCCCAGATGTAGGTCGGGATTTTGTGGTTGCTGATGCAGGCCGTCCGCTTTCTTCCCTGCTGCAGGGATCTCTAGGCTCGGAGGTAGGATCATCTAGTGAAGGGCTAGTGCCATTTATTTTACCTAGGCCGGTACCCCCAGATCCTTCCTTGCTGGCGTGCGCCTTGGCGTTCAAGCAGCAGGGAGAAAGATGGTTGGCATTGGCTGCCAAATCCCCGGGATCTTCCCAGATTTCTTCCCCAAACTACCAGGCTTCAATCATAGAGGATAGAATTTGTTCCCCGCAAACCCAAATTGAGGACAGGGGGCCTTTGCCTCCTGTTCCCCAAGTGGGGGTAGGGGATAAACCCTCACTGAGTTCCCATTTAGGCGGGCAGGGGAATTTGGAATTGCCCACTGCTTCCACTGCCCACTGCTTCCCCAATAAGTCAGGTTAGGGAACCCAAGGGGGCTCCACAGTCATCTATTGGAGAAACCACAAATCAGGGGGGATCTTTTGAGATGCCTCCTGGATTGCCAATTGTCCCTGGAGTTATCACCTCTGGAACTCCAGAGAACCAGGTTTGTGATGATCCTCAGTTGGCAGATAGGATGGAGTCCTCCCCTGGAGGGAGTATAGAAAAGGGAGGATTCCCCTATACTAGTATAGGAGCCAGTACTAAAATAAGAACTATAGCTCCTGGAAATAATGGAAAGCAGGCCCAGGACCATGGGATTTTTCAGCACTTAGGAGACACTTATGGCATGCATTGAGGGGTTGGATAACAAACTCCAGGATATGCAGCAGCAAGTGAGCAGGGTTTGGGATTGTGTCAAAGAGCTTGGAGGGAATGGGATGGGGTTGGGCCCCCAGAGGGTGGATTGCTCATGTCAAACAGCTCTTTTGTATGGCCCAGCCCAGTCTAGGCCAGCAACTTTGAAGGCGTTTGAGGAGCGAGTGTTTTCTCCCATACTCAATGCTTTGCCCTTTAAGATTTTTCCTCTGACGTCAGGGCTAATTCCCCCTTGGGATTCAAAATTTAGGATTGCCCATCATATTTCTAATATTTTGGGCTGTTTCTTCCCACCTTTATATATAACTCGTTTTTTCCATCTACCAGATAGGGAAAGGCGCAGTGCAGATAGTTATGTACTTCCATACCTCAGATATAGCGGAGAGGCTTATGTTTAATGCTCAGCCTTTTCAATTTTGTGGGGTTCACATGGTTAATGTATATGCCAAGAGGGGAATAGGCCCATTGTTGCCACAGATCTTGCCGCCTAGGTCGGCTCCTTGTGAAGGAAATTCTAACCCTATCCAGTTATTAAGGAAGCTAGGTCCCCAATTGGACAAATTGGATACTACCAGCCTTAAAGATGGGGTCCAGATTGAAACTTCTGTCGTCTCTCCTGACCCTGTACGGATTGCGGGGCCAAAGGCCATTGTGACCATGTCTGCACCCAAGTTGGCTCATGACACGGCCAGATCTGGTAGACCCTTTTCTTCAGGGGCAGTTTTCCAGGCCACTTTAAGGTCTCAAGCTGTTAGTTCGTCCGAAGCCCAGGTTCCTGTACATTGCCAGACTAATGCTTTTTCATCTGGTTCGCAGACGTTACAGTTTCAGTGTCCCACTGTGTTAAGCCCCGGGTTGGATAATCATGGGTCTGTTAAAAAAAGGATCAGATTTCCCTCTAAAGGGGCATCGATTCTTGAAGAGATCATGGCGGTTGACGCCACATGTAGATTAACAATACAAGGCTCGAGGAACTGATAATTACTGGTCGTCCTGTCTCTTGTGCAATTTTACTGCTGAGTGTGGTAATTTTAGGTTATGAATTTTATGCACATTTTTAGATTCCAGTTTAGTCAAATTTATCCCAAGATTATTTTAAGGGCCCTAGGATTTTGATGCTCTAGGGTATGTATTTATGTATTTTTGTGTCTGTTGTTGTTTGTAAAGCAATGGCCTATGGCTAAGCTGAAATAAATTCTATTCTATTCTTATAAGAAACAAACAAAAGAACACCACTGCCCATGCACGAAATGGCCACCAGACCATTCTGCGTATGTGCAGCCCTTTTCCAAAATGGTGCTGACGCTGGCAGCATCATTTTAGGAAAGGGCACGCATGTGCAGATCAGCCACTTTGTGCATGCGCAGTGATTTATTTTTAAGGTTAATTAAAAAAAAAAAAAAAAAGAATCAGTGCACAGCTACAAAATGGCCACCAGACTGTTCTGTACATGCGTGCCCTTTTCCAAAATGGTGCCAGCAGCATCACCACCATTTTGGGAAAAGGCTGCACAAGCACAGAATGGTCCAGCAGCCATTTGCGCACGTGCAGTGTTGGGCTTTTTTAGTGGTTTTTTCTTTTTTTCTTTTTTTAGTTTTCATAAAATGAAACTAAAACACAAAAATCCAAAGCTGTTTACAAATACTGCCAAAAACAAAGGGGGGGGGGGTTGTAAACACCACAAAAAATGAATGATGTGCCTGCAGCAGACCCCTAGCAAACATGCACTTGAACCGCTAGTAGCTATCACTGCCCACGTTTACTGGCATTCTAGAAAGCAGACATCACTTTACAAGTCTTGCACAAAGTAAACACACAAAGGGATTTTTGGGGTTCTTCAGATATTTCTGAATCATATAAAAAAAATAAGTTTATCTTTTTAACATGATGGCTCGCAGAACAAGGGGCCTGTGGCAGGGAAGACTGGTGGCTCTTAAAGCAGGTAGGTACAGCTCCCCAACTGCAGCTCACCTAGGCAGCAACTCCCTGGAAGGCCAGGGGGAAAAGCTAATTAAACAGGTATGTAAACTAGGAAGTTGGGAGTTCGTAACTGCACTGAGGAGTCCCAGGTTAGGGACCCAAAAAGTAGGTCCCAACAGAAAGGAGTCTAAAACAGGGGTGGGGGGACACAAGGCCTGGAGGCCTACAGCTAGTTTTTATCCAGTTCCTTCTTACCTCCAATCACTGAAAGATGGAGCTCAGCGCAAGGGAGCAGAGAGGAGGGCATGCAACACAAGAACAGGGGACAGATCCATGGCACAAGTTAGAGCTCAAACAAGTATCCACAAAAACGGGTCTACCCATCAAATTTGTGGTATTCATTCCGACCTGAACATTTTGGCTATTTTTAGTACCCAAAATGGTATTTGATCGGATACCCAAACAACTGAGATACTGATTTTGTCCCAATGTTTCAATTTCTGGTCCTGGAGTTTCAACTTCCGATACCGGATTTCTGGGATTTTTTTTGGGGGGAGGGGGGGGGAGGATTTGGAGTACTCAAAAACTCAGAAACCAAAATTTTTGTTTTTATGTACCTCAAAACCATTAGAGTACCAATTCGGATACCAAAAACAGTCTTCGACAGTTCAGGTCTTACCCACACAGGTACCAAATCAGATACCCATTTCAGCTGTAGTACAGATTCATGATCTGGACTCTCCTCTTCCTGAAAGGACCCCTTAAGCACCCTCATTCCCAAATTCTATGTCGCCCTTGGATCTTGTATTCATTTTCAAAGTGGCTTCTGGGAGGGAAAGTGTTTCTACCCCTGGCATAAGTAAACCAAAATCAAATGTATGAGTGTGTTCTGAGTAGGGTTGTCACGTCTCTGGGGTCCAGGAGAATCCCCAATTTTTATGGGTCACCCAGGAGCCCATGACTGACCTGAAAAATCAAGGTTTCCAGGTGTGGCCATGTGAGCAAGCTGGAGGGCCACAGGGATAGTCACACTCTCTTTCCTATGTGATCCCCAGCCTGGTGGGGCATTATTTATTGATTCAGTCAGTCAATTTTTACCCTGCTCTTCCCTCCAAGGCTCACAGTGGCTTACAAAAAAACCCATAAAACATAAAGCATATATGAAAAAACATATGAAAGCAATTTTTAAAAAAACTAAACCCCTCCACCCAATCCTATCCCAGCCTGCCAAACACCTGACCAAACAAAAAGGTCTTGCATCTCTTCCAAAAAGGAAAGCAGGCTCAGGCCTAGGCAGATCTCCCCAGGTCACTAGAGAGTTCCATACTTGCGGAGCAGCCACCAAGAACACCTCTCTACATGCCCACACTGTACAAACCTCACAGGCAGTTGGGACTCACAAGAGGGTGCCCTCGGCTGACCTTGGAGGCCATGACGGAACATAAGGGAAGAGACAGTCTTTCAAACACCTGTGATCCAAGCCATTTAGGGCTTTATAGGTCAAAATCAGCACCTTGAACTGTGCCCAGAGAGGCTATTGGCAGCCAGTGCAGACCCCAGAACCCTGGTGTAATGTGCTCCTGGCAACCAATCACCCTGTTCTGCGCCAACTGCAGCTTCCAAGCAGTCATCAAGGACAGCTCCACGTAAAGTGCATTGCAGTAATCGAGCCTCGAGATTACAAAAGGCATGGGTGATGGTGACCAAGTCCGAGTCTGATAAAAAAAAAAAGGGCAGAGCCTTCGCTTCAGATGAAGTTGGTGAAAAGTCTTCCTGGCCACCACTGCAACCTGGCCATCCAGGTGCAGCAGTGGATCCAAGAGCACCCCAAAGATGCAAACCTGCAGGACCAAAGGAGGCTGGACCCCATCAATACCAGGGGTCCCTATGTCCCCCCAGTTCACAAGGCTGGCCAACCATCACCACCTAAGTCTTCTCTGGATACAGTTTTAATCGGTGTAGCAGGGAGTCTTCCCAGGGCACAAAGGGGTTCTGGGGTGTCTCTAGGTGAATTAGTTGTACCCCACTGCCACGCCTACTCAGTCCGAGCCTCAGCTGAATCCCCCTCTGAGGAAGGGGGTACCCTCCTATACGACCCAACACAGCCTCGCTCAGAGGGTAACACATACACAGTCTTTATTAGACCTCGTGTCCACAATCCCTGGGGCTGCCGGCTCAGTAACCTCTACCCTGCAGGCCCAGGTCAGTCTCTCACAAGCTTCGGAGCAACACAACATCAACCCCCCATGTCCATCTAGCCAGGCCTCAAAGCCCCAGGCCCTGGCCAAGACTTCCCCAGGCATGAGGCTCCCTCCTGGGCACAGCCTCTCCCAGTACCTGCTTCTCCTCTTCAGCACCATGGAGAGCTTAGAGTGGGCAGGCCTTGCCAAGGAGATGTGGTCCCTTCCACTTCCAGGCAGAGACTGCCTCCCTCACTGCCTTCAAACCCCTTATGTAGCCAGAGTGGGCGTGGTCCACGGCACAGCACAACTGCCCTTAAAGGGCCAGAGTCCTGCCTACTCTGTCACCTTAGGACCAAGCCTGTTTTCTCACAGACTGGCTTCTTGGCATGGGATAGCTTCCCGCAGACCCATGCTAATGCGCACAGCCCACTTGCTGGTGCCCTCAGGCCCCCTTCTTAAAGGGGCAGCAGCCACACAAGACTGCTCCCTGCTACAATCGGCCTGTACCAAAACTGCAGGATTGCCCGGCGTTACATCCGAGAAGGTCATAACAGTCACTTTATCCCTGCAAAGCATCAGGATGTCACAACGTTCCATAATTATTATTATTATTAAAGAAGTTATCTTATCCCACCCCTTCCTGCCAAAGGCAGCTCAGGGTGGTGTACAATATAAAAATATACATATAAACTTAAAACACAATAAAACCATCAATTCCTCCCCAACCCTATCCCATCCCTCCCCCCTCCCCGTCTCTCTCACCAAACGCCTGGTGGTACAGTCAAGTCTTACACCAACACCTGAAGGAGGGAAGGCCCTGGGCCAAATGAACCTCTGCCAGGAGGGAGTACCGCAACCGAGATGCGGTGACCGAGAATGCCCTCTCCAGCGTAGCCCCTCACCGAACACTGGGGACCGCCAAAACAGCATCCTCCTCCATAAGGGGTACAGGGGTGTGATCACCCCTTTGCCCCAACTCATTGAAATGGCCTGCCCTCCACACCCCATGGGCTTCTTCCCCGAGAGAGGTAGCAACTCTAGTTGTGAGTGATCCCAGGGCTGAAGGTGACACTGGATGTTAATAATAACCTTTTGTAAACTTTCAAGTATTGTCATGGTTGGGCACATTTTACATATTTTGGGGGGGGAAGGGGGGGGCGGGGAAAACAGTAGCCAAGAATAGAGTAGATCAACATTTTAAACTTTGGAAAATGAATTTTTATTTCACCACATTTTATTATTTTTGTAAATTCTTCCCAGCATTTGTTTTATAGGGTATGAAATGGAAACACTTAACTTTTTTTTTTTTTTTACAATTTTATTTTATTTTTTTCATATTTCAATCTACAAAGAAACAGCTTTGGCTGTTATTTTTGGTGGATAATTCAGCCCCCCCATGAATCCAACACAAAAGAATGTGTGCGCACGTTTTGGAATCACTTTTTTGTTGTGATTTCTCACCAGCTAATTCAATAGGAGAGTTTGTCAATTTTTCTCTGTGTAACAAACAAACCCTCAACCACCTAGAACAAAAGGAAAGTGAGGAAATACTCCCGCGGTCTTTGGCATGGGAAATGGGAGAGGGAGGAAAGAGGTGTTGATTGCACCCATCACCCCACCCCCCAACTCCTTTCAAGCCCAGTGGGGAGAAAAGGATCCATGGTCATGTCAGAAAGGATTTGACAGCCCCTTCAACACACTTTTCCAATGCAGCCACCTGGTTCCAAGCTCGTGGCATCATGAGGTGTGAAAAGGGGTGTGTGACCACATCAGAAAGGTGCTGCCCTGCCCCTACTCCCTTACAGCAACCCTGGCAAAGGCAACCCTGGCCCTTGGGATGAGTGAATACCCACAGGATTGGCACAGTTACCCCGTTACTCACACAGATGGCATGTACAGTCACCGCAATGATAATTTATTTAAAGTGCTGCACCTTCTTTTTGCAAGTCTTCAGGGGTGCATGCGCTACAGATCCCCACTTTTCATACAATCCTGTGCCCCTTGAAGAGTCCCCTTGTTCCCCAGATCTTGGGGGGGGGGGTATCCACTCTCCCTTTCTTATTAGGAACAAACGCCTTTTTTTTCCCCCCCAAATGCTGCCAGGCTGCCAGTAGGGCCAAGTTGAAATTGGCTGTTCCTGAATCGACAGGAAATCCCATCACGTTGGGAATGTTTGGTAGGTTTTTTAAGCCTAGGGCGTATTCTGCATTTCCATTGCTTTTGGGATGGCACATGGAGATTTTTGGCAATTTTTTGCATAAACCTTTGGCACTGTCCATCATTTTCAGTGAGCCCCACCTGCATTTCTAGTAGCCAGGCTACTAGATGGTTAGAGACTGAGTAAATTAAATAAATAAAAATGTTGCCCCACCTTATAAGATTTGGAAAATATTATGCCTATTCTCCCCACCCCTAATTAAAGTATAGGAAATCCTACTTCAGTACATGGGTAGGGCCCTTTCAACCCTATCAATCTATAAATTGATTTTCCCATCATGAAAATTGTCTTAAGCAAAAGCCATCTCCCATATTATTAAAAGATTTTTCATAAGCTGAACCATATGCATTGCAAGAATTGCCCCACCAATAGAGAGCATGGAACAAAAAATATGCACTTTAATTTTATAGAACATATTATAAAGAAATGTTTTCGTAAGCATGGATCCCAATACACAGCACGGCAAATTAAAATGAATATTCATTCAAATGAATACATACCTGTCATGATAAAGTCTTCTCTCCTTTTTGGAAACCACAGCTTATCTTTAACAACCTGAAGTTAACACAAAAGAAAATTGACTAGAACCCAAGGATTTTATTCACAAAAGAAGTTTCTAGAACAAACTATGCTGTTGTGGCTCAATCATTTAAACATCCTGGGTGCAAATCCCCATGAAGCCAATAGAAGTTTGAAGTCAATTAAGTCGAAGGGACTAAGCCAGAATAAGTGGTTTAAGGATCACAGCTGTGGATTTTTAAGTTAAACAACCCATAAGCATACAGATGGTCATTTTATTCTAAATTACTGGTGGCATACAGCCAAAGTTCTCGCCTGTTTCTTTTAAAGGGCAACATCTACCGTCTGTGTAAAAACAGCCCACGTAAGAAATCAGAACGACAGACTGAGCAAATATGAGAGAGGTCTGTATATGAAAGCAATAACTTGGGAGGACTAGTAACATGCTGAGTCAGACACCTCCCACATGATTGCAAACATAGAAATACTTATCCAATATTTGCTCAGATCATATTTCTGGCTCCTTACATGCTTGAGAAAGGATTATGTGCAGGTCAAAAGCTTGCACACTGTCACCAGCAGAAGCAGGCCCAATAAAAAGGTATCATCTGAACTACTTTGTCTCAATAACTTACATTTCGGACCAACATGGTAACCACACTGTCTCTTGATACAAAAGATCTTAAAACCTGGAAGAGAGTAATGGGGAAGGAAGGAACAGGACTGGGTGTAGGTGGATGAGAATGCCATTACCCCACTCACACCCCACCCCCCCCCCCAGCGAGAGGGAGGTATGAGCATGAGGGGAGGAATATGAATTGCTGTTGTTAAACAAGGTTTATAGAGGTACGTATATGATTTATTTATATTTGCTTACCATTTATTTTCTACTTGTTGTAAGTGGTCCTAAGACTAGGATGGGATGCAACTCAAAACAACACTCCCCTCCCCATACCTCCCAATATTTCCATGGCCAAAGTGAAGACAAGCCCCACCCTCTCAGCAATAAGCTCCGCCCCTCTTGGGAGGGGAGTGGGAACACCCCTCCCAACAGTCCATGTCCACAAAGAGGGACAGATGCTCTCCTGATTCTTCTTCTACTTAGCTTCCTGCCATTCCATTCTCTCTCCATTGTCCTCTCAAGCGCGAGACGCAACCACGAAAGAGACCCCTGGGGCTTGAATACCGATCTTTTTGTCTCTCTCTCCTGAAAGAGATGGACAGTAGGATTCAGCACCCAGAGAGTCCCTCCTAGGTAGGGACTGTTGGGAGGTATGCCTCCCTCTGAAAAGCAGGATGAAAACGTCTCATCAGAACACTTTCAGATTCTTTCCCGCCCTCCCTTCCCTAAATTGTTCGTTATTAATTATTTATATAGCACCAGCAATGTAACGGATGCTGTATAATCAATTGGTCTTGCCATCTCTCACCCCCACCATTCATCTCCCCTCCACCACTCTCCTTCGCATCGTCCCCACTCCTTTCTCTGGGGGGAGGGGGCATAGTCGTGGTGAACAGAAGAGATGGGGAGCTCAGTCTGAAAAAGCTTGAGAACCACCGTAAGGTGGCAAGGTTAGATTTCCTAATGATGCAAAGTAGTCTAAGATAAACAGGGCCAGCCTTTGGGGCCTGCGGCCAGCAAAGATCAAATGCGGGGCCCATGATGGCCCCAACCCCCTCCCCCCATGGCTCCACCCCCTCGGGAGGCACACTATGTGGGTCCCTCGAGATGGTCATGTTTGGGGCCACAATGGAAGGGAGTGGGAAGCCTAGGGTGGCCATATCGCCCCTTTAAAAGAGGATGCTTATGAAATACATGGTGCAGGGCTGCACTGGAACCAATGCAGCCCTGCAACATGTATTTTTCATAAGCATTCTCTTTTAAAGGGGCGGTATGGCCACTCTAGGGGCATCTGACATGCCCTGGTGAAAACAGAGGCCACTGTGGGGTAAGTCCAGCCCTGAGGATGGATGAGAGGGTGCTAGAGAAAGGCACACTGCCCGGGGGGAGGGGGTTCACTCTATGGGGTTACTAGTTGATTTATTTAATAAATTAATTTTTTATGCACCACCCTTCCCAGAGGCTCAGGCCAGCTTATAATGCATAAACACATTTAAAAGTAATACAAAATCCCTACAAACTGGACAAAACACACCCAATACCAACTCCTGCCCCTATCCCCACACGCCAAAGGCCTTTTCAAATAAAAAGTCCCACCGCCTCCGAAAGACACTGGGGCTCAAAACCAACCTCCCGGTTCCAAAGCACTGGGGCAGCAACCGAGGGGGGATTCAGACGTTCTGATTTGTGC
>QEPC01001301.1:5139667-5171204 GCA_003113815.1 Sphenodon punctatus
TCTCTCAGATTGTAAGCCCTAGGGCAGGGACCGTGTCTATTCCATTACTTTGTAAAGCACCAGGTACATTGCTTGCGCTATATAAATGCTTGCTAATAATAATGTGCTACCTAACGGATGCTGAAATCCCAAGGTTGTTTTAAGGGAAGAGATTTATCTTCATCTCTTGGTTTGCTCTCATTCCGTGTTGGTCGTAGGCTTATGGAATGTTGGGTTAATTGATGGTAACTAGGATTGGCATTGGCACAGCTGGAGAGGCCAGTGCCCATGCAGAGTTTTCTGTCAGTGGATGGTTTCTTTGATTTTTAAACTGCACTTCTCCCTGCAGCGCTAGCTAATTTTCTGCACGTCATCCATATGTACTGTCTTTAGGCATAGCGTAAAACAAGCAGCCTTGTGTTTCCAGACTGAAAACTCTGCTTGAAGCCATGCTTTTGCCTGGTAGCGGATGTACTTCCAGGTATCAAATCAGTGCATCCTGTGTGGGTTGGAAGCCTCTCTGAATTGCTCGCTTTGCCCTACTAAACAGAGTATCTTTGGGTTCAGGACAGGAAAGCACAAACTCTATTCTCCATTTTCTTTGGAAACTGAAATGGGAAGCTGATTTTGTACCCCCAGTACCCAACCCAGGTACACGGGTTGCCCTGTGGGAATTCGCATACCTGGGAGCATAAAGTCACTGAAACCTTTGCTCCTGGTTGCTCACTTATCTTAGGGGGAGGTGGCACAGTGAGGCCATTGCACAGGGCCTGGGCCTTGGAAGCTTCCAGATGTGGGTGTGTGCTCAGACTGGCCAGGCACATGAGTTTGCTCCTGCATATGCATCTGGCTAGCAGGTCTGTACATGTACCTGGCATGCCACCACCCTTTATTTACTTGTTCAGGATGGGTAGCAAGAATAAACTATACCAAAATAAAAACCCAATAAAGTATAAGCTATGTAATAATATAAAAGTCTAGTTAAAACAAATCCCCGAACCCTATCCCCACCCACCAAATTCCAAGCAAAACAAAGAAGTCTTACATTGTCTCCAGAAGATGCTATTGTCCAGAAGATACAGGCTGGGGCATGGAGAATTAGTGCGGGACTGGGGCTGGGGTGCATCATGCAGGATCAGTGCTGGGGTGCATCGTGCAAGATCAGGTCCAAAGGGTCCAGGGGATCCAGAGTTCAAGGCAGACTTAGGGCTAACACACAAACCTCAGGGGATGGAGAACAAAACACACACAAGGTGGGCACTGGCAATGAATCAGGCAAGCAAAACCAAACAGCAAACAGGAGTTCAGAAGGACTGGGAGCAAACAGACAAAAAGAGCAGATCCGAAAGCAAGTCAAAACAGAGTCCAAACAAAGCCATGCCAGTCCAAGGGGACAAACAAACCAGGTCAGGGAACACAGTGCAAGTCCAGAAGCCAGCCTGAGGCAAGGGGAAAAAACCCCAAAGGACTAGCTGATGACCCACTTGGCTTCGTGTGGCTGCTGACCGGCCTTATATACAGGCCAGCAGCCAACCAGAAAGGTGGGGGCATGGAGCAAGGCTGGGGGGGCGTGGCCTGACTGGAGTGATGTAAAGCCATTATTACTAGCCCTGGGCCCTGACCAAAGCACCTCGATAGCGCAGAGGCAGCAGCACCTGTGCATAGGATCCCAAGAATGCCGGTTCTAGACCAGGATTCTGATAGCTATACCCCTCTAAGGGAAAAAGTGGTACCCAAGTGGATTCTGACAGATACCATGGCTTTGGCACTACAAATTTGTCAGAGGTACCCATGTTTGTGAGTACAGCTTTTACCTCTACCTTCTGTCAAGTTACTCAGATAACTGTGGGGATGAGGACAGTTTGCTTGTTTTAAATTCATTTTAGTTAGATGGTTTGGTTTTAATCCCGCCCTTTCCAAAGGCTTACGTGGTCGGTACCATCAAGCAATGGTTAATTAATTAAAATGACCTCTTAATTAAAATTAATAATTAAAAGATTAAAATTTAAATTAATTCAAATTAAATTAATTAGATTTATTAAAATTTAAATTAATTAAACTTGATAGTTTAATATCTATATTATAGTATATTATAGTATATTGCATTATACTATAATACGGTATATGTTATACAAAATATAAGAGAATAAAAACCTATAAAACTGCATATAGTTCTCCATTAAAACCAAACCCTATCCTCACTGGCTAAAGTCTTGGCCAAATAAATAGGTCTTACATTGCCTCCAGAATATTACTCAGGATTGAGCAAACGTTTAGAAGACTCGCTTGACCAGATTCTGTGGAGATGGTCGTTAGGCCTAATTTTGATTAGTGTCATTTTCTGCATTTGCACAGCCTTACAGTCACAGAACTGGGGAAGCCCATGAAGCACGTGGTCTGTGTGAACAGCCCCCTTTGTGGTGTTTCTTGAATGGGTATTCTCATGGGGAAAAGCCCCTTCACATGGCACCAACAACCATGGGCGGAGACGGTATGCACTTCCCCCAATGGCCACAGTGTTTTAGGAATGTGGCATCAGTGGGTATCAAACGTGACTACAGCCAGGGGCTGTAGAGGGGAGAGGGCAGGGGGACGTGTGGACATGGTCCGCACAGCCCCACCTCTACGCTGCTCCCTCCCTGTCACGCTGGTCCGGCGGCCTATGAGGCCACCACACCTGCCTGGAAAAGCTCTGGCCACCAGCCAAAGTTAGGTACAGCAGGCCATCAGACGTGATGGCCCACTCTATCACGGTCTGGGGTTGCCTTCCCCAGACAGTGGCAGGGCTAACTCGGGGATGTGCACTGGAAGGGAGCCCCGCGCACAAGCTTGGAGTTACCCTTCCATGGTCCAGGGAGTACTCTGCTCCCACCCGCAGCAAACATCTGGCGGGCAGGAGCAGACATGACACCGCCATGGGTGGCCATGCTGGGGTAAGTGTGGCCACCCGTGGTAGTATCACATTTGAAAATATCTGGTGTTAAGACCAAGTTGTGTCAGAATAAGGGCCTTGATACATGGTGTCAGGATTGGCACTGAACCAGTTATATCAGGACCAAGTGTGGGAAAAGCCAAGACAAAGTCAGAGTACAGATGGAATTAAATACTAAGATGTTGCAAACGTCACTAAGAATAGAAAACTAAAACATAAAGTGGCATTGGTGGCAGTGGGGAAAACGCAGTGAACATGGGTTACTGCTCCATATATTGGCAGTAAGACAACAATAATTTAAGTTGCCCAGATATTGTAATTAATGATTTATTTATTTTTTTCCCTTCCTGGGAATTTCAGAAAGATGATTCCCAAAGACTTCTGGAGAGCTTCCATCTGGACCCACAAGAATTCCTTCATAAAAGTTATCCCTTACCGAGAAAGAAACCTGACACTCAAATGCTCAAAGAGGAAATTATACTGGAGGTGAGACATTGCGCCTTTCACTATGTATGGTATTTCAATCTGCTCAGTGCCATCATCCATGACTTCATCACCTGGAGGCTAGACTACTACAATGCACTCTACGTAGGGCTGCCCTTGAAGCCTTCGGAAGCTGCAGCTGGTGCAGAATGCGGTGGCCTGACTCTTTATAGGGACGGGTCGCCAGGAGCACATAAAACTGGTGCTCCGGAATCCGCACTGGTTGCCCATTGTCTTCTGGGCACAGCTCGAGGTGCTGGTTTTGACCTTTAAATCCCTAAACGGCTTTAAATCCCTAAACCCACTTAACTGGAAGATTGCCTGGCCTACCATGTCCCATTGCAGCCTCTGCGGTCAGCTGGGAATGCCTGTCTGGAAGTACCAGTTTTTAACTTGGTCTTCACAATGACGAGGGCGTTCTCAGCTGCCGCTCCATGGCTGTGAAACTCCCTCCCCTGAAAGGTTTAGTTATCAGGGCTTGAGCGCCGTTAGGAGGCAGTTCAAAACAGTTCTATTCACAAGGACATTTGGCAGTGGGGAGTAGGGGGAGCGAGGGAGTTGTGGAGGGATAGGTGGGAACTAGGAGGTTGGGAAGATGGGATGGAGAGGGTTGAGCGGTTGGTGCAGATTAAGTGACTGTTCTATGTTTTGTATTTATGATTTATCTTATATTTGTACTATGTATTTTAATATTGTACACCGCCTTGAGCCACCTTTGGCAGGAAGGGTAGGGTAATAGTAATAATAATTAATAGCGAGAGCATCATCCAAAGCCTATTGAAATCACAGTGACCATTTCATTGTCTTCAGTAAACTTTGACTCAGACCCTTAGAATGAAGCTAGCAAATACACGATCAATATTTGTGTGGTGTTCACAGGACAAAATTAATATTTGCATATTCATTTGTTCCTGCTGTTTAACTTAATCTATGCCACTCCATATGCAAACCAGTAGCACTTGTTTTGCTGTGAAGGCCTTTTCCTTGGTATCTAGCAAGAGTCTGAAAGCGTAAGAAACTAAAATCTGTGTTTTTCAGCTAATATCTTTAATAGAGTAAGTGCATTTGACATGCTTCACTGCATACGTTTGACCTTAATATGCTTTTAATGTAATATTGGTGGGGGGGAGGGGACAACATTTCCAAGCAAAGCCTTTTACCAAACAAAACCTTCTGGAGGAGGGAACAGTATTGCCAAACAAAACTTTTTACCAAACGAAACCTCCAGGCTGACACAAATTAATGAAGAATACAACCACCAGAAACAACCTTAACCCAACACAACTCCTTTCCTACCCCATTCCTTTCCCCTTTAGCCCGAGCCGCTAACTCACAAAGCACTGTGACCTCGCCTTAACGGGTGCACCTTTTTTGGTGTTACGTCGTGTTCATAAGTCCAGATGATGCATTTACTGTTCCATTATATGGTGCATTTAATGATTTGTGATTATGCATTTCATAATACCAGATGATGCATTAAGTGCATGACTGCTCATTCAAAATGTTGTTTTGTCACTTGGATGTCAATTGGGCTGAAGATGTCACTCTATTTGGAGTTGTAAGTTGTTTCTTGTTTAAAAGGGTGTTTTAGAAAATGTAATACGACCTATTCTCAATCTTTACATATTATTTGCTGGAGAAATTGTGGAGGTTAGACCTGCTTTATTTTTCAGGACTAAGATGAAGCCCTTCTTTATCTTACAGGACTTTTCTAACAAAACATTTCTTACTTTCTTACTTTTCAGGACAAAACATTTCTTACGTTATTTCAAGCAAGAAATGTCAAACGTTTTCTTTTGCACTAAGTGCACTAGTTAAGACAAGGTCACAGTGCTTTGTGAGTTAGTGGCTCGGGCTAAAGGGGTAGGGTAGGGAAAGGGGTTGTGTTTTGAGCCTTAAGCTTCAATTTCCATGCTTTTTTGGTTATGGTTGTTTCTGGTGGTTGTATTCTTCATTAATTTGTCAGCCCGGAGGTTTTGTTTGGTAAAAGGTTTTGTTTGGGAATACCTTGACCACCCCCAGAAGGTTTTGTTTGGTAAAAGGCTTTGCTTGGAAATTTTGTTCCCCCCCACACCAAAAGGTTTTGTTGGAAAACATTATTCGAGCCTTAACTATTTTCTTAAACTGGAGGTTTCTGGCTGGTAAATTTCCCCTGGTTTTTGACAAGTACCATAGAATGTGGTTTGTTTGGGGTTTTTTTGTTCTGCTTCTGCACTGTAATGGTGCCTTAACTCCCATGGCATGCAAGGATCTGGTGTACTGTCATGTGTCAAATCTTCTGCTAGATACACATGGTTCTATTGCTTTGTAACTTCTGTGCCTCTTGGCTTTAGCCCAACTCTGGACCTCCCCCCCCCCCCCCCNAATTCTTTTGCTGTGCTCATAGGTGACTTTCCTGATTAAACCAGATGGGCAGTTAAGCAAGCAGTTTTTGTCCCTGTTTTAGTCTTATTTTTGTCATGCATTAGCGACTCATGGGAGTGACTCATGTTTAAGCTGTATAGTACACCAGATCCTTGCATGGCTGGGAGTTAAGACGCTTGGGAATTACCTGGGAGAAGCTGTGTTTGCTTCTCACGTACAAATATTTACCCCATTGATTTGCTCACTTTTCCTTATTCATTTTATCCTCTTGTAATTAAGCCAGGCACATGCACCTACGACTTCACATCATCATGGATGTATCCCCGCCTTACCTGTTTTTCCCTTCCCCTTGTACATCCTAGACTGCTATTTGCTCATGGCAGGTACCTGTATCTAATCATGACTATTCAGCACCATGCAGATTGCTCACAATACTAAACTATATTCCCCTACACTGGCAACATGTGAAATATTTATGCATTTAAATTTATTTCCCAAAGACTCAGGAAAGGTAGCAGCAAAATTAAAACATATCTACATATTCTCTCTCTTTCTGTGCCACACACACATATCCAATAGGGTTGCTGGCATTGGGACGTTGGCAAATCCTGCCAGTTTGGGGCTTCTTTATTCAACACCTCTCACCACCTAGTTTATGCTCTCAGCACTTACTGCTGCAATAAGTCATTTGTTCTCTCTCACAAACACACACATTCATTCCCTCATACTTATTCATTCTCTCTCACACAGATGCTGCCTCACACACTCTTTCATTCTTTCTCACACCTTTTCAATGTCACACAGACACATTCCTTCATTCTCTCTCTGTCTGTCTCACACACACTTTCTCTCTGAATCACACACACGCTCTCTCACTCGCACATTCATTCTCTCACACACATTCTGTCTTTTTTCTCTCCAGCTGCCACCCTCTATCCCAGAGGTGACTGAATATATAGACAGTGGCGTTAGAAATGCGCTTTAAATACATGTTTAGATCCATTCATATTGAGCAAACCACTTAGCCAGTTTAACTAGAAACATACACTCGAGTTGCAAGTGCTCTCCTAAATATGGATTCCTTCCTGAACTGGAGACAAACAGACTGATTCTTAGAGCACTCTGCTCGCACAAACCCCATTCACTTCTTCTACTGCCCTTAGCAAATGATTGTCCTTTGTCTGGTAGATACGTCCCAATAGCTTCCTCCTCATTATCACAACAAACTACTGTTCCTTTTGCTCCTGTCTCTTTCTTGATAGTTTTATTTCTAAGATGGTCCTGGCAGTTTGCTGCAAGCAGCTGCCTACAATGTTACATTTCAAAGGCCAGCAACCTTTGCCTGTCAGCCTTGTGATGGGACCAGGTCTCTGTTGCATAAAGTAAGATTGAAAAGCACACACATCAGCAGCAGCCTAGTTTTTGTGTCTACAGAAATTCCCTTGTCATCCCATATTATCTTCAAATCGCCCTAGGCTGTGTATGCCACCTGTATCCTCTTTTTAATCTCCCTAGGGCAATGATTATACCACACGGTGAAGCTTACCAGGTAGAGAAACCAGTCTGCATTGTCCACCTTGCTACCTCCTTTTTAAATGTCTGTACTGTTCCTTATAACAGGTCTCTCCCAATTCTGCAATCCTTCACCAGGGTGCTACATATTCCTCATCAGTAAGCTATAGGTGTTGATCTTACCTTTACCCCAAACCTTTAGCCATTGCATGTCCCTCAGTCAGTCTTTCACAGTAGGTCTAGAAGATGCAGGAGAGACTTATAGTAAATCAAATATAGAAACTCTCCTTTATTCCTATTCTGGAGGTCACTAGTCTAAATCAGAAAATGTCCCGTAAACTGATTTTATATTCCTCTAACCAAATACATAGCTCTGGCAATAGACAATCTCAAGGAGAGACAGAGGGGCTCTTATACTCTCCATGCCTCCACACACGGGCAGTGGAGCAGGGCTTTGGGCTTTTTGTCTCTCCCGTTTATATAATAACCTTCCCCACCAAGAAATGGTTTGTTGGGGGTGGGGGGGCAAATCTTCTACCTGTTCGGGATGTGCCCATCCTCACCCACCCCATAGCAGTATGACGTGGGAGGGCGGGAGACTGGGCAGGCTGCACCTCCTCCAGACAAAATTATCTCAGCAAAGGGACTTTGCATGGTTTGGCACTTTCCCCAAATGGATTTTTAAAAATCCCACAGATCAGAGCCTGGCCATGCTGATCCCGCCCTGGGACTGAGAGGCAATACCCTTCCCTGACAGGATGGGTGGAAATAGGGTCCCCGTGGGGGAGCCCTGCTCTCTAGGACTATGGGGGAAGGCAGCCGGACTAGCGTTTTCCTCTCCTCCTACCCGACATGGCTGCCCAGGTTCCACGCGGAGTGGGGATGGGTCTGTCCTGCCAGCGGCACTCTCCCCAGCAGCTTCTGGGCTGACCCATCCACCCTCACCCTCAAACCCAGGCCACCCCAGCCCCTTCCCGCCTCCACCTGTGTGGTCCGAGCCCCGCGCTCCCCAAGGTAGGGCTCCCTGACCCACGGCAGAGCGGTGCTCCTTTCACCCAATGTTCCCTGCATGGCTTCCCTGAGATGAGGGTGGTCCCTGTGTGGAGAATGGGAAAGCGCAGAGCAGCAGATGCTACCGTTCCTTGCTTGGTCTCTACTTTGGGAGGCAAACTCTGCCGGGTTCATTTAAAAATGAACCAATTCATTTTTGCCGCGGTCACAACCAACATCAGGCTGCTGCTGCCGCTGTGCTTTCGAATGGGCCCGCGGCGCGTGTGCGCACATGGGCCCTGACACACAGGTGGCCCAGCCGTGGGTTCTTTAAAAATTGTACCGCCAACAGCGGGCGCAATGGGAGCAGCAGCAGGTAGGCAGAGACAGGCGAAGGGGTCCTCCTGTGCTGGGTGTCTTTCCTTGCTGAGCCGGCTTCCCTGCCTGTGGCTGCTCCTGTTGCTGCCGTCGCTGCTGCAGGAACTGCAAAAATACCGCCGGCAGCAGCAGTGACGACAACAAGAGCAGCCACAGGCAGGGAAGCAGGCTCTATAATGCCCATTTTGTTCCCCCCACCCCCTTTTTCACTCTGCTGGAGATCAGTTTCTTTGTGATCACAATCAATTTAGAGACGACTTCTGTACTGGAGGTTGGAGCTTCCAGCCAGGCATATTGTAAAATATCTAGAGAGATTTCTGGCTTTATTACATGTATCCGCTGGTGCTGGGAGAAGTTAATTTTACATCCTCTCAGAGCATGTATACACATGGCCTAATTGCATAGCAGCTAATGTGATTCCGTGAACATCTTCAGGGCTGGGAAGATTGATCTGACGTGTCCTTTTGTAGGAATAAGGAACTTATGCCTCCTTCACTCTCTATTCAAGTCGCTGGGAGTTAGACCCACTCTGCGAAAAGAACCAGATGCTTACAAAAAACTAACCTAATTTTCAAGTTCTTTCCCCTTGCAACCTTTCGCTGGAAATTGATTTAGCTTCTGGTGATTTAGTAAGAGGAGTCACGAGTGCAAGTGTTTTAAAAGCATGTAGTTAAAGCTGTGCATCTCCACCAGCCCATAAAACACAAGCTGTGCGCACCAGTGCCGCGTGAGTTATATTTCTGCAAGCCCCGATCATTGGTGTTAGCTACAAGCGTTTTCTAAATGTAGCCACAACTTAGCAGCACACTGTAAATGGACTGTGAAGGCAATGAATTCTCATTTCAGACATGTGTCCAAAAAAGCAGACAAATTGGACCTGAATGGCCAGATGCTCTCGGACTGGGGAGTCATGAACATCATACAATTTATTAAGAAGCTAGTTTTTAAGAGAATCACTGTCATCTTTCTTGGTCAAAGCTCAAATTCTGCAGAAGTGTGAAAACGCCAACTTGGGATATCTGTTTCCCTTGACTAATGCCATTTCGCAAAGCAGCATCAGCAGCCCCTAACAAACAGCCGTCGTAATGTAATGTGGCTGCACAGCTGAGGAACTTTAGCGACAGAATACACAACAACATCAAATTGATCAGTGCAGTCACTTGAGAAGTTTTGCTGTTTCCCGTCGGATGGTTCCTTGAGTTGATTTTGCTACTCCGCTGAAATTCTTTTACATTGGGGTTAGGCTGAATAAAGCAGTTTGCTCCAAGTTGGGAAGGGATAAGGACTTAGGGAAGTGAAAGGGTGGGGGGGAAATGACTACCTGGGCAGTGGAACGGTAAATTGCCTCTGCAGAAGTTACTCTGCAGAATAGATCTTTAACGAAACTGCCAGAGATGCTAGTGGGCAGATTTTTTTCTCGGCTAGAGCGAGGACTGAATTAGCATCTTCGGCAAAATTTAGAGCATGATATTGCTGTCATGAAAGCTGATAGAATCATAGAACTGAAGAACTGGAAGCTACCTCAAGGGTCATCTGGTCCAATCCCCTACCCTATATTAAACCTGAAATGGTACCTACCAAAAGGAGCAAATCCGTCAAATCCGAATGATCCAAAACGAACAAAACAGCCATCCAAGCACTCTTTGTTGAATTTGAACAGTATCCAACCACTCTTTGAATACCAGTCAAATCAAACAACCACAGTTTGAACGGTATCCAATCACTCTTCGTTTAATTTGAATGGTATCTTACCACAATTTGAAAGGTATCCAACCACTCTTCATTAGAATTGAATGGTATTCAACCACTCTTTGAATGGTATCCAACCGCTCTTATTCTATTTAAATGGTATCCAACCACTCTCTGAATGGTATTCATTCTTTGTTCAGTTTGAATGATATCCAATCACTCCTTACCTGCTTTTCGTCTTTTCATGTTGTTTGATCATTCCAGTGGTTCATTTGGCTTTTTGACTTCTTGTTTCCATTATGGGCAGCTTGTCCAGTTCAAGTTTTTACCCCACCCATTCTCATTGGTTCACAGCGGTTCCTATTTTTAAAATGTGTAGGTAAAAACTAATAGATGATTGTGTGTGTATACAGTCGTATATAAAACAGCGGTGGACAAACTATTGCTTAGGAGCCACAGGTGATTCTTGAGCAATTCAAACGCAGCTCTTAGCTCAAGTTGGCCCTTGACACCATGCTACCTTAACGGTACTGCATCTTACTTCATTGCACGCTCGGTCTTGTTAGCCGAATCCCAACAGCTTCTCAGAACCTCAGCAGCTAGAATACAGGGCCCTGGTTCTACCAGGCAGTCAGGAAGCAGGAGATTGTATGTGCAAGTACGCATTTGCATGTCTTATTGTTCACAGACTTATGGAAATGTTGATATATGGTTCTTAGGGCTGGGAACTTTGGCCATCCCTGTTGTATTTTATGTGTATGTCGTGGGGTGTTAACAAACATGATGACAGACTGCTTTGGCCTGGGCCTCACCTGCACATTAGTACAGGTGCTGCCAAACATTGGCCCGGGATTGCCCCGGACCATTTTGGCTGCTAGCCCAGGCTGTGATCCAGTAAAACTTTGGGGTCATAGCCCAGACTAAGGTCTGCCCAACAGGGCCAAAGCACAGCAGGCTATGACGTTTGTTGTAGCCCGGTTCACCATGGGGGCAGGGCATGGTGCCGGGGCGGGGCCAACTGGGTCCACATTTGTGTGGCTCCCTGCCCTTCTCGGCAGCCAAGTCACTGGCACGTTTGTTGGGCAGCCTGACCCAGTCCAAACCGTGTCAGCAGTGGCTTCTCAACCTGGGCCATGTTGTGAGGGTGGTGCTCCACCATCACATTTGTTAACACCCATAAAGTCATAGGAGTAGAAGGGTGCTCATGGGTCATCCAATACACCCCCATGGCACTGACAGCAGGCCTGTTTCGTTTTTGCGAAACATTGCCACAAAAATGTTTTGCGAAACATTGCCACAAAAATGTTTTGCGAAACATTTTCACAGTTGCCTAGACTACTGTAATGCGCTCTGCGTGGGGCTACTCATGGTGACAGTTCAGAGACTGCAGCTGCTACAGAATGCGGCAGCCCGTCTCCTGGTGGGACTGGGCTGACGGGAACATATTACACCAGTTCTTCGGTCACTGCACTGGCTGTCTATAGTCTTCTGGGCCCGATTCAAGGTGTTGGTGCTTGCCTATAAAGCCCAAACGGCCTTGGTCCAACCTACCTGTGGGACCTCCTCACCCCTTGAGTCCTGGATCGGTCCCTGCGGTCATCAGGGGTGTGTGTGCTCCCCTCGAGGTCCCCCAAGTCTTCCGGTGGGCCACGTTGTGGAGGACTTTCTCGGTGGCTGCTCTACGGCTGTGGAGGCCTGTTTGACCCCAGATCTTCCCCCTTTTTGATGCTGTTGTAAAACCTGGCTGTTCCTCCTGCCTTTGGTGGGGCGGATGGGTAGGGTGGGGTGGGAGGGTTTGGTTTAAGGATAGGGTTTGGTTTTAGTCCTCCTTTTTTTATGTTTTTATGGTTTGTTGGTTTTAAAGGTTTTATTGTGATTGTTATATTTTGGTATAAAACAAAAACACAACAGCTGTGCTTTTTTCATTCAAGATTGTGAAAGAAAACTGTTCTGAAAGGAATCCTGACCGAACACCACCTCCCACCGTGCATGCATGAAATGGCTGCCAAATTGAATTGTGCATGCGCAAAATGACCACCACACAAAACATCCAAAAATAGTGGTGCCAGCATCACTGCAATTTTGGATGTGAGCAGCCAATTACACACCGACAAATGTTTGTTTGTTTTTAAAAAAATATATATATATATATATATATTATTTTGTCTGTTCCAATCATGACCAAACCAATATTGTCCATTCAAAGTTCCGTTCGGAAGAGATTAAATGTCCAATTCCAATCAGAAATTGGAATAAGCAAAAATTTGGATTCACCCCAACTGCCGAAGGATTAACTGTTCCTAAACCAATCACTGACATGTTTATTCATCCTCTTTAAGTCCCTCCAGTGAAGAAAATTCCGCCTCTTTGCTAGGTAACTTGGTAAACGGCCCAGTTGTTCAGTTAGGAACGTTTCCTAAATGCCATGCAGCTTAAACCCATCGCTTCTTGCCGAATATTCAGGAGCCAAAGAGAACAATGTTTTCCCAACTTTTTTTATGACAACCTTTGCAATGTTTGAAAACTGGTCCCATGTACCCTGCTTAACAGGGGCAGGGCCAACCAGCTACATATTTGTACAGCTCCCCGGCAGACCAGCTGCATGAACATTTGTTCCGCGCCTGACCCCAGTCCTAACCGTGTCTGCCACGGCTTCCCCTCTCGAGCTGGACCAAGTTGCTGCAGCAGTTTCACCCACAGAGTCAGTCAGACACACATACACACAAGACAGTGAAGGCAGCTTATGGGAGTCCAACTCTGGTGCACGGCCTGGTGTGGGCAAGGAACTGGCGTGGCCTGTAGGCCAAGGACTTGTCATGCTCCCCCCAGTGGTGAGACATTTAAATTGTCCTTCCGGGCATCCGTAGGGCAGCATGATGGGAGCATTCTCAGGTCGAACTGTCCCTCCTACAGAGTGATTTCAGGTCACCTTAGGAAAATGGCATGAATATGGGCCAAGGCTCCTTCAGTGCACTTTTTGTGGGGCTGCCCTTGATCACTGTTTGGAAACTGCAGCTGGTGCAGAACACGGCGGCCTGCTTTCTGTCAGAGGTGGGTCACTAGAAGCACATTACGCCAGTAGCTTTCTTCAAGGTGCTCGTTTTGACGTATAAAACCCTGAATGGCCTAGTTCCCAAATATCTGAAAGACCGCCTCTCCCGTCATGTGCCGTTGTGACCTCTGAGGTCTGCAGGGAGCACCCTCTAGCATGGCCTTGTGCATGAAGTTTGCACAAGGTCACTCAGAGAGGCATTCTCAGTGACTGCCGCACAATTACAAAACTCCTTCCCCTTGGAAGTTTGTCTCAGTCCGAGCCTACTCATCTTCTGGAGGCAATGTAAGACCTTCTTGTTTGACCAGGCATTTGGTAGGCAGGGGTAGGATTGGGGTGTTGTGAGTCAGAGGATTTACTTGTTTTTACTTTGTTTTATTTACATATTTTAATATTTGGTCCTATTTGTGTATTTCCGTATATGTTCTTATGTATTGTAACCCGTCCTGATTCTTAGGAGAAGAGTGGATTAAAAATGCAAATTAATTAACTAATTAATAGGAATCCCGTTTTTTTTGCCTCATGTTAATTTTCTTTTTTTCATGGTTTCTTTGAGGGCTACATTAGAGCCTGCCACTTCCTACGAAAACATTTTGAATTGTGACTGCATAAATCTCAGCAGAAACAGATAGTTTAATTTTTATATTTCCTTCTTTGCTAGTAGAACAAGCACTCCTAAAGCCAAGCTTTAGCCAATTTCCAATTTACCACCACAGAAAAATATAGGTACTTACCGCCCTGCTGATATACAGGAATCAGAAGAGAACTATACAAAGGAGAAGGAAATCCTACTGGCTGTAGTTTATAGGACACAGCATGAAGAGAATCCATTGTCCATGTTAAGTCCCTTTCAAAGAAACTTGGTCTTTTTTTTGAAGTCTCAGGCCACTTTCTTGTGTTTCATGGGGGAGTGGGGAACTTCCTTGAGGGCAATCACGGCTGTGTTCTCATGGGAATTAGCGCATGTAGCCCTCCCCCCCCGGAGACCGTGGGCAAGGACGTACTGCGCCTACTTTCCCCCTTGGAGGCAGTGGCCGGGGATGTTCTCTGTCCGCGCTCCCCCCCCTCGGCGAAGATTACAACGAGGGGCATGCGCACCATCTGCCCCCTCTCCTTTTGGACACTCTGCAGGGGCCTCTTTCCGTGGACTTTGTGGCCGGGGACACTTACCATCAATCCCCCCCTCTGGGGAGGGTGTTTGGCAGCATGCTGGGGGAAGATCTCCTTCAGCTGGCACCCGGGATAGGGTGCTGGCTTTTCCACTCCCATGGAGGGAGCGGGGCTCGGGGAGGGCAGCTTCCAGGTCGCTGCCTCAAATACAGGAAGCGGCCAACGGCCGTGCTGGGGGCACGTGCCGAGTTGGCTGTGCCCTTCGGCTGTGTCAGACAGCTGGGGCTGGCAGATGGAGTTGGGGTTATTAGTATTTGGTGGGAGGGGGAGGGATATGTATATTTAGCTCGTGAAAGGACCCTCCCTCCTGGTGAGAGCAGGAGGATAGGGGGAGGGCTTCACCCTGGTGGCAGCAGGGTGGAGGTTGGAAAGTAGCTGCGGACGGAGGTTGGGTGTTAGTAGCGTATAGAGGAGAAGGTGGGAGGGTGATGTATTGCCGTATCCTGTGTCTGGGGTTTATTAGAATTGTATTAGTTGTTAAATGAATTGTAGGGAAGGGTTTTGTTATTATTGATGACATTTTGAGCTGTTACTGGTGCATTGTTGCACAATATGTATAGTAATGTTTATGTTGTGAGCCGCCTCGAGCCATCTGTGATGGGAGAGTGCGGCATCTAAATTAAAAATGAAATGTAGGAATACGCTATTCCGCTTTGATGCTGCAAAACACCCGTGTTTGTAAGAGCTAAATCAGGGGACCCAGTCATGTGTGAGTGTTCTTACAGGAGAAAGGCGGAATAGTGCATACCTACATGTGCTAATTCCTGTGAGGATACAGCCACAGTCACCCTCACGGACGTTCCCCCTCCTCCTTTGTAATGTGAGAAACTGGCCTCAGTATTTGTGTTTTGGAAAAATTACTTCCAGTTGTAAATAAGCTAACTTGCCCTGGATTATTTTTGAATCCAGATAGGAGTATTGTCGTCCCCTATACAAACTTTTGGACGGGCAAGGAAATTTTAACTTTTCATGTACATAAATTGTTGATCGGTTATTTTGATTGATTTATTATTTTTGTATATATTTGATTTGTAATGGCCTATGGCCGAACGATAAAATCATCCTCATCACTTCCAGTTGTTTTTAACTGAAAGACAGAATTCCTGCTCGTGCTACGAGCTAAAAACAAAATCTTTGCTCAGTTCTGATTCTCCTGGAACCACACATTTAGTTTGGTCTGAATGGAAATCAGAATGAACAATCAGTCTGATTTTTTTCGTTCCAGTCAGACCGAACAAAATATTATGGCTATTTGTGCATGCCGCCGGTGCTATTCTTGTTATGGGCAATGACATTTTGCACATGCACAAAACAGCTCAAATGGCCATTTTTGGAGTGAGGGTGATATTTCGACCAGGATCCCGATAAAAAAAGATTCCAGTCAGAATTTTGGCCGGATTTATCTGAACTGTCCACGAAAATGGAACAGTTGTTCCAAACCAGCCCTAGCTCATTCCATATCTGATCAAGAAGGTATCCCCAGTCTAACCACAGGAGCCTCCAAGTACAAATCTCTCTTGATTAGACTAATTCCCAATCTTGTGTGAAAACTGGATTTTTCTTTCTTTTTGTGGAGTGGGAAGAGAAGAGAAAGGGGAGTCAGCCACGACCCATGTTCCTTGCTTTTTCCCCTTTGGCGGCAATGAGGAAAAAACAGTGAGCATGGATCCCTATCGTGAGAAACGACCATTATCAAAGATGATGACAAAAAGAGGCTCAGGACTACGGCTGCCACAAGCACGCATGCATGTGCACACACATATATGCACAAGGGCCTTCTCGAGCCACCGGTTTCTCGCAATTTTAGTTTGTTCAGTTTGTCTTGTTTATTTTGTCTGTTTCTGATTTTCCATTCGTTTTCACCAAGAATAATGAAAACGAGTGGCAGAACGTGAATGGTAAAAAATACAAGCTGAATCCAATGAACTGAACAAACCAAAATTGAGAAAACTGGTAATCGATCAAAGATCGGGCAGGGAGTGTTCGTTACTTGGTTCATTTGTTTCAGATCGGATTGTTCAGATTCCATGGGTTTGCTTGTTTTGGCAGGTACTTGTTTCCGCTCTTCCTATTATCCTCATCAGAGCTTAGGCTACTTTTCTGCTCTGTTTCCTTCTAGGGAAATGAACTTTCTTTGGACAGTGACGTCACAGCGTTTGCATTAAAGGCAAAGGTCGTCTATCCGATCAATCAAAAATTTAGGGTAAGCGTTTGAGACTATTTATGAAAAATGGTGGCAATCATTCTGGGGTAACGTGAATTGGGGGAGCAGAGAAAGAGAAGAGGGAATAAAGCCTGATAACCTTAGGTTGTTGTTTGGGTAGAGCAAATTAGTTTGGGTACTAGTCTGTAAAGCACCAACTGCTATCCATGCCTAGTGAAATCTGTCAGTGGTGAGTGCCTCTAAGGTCGTTTTTGCACAGACACCCCCCCCCCACTGGGTGTGCAGGCAGGTGTGCGCTTGGGGGAGGGGGCGTCCATGCACACACCGCGACCGGGGTGGGTGGGTGTATGCCCATGGAAACACCACAGGCCGGGGGCGGGGCTGCATGTATGCTCCCAGCACACACTCATCACCCACCCACGGAGCCATCTGATAAAACGGAGGAGGCTTCATGGGCGGAGATAGATGTGCACCCATGGGAAAGGGAATGCACCCACCTCCGACGCACCCCCACCCAGCAACGCCGTGTGAAAACAGCCAGAGAGGCACCGTGATCTCATTATTGTCAATGAGACTGTAACGCAGCGACCTGCTCTGGTTCTAAATGTTTTCAGGGTCCAAACTATGCACAGGTTCTTCTTCCCAATGTGCTTTTAGTTCATGATAACGAAGGGTACTATCCAAATATGTATAAGGGGGGGCAGGGGTGAGGGTAGGGCCAAGTCAGAAAAGAGTGGGGTGAAGAGGGTTCCTCCCCTTTCCCTCCTAGCACCCATGGCAGCCAGTTCAGAAAGAGGGGGGCAAAAGGAGTGCCACCCAGCACCCATGGCAGCAACTCTTCCTACATACCAGTCTCTCTCACTCGGATCGTCTTCCAGTTAGACCAGGAGAGGGGAACCTTCTCTCTCCCCTGGGCCACTTTAAGAATGAGTACCAGCTCTGAGGACCACATAGAAGTTAGGGTTTGGTGCGCTCAGGAGGAGGAAGGTCCAGGAATTGGAATGGTTGATTCAGCTTAGGCCAGATCCTTCCCCTCCACAGGGCTCTGCAGTCTGGAACATCCTGCAGTTATTATTATTATTATTATTATTAAACATTTATAAAGCGCCAGTTGCAAAACCTGGCGCTGTACAGAACATACAATCAGATGCGGTCCCTGCCTGTGGCTTACAATCTAAAAGACAAGGAGGGGGAGACAAGGAGAGGGGACAGCGGGAGAGACATGGGAGAAGACAAACAAACATTCAGGCGGATGCGAAGTCTCAGGTGCGTGTACTTGGCTTGGTTACAAGGTGGTCGGTAGCAGCAGTCAGCAGAGGAGGGCCGACAGTAAGAGCAAGGGGAAAGACTAGAGGGCATTGGGAAAGGCAGCATGGAAAAGGTGGGTCTTGAGGAGGGATTTGAAGGAGCGGAGGGAGGAGGCGAGGCGGACGTCGGCAGGGAGGGAGTTCCAGGCATGCGGGGCAGCGAGGGAGAAGGGACGAAGGCGGTTGGGCGAGCAGGAGAAGCGAGGGAGAGCGAGGGAGGGGACAGCGGAAGAGCGGAGAGCGCGCGCAGGAGCGCGTAGGGCGATTAGGTCCGAGAGGTAAGGGGGAGCTTGGTCATGGAGCGATTTGAACGTGAAAACCAGGAGTTTGAACAGGATACGTTCAGGAAGGGGGAGCCAGTGAAGGGAGAGGAGGAGAGGCGTCACATGGTCGAAGCGACGGGCAGAGTGAATGACCTTGGCGGCAGAGTTTTGGATCGCCACAAGGGGGGACAGGTGGGAGCGAGGGAGGCCAGCAAGGAGGAGGTTGCAGTAGTCGAGGCGAGAGATAACCATGGCATGAACAAGGATTTTGGCCGAGGAGACAGATAGAAAGGGGCGTATGCGGGCAATGTTGAGGAGAGCGAATCGGCAGGATTTGGCCACAGAGTCAATGTAAGGTTTAAAGGAGAGGTGCGTGTCAAAAATGAAGCCCAAGCTGCGGGCACGGAGAACAGGACGGATGGTGACCCCATCAATGCAGATGGTCAGGTCAGAGGGAGAGGAGGGGGATGGAGGAAAAATGAGGAGTTCAGTCTTGGCCATGTTCAGTTTGAGTTGGCGTCGGGACATCCAGGCGGAGATATCAGAGAGGCAGTCGACGAGGCGTGAGCGGATAGAGGAGGAGAGAGAGGGGGTAGAGAGATAGAGTTGGGTGTCATCAGCATAGAGATGGTATTGGAATCCGTGGGAGGCAATAATTTCGCCAAGGGACAGGGTGTAGATAGAGAAGAGGAGAGGGCCAAGGACAGAACCTTGGGGAACCCCAACCGAGAGGGGAAGGGAGGGGGAGGTCGACTCGGGGAGGTCGACATTAAAGGAGCGGTCAGAGAGGTAGGAGGAGAACCAGTCAAAGGCAGAGCCACGGAAGCCCAAAGAGTAAAGCGAGTCCAAGAGGAGCGAGTGGTCGACAGTGTCAGTTGAGTATGCCCTGCCTAGATAAGGGGCATGATGGACATCCTGTAAGAGCTTGGTGGCCATCCAGTGGGTGGATGGCTACTGGTGGCCCATGGAGCTTGGCTGGGAGGCCAGCCCCTTGTGGGCTGGATGCTTCCCTCTCCCACCAGGCTCCCCTCTCCAACCTCCTTGACTATGTATAGAATTTAGGAAGGGACAACCATAATTCCTAAACAAAACTATATTTTAAAAAAATCATATCAAGGTGAGGTGACACGTGCCTCAAGTTATGCGAGGACAAAAGAAAACGTATGAGAAGCATCCAATGCAAAATTAATGAGTTGCTCACCATCCTCATATTATGCCAAGTCAATTAACCTTGCAACTTGCTTTTCTCCACAGCCGCTGGCAGATGGATCCTCAAATCCTTCTTTACACGAAAATCAAAAACAGGCTGTTTTGCCTAATCAGATCATGGAAAGTTCTACTTCAAGCAGCCTTGGGTCTCTTAGCCAAGGTGACAAAGAGGACTGCAGTTCCTCTACTACAATCCATTCAGCAACGAGTGATGACAGATACCAGGATCGAACCTTCCTCAAGGTGACCTGTTTTCCTGAAGTGCTGACTTGTGACAGGTAAAGAACAAACTTGCAGGGGAGTTTGATCACTGGAAAATGTGCTTGAATGTTTTAGTTTGGCTACTAAAAGTTCCAGCATGGGCAGGGACTAGGGTTGAGACGAGAGCAAGTGTTCCCATTACAAAGGGAAATACCGACCTTTTCAGTAGTGCTTGCAAGTGTCCACCGGCACTTTGTCGGTATTGGTGATTCCGTGCTTCCACTATTGATTTATTTTTTGGCATTTTTTGTCACTTTCCGGGACTTTTTAGCATTTTTATCACGTTCCAGGACTTTTAGTCCCTTTCTGGGAATTTTACAACAGTTTTACAGCACTTTTATGGCAATTTCCAGCACTTCCCTGGCACTTAGCTGTCAAGTTTTCATCTCCACAGCCCCTGAAGGTGCACACAGGGCTTGGGACAGGCCCATGGCACCACGTTCAACTTGCAAAAAATAACGGAAAATAGTGAAAACTGCAGGAAAGCCAGTATGTTTCCGTGTTGCACGAATTTCGGCAAATGCCCTGCTTCCAACAGAAGCATCCCCCACCAAGATTTCTCGTAATGGGTGAAGGGTTGCAGAGCACACGTCCATTGGCTGAGGATGCAGTTCTTACGCATAAAGTCAATGGTAGCTGAACCACTGACTATGTTTGAGTGCAGGATTGCACCCTGAATGCATACATTCCCTGTGTAAAAGAGGTTACATTCTGCAAATCCTGCATTTTTTTCTTTTTTATATTAGCTCTTGGGGTATATTCCTATCCCAGGTGCACATCTCTTACAGTAACTCTCACACAGTGTGACTCTCCGACTTTGCCCATTTAGGACACTGTCACCTGCACACAGGTACACAATATCCCCAAAGGAAAGCCGGTTACCATTAATCATTTTAAAATTTATTATTATTTATTTTGGTGAACAAAAAGGCCTTGGGGTAGAAATCTACCACAAGAGTTCAGATTTGTAATATACCAAGATTTTCCCCCAATGGGGTAGATTTCTACCTCAGGTTGGGTAGACACGTACCCCAAGAGATCTGATGTGAACAGACATATTCAACACTTTAAGTGCCAAAGGACTGGGGTATAAATCTACCCCATGATACACTCACTGGGCATTTTACACGCACCTTAATTTTCCCAGACTTCAAAATGCAGGTTCAGCAGGGCGATTAGAAGCTCCCTCTCCCTCTCCTGGAAGCTGGTCAGGTGCTGTTGTAAACAGTGGCACCTGCAACTTCCACATGTTTCATGACCAGGAGAGGACTTACAAGTCTGGCTCATGAAACGTGGAAGTTGCTGGGTGCCGCTGTTTACAACAGTGCCCGGCTGACTTCGGGGAGTGGGGGGAGCATCTAAACTCCTTGCATACGAGTTCACTGAACCCATGCTTTGAAGTCAGGAAAAATGAAGGTGCGTGTAAAAATGCCCAAATGCTGCATTTTTCAAGGGATAATACTAGGGTTAACAAAATGTCCTTGGAAGCAAAGAAAACGGAATTCTATCATGAGCTGAAAAATCAGTTTACTCGTTACAGAATTCTGGGAATAGAGTCCAAATGACAATAGCTTTTTGTAACACAACATTATGGTGAGGGGAATTCTATTTTTCTCTTGACTGTAATCGACGTCAGTAGCACGGCAATAGTTTTGACAGATTGTTGATTACACAGAGCCTCATTCACCGAACATGCTCTTTACAGGACGCTGATAACCTTCAACTCCCACAGGAATCAGTATAGCTGGAGGTGCCCAGGATGTTGCAGGATCAGGCCCATGATAAACAACGTATTTTTATAGACCCTGAAATGCTGAAAATGTTGTCATTCTATTTTATCTCAAATTGTGTGCCAAGAAAATAACCCTTTCATGGTCTTCATTGATTTTTTAAATTTTCACCACCACATAAATGTAACAAAAATTACTGACCTAAAAAACTCCGAAAGCAGTATGCAAGTTCTGGATGGCTACCACTTTTCTCCCACTTACGGCCAGGACTCTGGATGCAATATTTTTCTGCTGGTTAAGAGTCCTTTCTTGACTTCTGCCTTCCCTTTTATTTATAACTTAGATTCTGCCACACTTCTTATGCTGTTTATTCCAGTGAAATCAACGTAAGCAAGGGTTTCAGGATCTGGCTCTAATACTGTTGCGAAATTCCATTGTCTTTGGCTGTTTTTGCACCGACGTACCTCCCACCTCCCGGCTGGGTGTGCAGTGGGGGGAGCCGTCCGTGCGCACACCGTGGCAGTGGGTGGAGGGATGAGTGTGCATCCATTCAAACACCAAGGGCGGTGGGTGGGGGTGCATGCGCGCTCCCATCACCCACCCACGGAGCTATCCGACAAAACAGAGGAGACTCTGTGGGTGGAGATGGGTGTGTGACCGTGGGAAAGGGAGCACACCCGCCGGCGCACACCCATCCCCTCAACCAGCAACACCGTGTAAAAACAGCCTTTGATGAGTTTACTCATGACCCAACAGCAAAGTACAGGTGTAGGTGTCTGGGTGGAGTTTTATTATTTATATAGCCACAAGCAATGTGCTTGATGCTGAGCAGGCATGACTAGACATGGGTCTCTGCACCAAGGGGACTACAGTCTAGGATGGAGAAGGGAGGGAGACAAGTGGAAGGAGCTCATAGGGAGATATGGGAACACACAGGGCGAGGGAGGTCATGAAGGATAAGGCAATATAAAAAGAAGCATCGATGAGCAATCTATGGGAGTGAGGAGCTAGGGAAAGCCTGATAGAACAGGTAAGTTTTTATGAGGAATGTTTAGGGAGAGAGTAGAGTATGTGTTCAGGGAGGGATTTCCTGGCATAGGGGACAACCGACAACCTGGGAGAAGGGAGAGAGAGGATTTAGGATGCAGGAGATTCTGGGATGGGTAAGGGTAATGGCAGCGGAGGAGCAAAATTCCTGTGGGGGGGTGCGGTTTCATAGCAGGAAATGAGGGAAGGGAGAAAGGGAGGCACAAGCCATTAAGAGCCTTTAAGAGGAGGATAAAGAGTTTGCGCTGGATGCAAAATGAGAGAGCCAGCCCGTAGAGGGAACAGGAGTGGAGGGATTAGGCTAGATTACTCAGCGCCTTGTATGAGTGAGCCCTACAGAATATTTATTTATCTATTTATTTAAACATTTGATATCCCACAACCCATCCCACCTCAGGGTGGGGGCTCACAAACAGTCACAAATTGTCGGCGAATGGAGGGAAGAATAGAGCTAGGAGCTCCTGGAGCACATTCTTCTCAGTGGGAGGTAGGAGTGCCTGGTATTCTACAATTCACGGGCAGATGTCATGGTGGTAGACATTGCAAATCTAGATTAAAGGTCATGGAGGCCCCATGCTAAGCCATGATTTGGTCAGGCCACCTAACCAATTACTCTTCTACGGTAAATCTGGGGACTCAAGTTATGTGGTTTGTTAAATCACTAATGCATTTGTTGCCATATGCCATGAATCGATAGCAAGTCAGTCACATGATTTAGAATGACATTTTGGCTACGCACACATGCACAACACATTGACTGACCAAAGTGTGAGGGCCATGCCAAAGCATAATGCTAGGAGCCAAGGCTGGATCCAGACAAAGGGAGACTCTGTAACTACTCTTAGGGGTGTATTCAGGGGTGTGTTCTCCATCGTGGCCAACAGGGAAAACACAGAGAACATGGGTCCCTGAGTATATTCCCAAGGCAACAGCAGAGACAGCAAATCAGTCTCTCTCCCTCTGCCCTCCCACCAAATGCAGGTTTTTGCTGTAGCTATCCGGGACAGTGGGTGCTTGTAGACCGACAGCAGCTCCACTTCTGCTCGCACCAGCCCGCTTCACCCCCAGGTTGACCTGTCCGTGTAAAGAGCAGACACCAGATGTGTGCAGCCCCGCCAACGGCACTCCAGAACGTCCGGGAGCATGCCACGCAGAGCAAAGCAGCCAAACCCGGGCAGTGGCCAAAAGTGGGGCTGCTCTCCATCGGTTGGGCAGACCTACGGTGCAGCTCCACGCCCAGCCAACTATTTCTCTGGTTAGCACCATGAAGTTGTGGCCACCAGCCTAGAGCATTGCGTGAGTGGCTACAGCTCTGTGGTGCGGGTGAGGGGGCGCTACATGGGCGGACAACAGGCCGGGATACCGCCAGTCCGCCTAAACGGGACCAAACCGGAGCTGGAAGCAGGCGGACATGCCCCCCCCCAAGCGGGTCCAGGGGCAGGCAGCCTCCGCGTCTCTTTACACCTTGTGGGACAGCTGTCAAAATCCTTGCTAAATCCAGGACATCCCACGCAGTACAGGACAGTTGAAAGCTAAGGGACTCATTCCTTCTCGCTGTGCAGCTGTTTTGAGACACACTGTATGAAAAATAGTGCTATGAGAAAGCTAAGTGGAAATAAATATTGTTGCAGGGAAACAGCTTTGGTGAGAATTCAGCATGTAAATTAAGATGAAAAGCAATCTAAATTGCAGACGTCTTCCCGTTTTCCGTTCGCGCTGCTGCTTCACGCGCTAGAGGTAGATTACGGGGAATGAATTTTAAACTCCTGCTTTGTTTTAGCTTTGACGTGAAGATGTGTCTGCACAGCCTCCTTTTGAAAGAGCTCCAGCGTCTAGACACTGAACTGAGGAAAGAGAAGCAGAGGGTAGGTACAAACTTCTCATGTATAGCCCCTCAGGGCGAACTGCAGGAGCTCCACTTCAGACGCCTCAGCCATAGGCGGTAACCTTACTCACTCTGTCCTTCAGCCAAGAAATTATATTTCTATTGGGCTATATTTCATTTTCCCTCTAGGACACCAGTGCAGTTTAGTACAATACATTCCCCCCCGCTCCCCATGGAATGGAGAAAAAGGGATAAATATTTCATAGATACATTTACGTCTGCAGCTGATGGGTGTTGAACAAATCATCTGCAATATATCAAGTTAATTCAACGTATTCGATATGACCATGATTCAGCAAAGCGGATATCTCCCAGAGAGCAATCCCCATAGGGCCATTACTCTTTATCTCTGCATTGGGGCGTAGGGGGAGTGTTCACAAAGAAGCTATTAATAAGTAGAAATGTAATTCTGCCCCATCCATGCTTTGCTGAGCCAGCATATACTGGGACATATTGCGCTCAACATATACTGAGCGCAATAGTTAGCTGGTGAATCTGCTGATGAGACAAAGGTCTAATGGAGCAATGTGGGACAAAGAAAGGGGGGATTGTGGGGCAACCACAATGGGTCACATTAAAAAGAGGATGAAGCTAGAATTGGCCCAAAGGTTGGCAGTCCCCCACTCCTCTTACAGCCAGTGGGACTATCCTAACCCCTGCAATCCTACGCGCATCCCTGCTATGGGTACTATAACATGTGGACGTGCACATGCGGACAAACGCATAAGCAGCACGTGCTGGGGTTTAGGATTGGCCCCAGAATCTATAAAACATTTGAGCAACAACAGGATGGCATCCTACAAGTGAAACGACCACTCTGCTGGAACTTCTAAAGACATGTAGCAGGGTGTGGTCAATCCGCATAAATCATTGCTGGATCTGTCACCAAAATATCCATGTCATGCAGAAGCTATTCACTCAACAGGTTTTGCATCTCACTGTCCCCCAGGGATCAGCACTCTGGCTAGTTCCCAGTGTGTGGAAGCAGAGCTCCATCTCTAACCCTGGCTCACTGCAGACTGCCTTAGTGCCAGAGCTTGTTGTTTTTATAGCCCCAGAAGGGGCATGGCCAAAGGAGACAGCAAGCTCCCTTAAAGGGGCAGAAGCCTGTCCTTGCATCGCTCGAGAGACAAAGGGGGTCTGTTCCTTGCAGGTTCCTATCCTTCACCCAGGACCTAGTCATAAAGGACTTTTCGATGGCCCCATCACAGGACGCTACAGCATTGGAACCTGCAAATCTTTAGAAGAGAAGTGAGAACTTACAGTGTGATGTCCTCCTAGATGAGTGTGCCACCGCGTGACAGCTATCCAAGCGAAGCCCACTGTTTGCCAGTCACTTTGATATCCTCCAGTGAAAGGCTGTGTGCGTACATTAATTAAAACTTATCAGCCACCTGCGATATCTAAGTTTGCCTCCTTCTTTGTAGGAAATTTAGGACACTCAGTGAGATAAAGCTTTCTTAAGGCAGGCCTGGTAGGCTTTTAAGTTTACTAGTGTTAAGTATAAAATGTCAAATTCACCCTCAGCTTATGCCCATTGAACAGAGTTCAGTGTGCCACTGATATTCATACAAGTCTTGTTGATCACTGAGGTTTCTTTGTGTGTTTTTTTTTCTTTTAAAACAGATATTTATTCAGATTCTCAGAACATACCTCACTGATTTTTATCTTAAAAAGAAGATTGCTGAAGATCTGTACCAGAAGTCCCTTAAGACACAAGAAACTGTAAGTCTCTCCGTTACTGAGTATTTCAGGGAATGAAAAATAAAACCTGCTCTCTCAACTTAGTTTACTAAAAGAATTTCCTTTGTAATGTCTAGCCACTTCTTGGCAATAGAGATATTTTATTTATTTATTCATGTATTCAGTTTTTATTTACCCCACTTCTCCAGCAATTTATATTTATTTATATTTATTTGTATCACACTTTTTTACTCCATCTTTCCAGTAATCAAGCAGCTCGAGGCGGCTTACAAAATAAAAAGATTTTAAACCAACAGATATAAAATATTTAAAAATAAATACAAAACCCAATAAAACTGTAAGTGGGGATGCCACAAAGACCGTTTTTACACGGACAGAGGTGGATGGGGGGATGAGTGTTTGGCTGCGATGGGTGTGTGTCCCTTTACACGGACACACACACACCTACACCCACATAGCCTCCTCCGATTTTCTGGAAGGCTCCGTGAGTGGAGATGGGTGTGCGATGGGTGGAAGTAGGTGTTGCGCGGGAGCATGCACACACACCCACCCATCCTGCTCGGTGTTCACACGGGCAAACACCGAGCGGACACGCATCCTCCCACCCATTACCGACCATTTACATGGACGCCCACAACACCCACCCAAACATCAAGCGGGGAGGGGCTGTCCGGGTAAAAACAGCCAAAAAGACAGATGAACCCCCTCCCTCCACCTTACCCATCACCCCTGGCGAAGGCCCGGCAGAACAGCCAGGTCTTACAACTACGTTGAAAGGGGATGTTTGCAGAACCCCTTCAAATGCTTGCTTCCCCATGACAATTTTATTGTTTATTTTATATTTATATCCTGCCCTATCCCCAGAGGCTCAACACAGCTCACAACAAAAATAAATAAAATAGAATGAATTGCATGTTATAAAACATCAAAATCCACAACCTCCTTAACTGCCCACAACCCGTCTCTCGCCCGAGGGTCCCCTCCACCTCCATATCCAGCTCATGCCCTCTCCCTTGCAGAGGGACTGTGGTTATCCCCCAAACCTTCTCCCTCTACTATCCCCGTAATACATTTTGATAAATCCCAAATGTTGTATTGATTTTATTCACATTTATACCCCCCTCTTCCCCTCCGGCTTAGGGCGGATTACAAAATAAGAATCACATAAAGATATATCAAAGACCCTGTAATAGGTGGCAGCCCAGCCGACTATAGGTCCTCTCAGGACCAGCACCACTCAGGTTTTTGTCCTAGCCGCCACCTTGACTTCCCAGTCCTTGTGACTGTTTCCATGTCTAGGGGAAGATGTTTCTCGTCAGCCCACTCACTCGCTTCTTCAGGGACGTCACCCGCGCAGATGTTCTTTGGTTGGGGGATTAGCTCCCAGCTATGGTTAGTCCCATCCATGGGTGCCCATGGTGCACCTCACGCACTGTTTGTTGTTCCCCTTCTGGAGGGATAGACTTGTCCGCATTCTCCACATGCACATGCTCCTTTAGCCATCTCTCATCCGGTCCAAGGGGTTCTGTTTCTGGAAGTTGACAAAACAGGCACAAACACCATTCATACCCATTTTCTTCAGATGTTGGGTTTTTATGGTTTTTTTTATCTTGTTAGCTATTTCAGGTCATCTAGACCCCCATCCATGGTCTGTGAATAGATCAGACCTACCCTACGCACACATGGTGGCACAGAGGAAGTCTGCTGCCTCTCGACTATGCCACCAGCTGCTTCCCCCCACTGTATCCCTATCACTACCGGGTGACAGCACAGTGTGGAGGTGGTGAACTTCCTCTGTTCTGCTATGTGGGCACTCTCTACGCAGGATATTCAGTTTAAGATACCAGAGGGAGTGTGGTTACTGTGTTGGTCCCAAGTCTCAGAGAAACAAAGTTGTTTGAATGATATCTTTTACTGGACCAATTGTTGTTGGTGGAAATAAGAAAGCTTTCAGTCCACATTGGGCCCTTCATCAGGCATGTAGCGTAGCCAGTAGGAATATGTAAACTGAGCAAATGTAGGGCAGGTACATGAGGGGCATGGAATAAGTGGGAGTGGATAGGGCAGGGTAGCAGGTGGGGATGGAAGTAAAGAGAGAGAGGGAGATGTGTCAGACATTTAAAAACAGCTGTAAAATTAGTTTAAGATAGTAAGTCAAATAAGTGATGGAACAAAATGACCAGAGGATTAAAACCAAAAACCAGGGAAGCTAATAAATATTTGTTTTGGTGCAAATGTTTATTTGGATATAGGGAGTACTTTCTGAAATGGCAAATTTAGCCTTTTAGCAAAATTTAAACATACTGTATCATCTAGTGCTACCCTGGGCCATCTTATCCTACTTGCATGAAACATAGCAAGCTTCCATTTACATGCCTTGGAGCTCCCCATCTAAAAGCAGAATTTGTCCTTGAAATGTCTTGGAGTTGTTCCGTTTATGCGAACAAAACCCCAGTGCTTTGGAATAGCATGAACAAAAAGGGAAGAAGAGATTTTGGAAGTTGTTTTCTCAACACTGGGCGTGACCAGACTTATGGTATACGTGATCCCCTTGATCCAGGCATCAGTCTCAGGTGATCTACCAGGACCCCTTCCGCTGGTTCCGGTGCTCCAAGCTGGGACACCCCCCCCACCCCCGCTTGCTCCCAGCTCTTAAACTCCTCGATAGCTGGTCTTGAGTGGGGAGGAGCACTCCTCTTTAGAGAGAGCTTTCCTCGCTGCAGAGGTGGAGCTCCTCTAAGCCTGGTGTGCCAAACCTGCTCTCCTTCCCAGAGGTGATCTCTGAGAGGCTGGTCTTCCTCCCACACCATGATCTATTGAAGACTAGCTTGTGATCTACCAGTGGATCACCATCTGCCCCTTGCCCCCACCCCCTGCTCTACCCTATTCATGTGCTGATGTCTCTACCCACTGTTCGCCAGAAGAAAGGATTCATTCATCTAATCCTTTTTTTAAAAATTATTTGATAAATATTATTAACACGAGGATCAAAGACAGTGAAGTGCTGTTATTGCAAAACCACATGGACAACAAGATAAAATGATGGAGATTTCAGATATTAATTCACAGACCGTGAGATGGCCTCATGAAAGAAAATCCCGGTTGACCAGACCTAATTTAACAGGAGAGGTTGTCTACCTCATTTAAAAAGCTGGTAAATTCGTAGTATTGTTCACATACCATTGTGCAATTTTTCTTCTGTTAATACGAAAAAGAGAATACGTTCCAAGCTTGTGTCAAACAGCTAGTTTTTAATATTGACTACATCAATTATAAATGAGTAGTCTGAACAACAACAACAAACAAAAGGAGTCTGATAAAAGCAGACAGCACAAGAATAATTGCACAGGCTGAAGTATATAATACATTCTTCTTGATAACAGCCTAGAATATCTTTCTAGTAATGCTCTTCGTGATTTGTCATTATTGACAATAATAGGTGGGCCCAGATAAAGAGCTTGCGATTAGAAATCATTAGCGCTACCGAGTGCATGACTGAGCTATAGAATATTCTGTTATCTTATTTTGACAGGTCTACACCATGAATAGGACTTCTCTCTTAGCAAATTAGAGGACAGGCCTGCATAGGTAGCCACTATCTGGCTGAAACAGGCAAGCAGCCACACATTTTAAAGGAGTATGATATATTAGATACTATATTATATTGCAGATTTGATAATATAGTATCTTACGTTATAATACATCAGACAGTGTTGTATGGCAGATTAAATTATATGGGATTTTTGAAAGATTATGCTTGTATCTTGAAGAGCTTTCTTTTTGGCTAAGTGTTTCTCAGGAGGGGCTAGAGGCTGGGTGGTGTTGTTTCTTTAGGGTGATGGGGTGAGGTGTTTAGGGAACTGTAACAGAGGGTTTTGGGCAAGTGCTTGCAGGAGCAGGCCCACGAGGTGTTAGCACTCCGGTACTAGGTCTAGCCAGAAGCTAAAGGGTTAAGATGAGGACCAGTGAAGGAAGGAGTCATGTGACTGGAAGTGGGTGGATCAGATGACTGGCTAGAGCTTAAGAGCAGGAGCGAAAGCCCAGGCAGTCGATTAGAGCTTAGTGTCAGTAGGGTGAGGAGCTCCTGGAACCAAAAGTTCAGAGCCACCCTTCCGGGAAGGTAGGCAAGAACCCTGAGCCCACCCAAGGATGGGACAGCGGGGTTTAGAAAAGCCCGAAGGGCAGGGCCTGAGGCATTGTGGCAGGGAAGCAGATGAGCTGGCCACTCCACTAGGGCCTTAGTATCCCGGGACAGGGAAGCAGCCTGGGAGCCCCAAGCCAAGGGTGGGGCAACCCCTTGAGCCAAGGGATAAGGCAAGGGGAAGGGCCTGCCTGAGGCAAAGGGCCCAAAGATCAGTATAGGTTTAGGGTGGGCTGGGGAGGGGAGGGGGAACTGAACTGGCAACCTCACTCTAACCCAGTGGCTAACAAATGGGTCAGAGCTGATTGGGATCCCCAGCTTGGGGGCAGGCCAAGGGGAATAACAGCTGAGAGTGGCCAGAGCTGGGGGACTTAGCCTTTGGCTTACGGCGGATCAACCCCTAGGCCTGGGTGGCAGACAGGCTAGGGAGGAACAGCTGGTGCGGCCTGCTGAAACTACAGAGACGGAGAGAACACCAGTGGGAGAACCCTGACCCCGCCTAGGGAAAGGCAGAGGGGGTGCAGGACCTTGGTGAAACCCAGGGTTGCTAAACAGAGGTGACCTGCCTGGCAGCCCCTAGCTTAGGGCAGGGCAAGCCCGGGGCCTGGGTGAGACACATGTCAGGGTGATGACAGCTGGAAGCCCGTCCGAGGCTAGCGGGATGAACACCAGTGTATTTTGTATCGTCTCCCGAGGAGGCTAGGTTTAGGGACCCTTGAGGTATCCAGAATGGTAGTGAGTACTACAGCCACTCGAGGTTAGGGGTCTAAAGAGAGAGGCACCTACTGGAGTTGGGGCCAAGTGTGACAGCCTGAAGACTGGGGAACTTGAACGAGGGATGCCCCAACTTCCAGAAACAGAACCCCTTGGACCAGACGAGAGATGGCCAAGGAGCATGTGCATGTGGAGATTGTGGACAAGTCCATCCCTCCAGAAGGGGAACAATGAACGGTGCATGAGGTGCACCATGGGCAGAGGCCCATGGATGGGACAAACTGTAGCTGGGAGCTAATTCCCCAACCAAAGGGAATTCAATGAATACAGTCATTTATGGCAATGGGGGGAACGCAGTGAAGAGGGGTCCCTGCATTTAGGCTTTTGAAAGCCGAGTAGCAATAAATAGTGAAATGTCCCCCCCGCCCACCACCACCACAGTCCACTTGCCGATATCGGTGGCAAAACTCCCATTGACTTCAGTGAGATTTGGATTTCACTTCAAAATTGCAATCTCCTTGAAAAATATTGGGAGTGGGAGGTTATTATTATTATTATTATTA
>QEPC01001301.1:5174379-5240469 GCA_003113815.1 Sphenodon punctatus
GAGGGAGGCCAGCAAGGAGGAGGTTGCAGTAGTCGAGGCGAGAGATAACCATGGCATGAACAAGGATTTTGGCCGAGGAGATAGATAGAAAGGGGCGTATGCGGGCAATGTTGAGGAGAGCGAATCAGCAGAATTTGGCCACAGAGTCAATGTAAGGTTTAAAGGAGAGGTGCGTGTCAAAAATGAAGCCCAAGCTGCGGGCACGGAGAACAGGACGGAGGTGCTATAAAACAGTTTAAAATGTGAGAAGGTGGATCTCTTTTTGGGAACACCTAAAGTCAGGAGAAAGAGAGCCCAGGGCCACAGTCTTTGAATGACTAACTCCAGAGTAGGCCACAGGCTTCAGTGTTGCTACTCCGAAGTAAGTGGATTGTGGATCATAGCCCCAGTCTATTCTGATCTCGCACAGGTGTCCTTTGAATTAATCGCTGTCACAACTGTGCACAATAAGTGTGAGAAATGGCTGGCACACACCTGCTTTTTCCTCTTCTCTCTCCTTGCTGCATGAAATGCAGTTTCTAAAAATAAACGAAGCATTTGTGGTGGTGGATTTGTTTGGCTGTTTTTTGCGAGGCATCCAGGGTGATGTTCAGGCAACTCTCTCAGAAATTGCTGCTTCTAAAAATGGATCCCCCCACCCTTTTGACTAGCAAACTTTACAAATGAATAAGCTTTTACATTTTGTTCCCTCTTAGCCCAGTGTAAACCAGCTGGTTTGGCTCTTTAACAAATGCATTGTTTTCCTCAGGATTTGGAAGAATTACAAAACCAACTCGATTGCAGACTCCTGAGTACTGACATGGCGGGAGCTCGCGATTCGGTGTACCAGACTTTGGAAGATTTGGAAAGGAAAGAGAAGGAATACTCAGAACATCTTATAGATCATGTACTTATTTCAGTGTTGGTTCTCCCTCCTTTCTATGTGAGAATAAGCCTTCTTGTACTTTTGGAGTCACTGTTCCAGCATCAGTGCTCGAAAAGTTTACCGGTTCAGAATGCATTTGTACTGGGCTTGCTAACTATTCTTAGCTTCGGTTAGAAATCAGCCTTTTTTTCTTTTCTGAATGCTGGCTGTTGGAGAGCTCATAGAGGTCAAAGTACTTATTGCCTTGGGCCAGCCCATTATTTCAAGTTCACTTGGAATAAGAGCTAGTGGACCTTGATATCTCATCATTGCAATTACCACCTTGCTTTTTCCTCCCGCAAACTCAATTCTCATATGATTTTAGCAGCTGACAATTTAGGGCCACGTTTGAAAAATTAGTTCATCATCTGAGGGCTTGGGGAGAAACGACATTTCTGTAATTGACATTTTGCAGGATCTTCCTTTAGAGTCCTTAAAAAGTTTCTGGGCCTTTCTCAAAGTCACCCTGGGCAACTGGAGACAGTTCTCCCAACTTTGGCAGTTTCTGCGGCAGTCCTAATGAGATCCGTTCAGATGAGGCTCACCTTCAACGTGGGTTCTAGTGCTGGCAGTCCCCCAAATACGATCCTATTGCAATTCAAGTAGGAACTGAAATTTTAAAAAAGCAGGATTGTTTTCCCATTCATCTGCAGACTTAAATACGCATACCAAGGATGGGGAAGGCCTAGGCTATGACTGGTTTTTATTTGGACACTATCCAGTTCCTGGATCTGGCCCGTGGATCCAATCCTACTGTAAAGCACTGAAAGAGTGAGCTGAGAGGGAAGGAAGCAGAGGCCCTTTTTACACGGACGGGGGTAGGTGGGAGGATGGGTGTTCTGGCACGGTGGGTGGAGATGGGTTATACGGACACACACACACGTCTACACCCATTGGGCCTCCTCCGGTTTTCCAGTGGGTGGTGATGGGTGTTGGTGGGTGTTGTGCGGGAGCACGGACGTACCCCCATCCATCTCGCTCGGTGTTCACATGGGCGAATGCTGAGTGCACACCCATCCCACCGCCGTCCATTTATACGGACGCGCCCCCCCTCTCCCGCACACTTGCCCAAACACCAAGCGGGGGGGCCGTCCATGACCCTTTTTACACGGATGGGGGGATGGGTGCTTTGGCACCGTGGGTGGAGGTGGTGTGTGTCCCTTTACGCGGACACACACACCCCTACACTCACAGAGCCTCCTCCGGTTTTCGGGCTCCGTGGATGGAGGTAGGTGTGTGATGGGTGGAGGTGGGTGTTGCGTGGGAGCACGCACACACGCACCCCCACCCATCCCGCTCGGTGTTCACACGGGCAAACACCAAGTACACCCACCGCCGGCCATTTACACAGACGCGGCCCCCGAACACCAAACGGGGGGTGTGGCATCCATGTAAAAATGGCCATCGGTGAGGGCATACACTCAACAATAGGGAATGGGTCCATGGCAGAAAGCCATTATCTGGACCCAGCTCTTTCTTCTTTCACCTGAGAACACCTGTTAACCACCCCAACCCCACTCTTCTCCCGCCCACTGAACTTGCCCTAATTTCCAAGTCCCCCCTGCCCCCTTGACACATACAGTACTATTTTAATGGTAACACATGTTTGCAGATATTTTTCATGCCTCCTCCCTGCTAGTAGGACAAGCTCCTGGAGGAGCACAGTTCTCAGCAGAGAAGCAGCAGCGCTTCCATTTCCAGCTTGCAATGTAAGGGGTTATTCAGCCTGTGTAGGAAGAGGAGCGCTCCTCGTACCCTGTCGGTTTAGCCGAGAACTGGGAGTGCACCTATTTTAAACTATGAAAAGGCACACGCCTGGTGTACACAATTACATTTCCCATCGTTATTGTGAAACACTCTGCTCCCGAGGGTACAGACTGCCCTCCTTTTACGCACCAAATTGACATCAGCAGAGTCACGCCTAGATCGCTGAATTTGGCCTTCAATGTCTGTCTTTGTGCTGGCTGGTTATGAAAGCTTCTCATTCAGTGCAATCTTACCCTGAACTGTAACACCTTGTTATCCCAGTCCTGAGCTGCTATTGAAGACAGACGGCAATTATTCTGTAACGGGCGGTCGTTTTTTGAAGTGCCCCGTTGGGAACTTCTTTGATTTGCCTTCCTGCCTTTCACTCGATAATGGATGTTCAAGTAGGGGTGGAAGTACGTGATATCTTCAGTCTTTGCAGAAATAACACCGTGAAGGACTCACTTTTCCGAGTTCCACTGGGCTTTTCAGAGATGGGGCTAGTATTATTTATTCATATAGTCTAGCCTTGGTTGGATCCCTGAGTACTTAAGGCATTGCCACAAACTACTGTGCAATGAGAAGACTCTCATTAACTCCAGGTTCTTGAGTAGCACCTCTCCGCACCTCCTCAGTGATATGTAGCTTTCACATTACCTCCACCTATGCACACCTGACTGGTACTCTATGGTGTGGGGGAGGGGCACGCCACNCCCCCCACCCTTTTGACTAGCAAACTTTACAAATGAATAAGCTTTTACATTTTGTTCCCTCTTAGCCCAGTGTAAACCAGCTGGTTTGGCTCTTTAACAAATGCATTGTTTTCCTCAGGATTTGGAAGAATTACAAAACCAACTCGATTGCAGACTCCTGAGTACTGACATGGCGGGAGCTCGCGATTCGGCGTACCAGACTTTGGAAGATTTGGAAAGGAAAGAGAAGGAATACTCAGAACATCTTATAGATCATGTACTTATTTCAGTGTTGGTTCTCCCTCCCTTCTATGTGAGAATAAGCCTTCTTGTACTTTTGGAGTCACTGTTCCAGCATCAGTGCTCGAAAAGTTTACCGGTTCAGAATGCATTTGTACTGGGCTTACTAACTATTCTTAGCTTCGGTTAGAAATCAGCCTTTTTTTCTTTTCTGAATGCTGGCTGTTGGAGAGCTCATAGAGGTCAAAGTACTTATTGCCTTGGGCCAGCCCATTATTTCAAGTTCACTTGGAATAAGAGCTAGTGGACCTTGATATCTCATCATTGCAATTACCACCTTGCTTTTTCCTCCCGCAACCTCAATTCTCATATGATTTTAGCAGCTGACAATTTAGGGCCACGTTTGAAAAATTAGTTCATCATCTGAGGGCTTGGGGAGAAATGACATTTCTGTAATTGACATTTTGCGGGATCTTCCTTTAGAGTCCTTAAAAAGTTTCTGGGCCTTTCTCAAAGTCACCCTGGGCAACTGGAGACAGTTCTCCCAACTTTGGCAGTTTCTGCGGCAGTCCTAATGAGATCCGTTCAGATGAGGCTCACCTTCAACGTGGGTTCTAGTGCTGGCAGTCCCCCAAATACGATCCTATTGCAATTCAAGTAGGAACTGAAATTTTAAAAAAGCAGGATTGTTTTCCCATTCATCTGCAGACTTAAATACGCATACCAAGGATGGGGAAGGCCTAGGCTATGACTGGTTTTTATTTGGACTCTATCCAGTTCCTGGATCTGGCCCGTGGATCCAATCCTACTGTCAAGCACTGAAAGAGTGAGCTGAGAGGGAAGGAAGCAGAGGCCCTTTTTACACGGACGGGGGTAGGTGGGAGGATGGGTGTTCTGGCACGGTGGGTGGAGATGGGTTATACGGACACACACACACGTCTACACCCATTGGGCCTCCTCCGGTTTTCCAGTGGGTGGTGATGGGTGTTGCGCGGGAGCATGGACGTACCCCCATCCATCTCGCTCGGTGTTCACACGGGCGAACGCTGAGTGCACACCCATCCCACCGCCGTCCATTTATACGGACGCGCCCCCCTCTCCCGCACACTTGCCCAAACACCAAGCAGGGGGGCCGTCCATGACCCTTTTTACACGGATGGGGGGATGGGTGCTTTGGCACCGTGGGTGGAGGTGGTTGTGTGTCCCTTTACGCGGACACACACACCCCTACACTCACAGAGCCTCCTCCGGTTTTCGGGCTCCGTGGATGGAGGTAGGTGTGTGATGGGTGGAGGTGGGTGTTGCGTGGGAGCACGCACACACGCACCCCCACCCATCCCGCTCGGTGTTCACACGGGCAAACACCAAGTACACCCACCGCCGGCCATTTACACAGACGCGGCCCCCGAACACCAAACGGGGAGTGTGGCATCCATGTAAAAATGGCCATCGGTGAGGGCATACACTCAACAATAGGGAATGGGTCCATGGCAGAAAGCCATTATCTGGACCCAGCTCTTTCTTCTTTCACCTGAGAACACCTGTTAACCACCCCAACCCCACTCTTCTCCCGCCCACTGAACTTGCCCTAATTTCCAAGTCCCCCCTGCCCCCTTGACACATACAGTACTATTTTAATGGTAACACATGTTTGCAGATATTTTTCATGCCTCCTCCCTGCTAGTAGGACAAGCTCCTGGAGGAGCACAGTTCTCAGCAGAGAAGCAGCAGCGCTTCCATTTCCAGCTTGCAATGTAAGGGGTTATTCAGCCTGTGTAGGAAGAGGAGCGCTCCTCGTACCCTGTCGGTTTAGCCGAGAACTGGGAGTGCACCTATTTTAAACTATGAAAAGGCACACGCCTGGTGTACACAATTACATTTCCCATCGTTATTGTGAAACACTCTGCTCCCGAGGGTACAGACTGCCCTCCTTTTACGCACCAAATTGACATCAGCAGAGTCACGCCTAGATCGCTGAATTTGGCCTTCAATGTCTGTCTTTGTGCTGGCTGGTTATGAAAGCTTCTCATTCAGTGCAATCTTACCCTGAACTGTAACACCTTGTTATCCCAGTCCTGAGCTGCTATTGAAGACAGACGGCAATTATTCTGTAACGGGCGGTCGTTTTTTGAAGTGCCCCGTTGGGAACTTCTTTGATTTGCCTTCCTGCCTTTCACTCGATAATGGATGTTCAAGTAGGGGTGGAAGTACGTGATATCTTCAGTCTTTGCAGAAATAACACCGTGAAGGACTCACTTTTCCGAGTTCCACTGGGCTTTTCAGAGATGGGGCTAGTATTATTTATTCATATAGTCTAGCCTTGGTTGGATCCCTGAGTACTTAAGGCATTGCCACAAACTACTGTGCAATGAGAAGACTCTCATTAACTCCAGGTTCTTGAGTAGCACCTCTCCGCACCTCCTCAGTGATATGTAGCTTTCACATTACCTCCACCTATGCACACCTGACTGGTACTCTTTGGTGTGGGGGAGGGGCACGCCACGAAGGCAGACTGTGAGCCACAGCAGCCTCTGGGTCTCTTTAAATAGACCCAGGCAGGACTACAATCGGGGAGACGCATAGGTGCACCCCCAGACTTGCTCCAGGGTTGAACACTTCATGTGAAAACACCCAAAGTACAATGTATACCTGATTTTTCAGGCGTACATGTGTCTTTTCCCACCCCCGAATAAAACTGGTTTAACTCTCTATTCGTGGGAATCAGAGTAAAACGGTAGTTGGGCTCCACTGCATCGAATTAACTGTTCTTTGGAATTTATATATTCCAGTATATGTATATTGGTAATGTATTTTTCCAATATTATCCCAGTAAAACAACTTATTTTTGATTTTTTTAAAAAATGTTTTAAGTTTATTATTCTTTTTATTTTATTTAAAATGTATTTCTTTATTTAAAAACTTATACTCCACTCCCTCCAGCCCTAAGGCATACCCCGCTTGTGCTCATTAGTGTTTTTGCTCTAATTCTGCAGTGTATGTTCTTTTATTAAATAACAATTTGCCTTCCTCAAAAAGTCAAGGCTTGCTAGAAAGAAATTTAATATTATCATGGTGTTGCTAGAAAGAAATTTGATATTATCATGGTGTTGCCCTAGGCACAGGGAATAGATCAGAGCTCCAGTTTATATTGGATATACCCTGCTTGCTATCTGTGGGTGGGAGGAGTCCCAGGATAGTATTTAACCGTGCAGTCCTCCATCCACTGAAGACAGGAGCTCATCTCCCATTGACTTTAATAGCAGAGGACTGCACTTCAGGTCTCAAAACGGGGTAACACTGGCAAACGTTTGGGGGAATTTCTCTCTTAAGGGATGAAAATTCAGTTTGCGATTTCCTTCTTCTCCCCCAGATGGAAGCCTTCTGGAAACACACCGACAAAGCACAGCAGTTTCTTCTGAACCAAGCAAAGTGCTCGAGTGCCAAAGCTGGAAAGATAATGATGAGCCTGACCGAGAGAATGATTGCAGTAGAAGTGTTATTAAGCAAATCGCAGGATTTGCAGGCAATGGTAAAGTACAAGGGGAAAGGGGGAAACTGAAGAGACTCAGACACGCAATCTGAATTCAAACTAGGGGGTGCAGTCCTCAGCCATTTAAAATCTATGGGAGCTGAGCCGCTGACCTCCATCGGGACAGGATCACAGCCCCAGATGAGACTGCATAGCATTTATGCCTGCCAAAGCTTATCAGTTGGGTTGATGGCTTACCAGCATTACTCTGATCATGTTAGCTTGCCACAAAAAGACTATCTGTACACATTAAAAATTTTGGCCACAACCCACTCACTGCCACTTTATTTATTTATTCATTTATTTACCGCCCTTCTTGCAAAGGCTCATGGTGGCTTATAATAATAAAAACAATCGTAAAACCATTAAGAAAAAGCAAAAGACAAAAATAACCCAACCAGTTCACCCCTAAACCTCCCACTCCTCTCACCCTATCCGTTCCTACCAAATACCTAACAACCCACCCACCAATCCCCCATCCTCTACCCGACCCAGCCCATCCTCCCCCTTAATTATACACACACACACACCAAATTCAGTCCCTGCTGACAAAAGCCCGACGGAACAAAATGGTCTTACATTGCCTTTGGAAGGCCACCAGGCTCGAACACAGGCGGATCTCCCGGGGTAGGGAGTTCCATAGCAAAGGTGTGACAGCTGAGAACACCCTCCTCTTAGTTGAGACCCAACGGAGTCTCCAGGAATGCGCCCTCAGCTGATCGCAGACGCCATGACGGGACACAGGGAGCCAGGCAAATCCCTCAGATAGATGGGGCCTAGGCCGTTTAGGGCTTTAAAGGCCATCACCAGCACCATGAATTGGGCCTGGAAGACTATCGGCAGCCAGTGCAGGGAACAGAGCAACAGTGTTATGTGCTCATGGTGACACATCCCCATAAAGAGGCAAGCCGCCATATTCTGCACTAGCTGCAGCCTCCAAACGGTCACCAAGGCCAGCCCCCACGTAGAGCACATTGCAGTATTCTAGCCTCGAGGTGATGAAAGCATGGGTTAAAATTCCCCCAGCAGAAACATCAGCTGTTGTAACACGGGCCTAGATTGATCCCAGCTGATTTCCCACTGGAGTTGTCTATGGAGATCATCATATATCGGACATCTCATAATAAAATGCCTGAGATCCTCTATCTCCAGCCCACATGAACAAAGCCATTCACTGTAGGGAACACCCTGATAACGGCCCTGAAGTACAACCGAGTTCATAGTTTGTAGCCTAAGACTGGTGAAAGTCGTCCTGAGGAGGGGATCAGTAAGCTCATACAGATAGGATGCCCCCCTCCTTACCGGGATAATGTACTTATACGTGGGTGAAATCAGGGAGCAGGATGCTGAAGCCCTCAACCCCTGTCTATCTGTATTTTGGTTACATTGTTTTAATGTCCTAACCACATAGGCACTATCCTTACTACCAAAAAAAAGGTTCAGAGAAGCCCAGGCTCAACAACCAATCAATTACTCTATGCCTCCAAGGATCCTCGCCAACCTCCATATCGCTGCACTTTTCAGACCAGACCTGCCCAGGAATATAAGAAAATTCCATGCAGGGCTAGAAGGGTGGGTGTTGTGAGAATGTTTGGAGCCATCTTGAAGAACCTTGTTTACAAGGCAGCAACCTTCTGTTCTCTGAGTGGCTTCCTCAGAGGCTGTTTTTACATGGCTCCGCCGGGTGGGGCAGTCCGTGGGTGCGCTGATACATGGGCAGGGCATGCATATGGCCACACACGCATCCCCACTCACCCCCCACTCATCCACACCCATGAAGCAACTTCTGTTTTTCCTGGTTGCTCCATGCGTGGGGGATAAGATGGAGGGTGAGTGGGGATGTGTTAGGCGGTCGCGCGCACGCACGGTGCACCCTCATTCACTGCGGGCGCATGCACCACGTCACAGGACTCCCCCACCCATGAACACACAGAATTCTCCCAGCAGATCCTCCTGGATAGCCAGTCAGTAAAGTAGGGTAGATCCCCGCCACTACCAATAGGAGGCAGACACATCAAGTTTCTCCGAAGCCTGGCTAAGGGGATCTCACCCCTCCCCACCTTCAGACTCCAGTTGTTGTCTGCCTCCCCAATAATAGGAAGCAGAGGATGCTGCCTCTTGAAGATTGGATCCAGGCAGCTCGCTACAGGCAAGACGAATCCCCGGTGCCAGGCGAGGAGAAATTCCTCACCCTGTTCACCCCCCTCTTTTAGAGGGGACTCGGGGCCAACAATCCGGGCGCTCCCTCTTCCTGAGGGCAAGGGAGCCCCGTAGAGCAGGTATAGCCGGCCCCTGAGAGGGACCCCCTATTGATCCTAAGAGATTCTGAACCCGCTGGGGACTCGGGGATGGGGGCAAACAGCTTCTGCCACAGCACTGAGCCTGACAGCAACCCCCTCCTCTCCGTGGGAAACCCTCCCTAAGGGGTAGTGGATCCGGTGCCCCCCCTCTCCGCCATCAGAAACAAGCGGCTCAGGACACCGAAGCGCAGGGATGCCATTAAGAGTGGAAAGGAAACTCCTCCCCCTCCAGGGACGGCCCGATCTCTGGGTCCGCGCCCCTCCCGCTCTCAGCGCCAGGGCAACAAAACCCGCACTACAAAACTTTCCAGCAACAGGCCATAGCTATGGCTTTCGCACGCGTCTCTAGGGGCCCGCGCCGGCCAATCACAGCAACCGAGGACCTGAATCCTCGGGCACTAGGACCCAACGGCTCAGCCCTTCCCTGCCTCAAGACCGCTGTGAAGGAGCCACTCAGCCAGTGCTCTGAGCCATTCCTACCAACTTCTCCCTACCCACTCAGAGGAGAGAGCCGGTGCTAAACAGGAGACCATGTCGAGGAGACGGGGCAATGTGACAGCAGAAGCATCGGGGGGAGCAGGAAACACCTTGGCAGCAGAAAAAGTAAGCCCCCCGCGCCAGAACCCCCCACCCCAGGATCCCCATATGGAGGTCCTCAGGGAGATCCTCTCCAAGTTAAAAAGGAAGAGGTCCCCCCAAGACCGAAAAAGACCAGGGAACCTGCCCCCAAGACCAAAGGAAAGGGGAAGATGCCCCAGCCCAAAAGACCCTGCAAGACCCGCAGGCTCTTAGACTCCCCTGAATCCGCAGGATCCCCCACGGAGGAGGTCTTATCCTTCCCCTCGGAGGAGGAGGAACAAGACCCTAGAAAAAGCAGGAAAAGGAAGGGGAATAGTAGTACCAAGGAGAGCAATGAGGAAGAGGGCGGGGGCGATCAAGATAGTCTCGCCTCAGAAGACTACCAGGCCTCAGAGGAAGAGACAGGGTCCTACTCCCTCGAAGAGGGAGAGATTGAGGAACAGGAACTAGAAACCTCCTCAGACCCAGACAGACAGTTCCCAGCAAAGTACAGGGATCAGATCTTTGCCCTGGTAGTAAAAGCCCTCCACCTCCAGCAGAAAAAAGACAAGCACGCCCCCTCTGATTCATCAGAGGAGGAACGCGAATACATCCCTAGAGCATCCTCCAGAGATCGAGGGATGGTCCTAGACAAAGCCTATGAGAAAATCATAAAGAGAGAGTAGCTACAACCCAACAAGCCATACAAGCTGAATAAGGCATAGCTGTCCCTGTATTCCCTCTCTAAATCTAAGGAACCCCTCCTGGCTATACCCAAAGTGGATGCAGCAGCGGCATCTCTAGCCAGAAACTCGGTATCCCCTACAGAAGGGGAATGCTACCCCTGGGACCCCACAGACAGGGGCATTGAATCTAGCCTAAGACGAAACTTCGAAGAAATAGCCTCGGTCATCAAGATGGCCACCATCACGTCCTACTTCTCCAGGGTTCTAATGACCTGGGTCAAGTGAACTGGAGATCCGCGAACCTCAGAAAAAATGACAAGAGTGCTGTCAACAAGAATACACCTGGCCTACTCTTTCATCGCCGACTCCTCCACTGACATGCTTAGATGGGCCTCCTGGGCAGCATCTTCTAACATTTCAGCCAGACGCAGACTATGGCTCAGGTCTTGGAAAAGGGACAACACCACAAAGAACACGCTAGTGGGGGGTCCTTTCCAGAGGGCGAAGCTGTTTGGAATCTGTCTCGACAAAGTGCTGACAGATGCAGCTGATAAATCAAAGAAGCAGACACTCCAGAGCGTAGGAACCTCCCAAAAAACTTTTAGTCCCTTCACAACCTACCAGCCTGCTGGAAACTCAAGACGCCCCTTTTATCCACACCGAGGCAATCAGCAAAAATACCGAAGCAGGTGGAACAAACAGAAGGGAGCAGGAAACAGATTCAAACAACCACAAGGATCTAGACACCCGAAACCAGAAGCATGACTTGAGGGACTCCCGACTTCAACCCCAACTGGGGGGAAGATTCAGGCGGTTCTCAGCCGAATGGGAAACCGCCACCTTGGATGCCTGGGTATTAAGGACAGTCACAGAGGACTACTCAATCGAGTTCTCCCACTTCCCAAGACAATCCTTCTGCACCTCTCCTATATTCAACAACATTCAAAAACACCAAGCCATGATAAAGGAAATACACAGATTCAGAGACATCGGCAATAGAACCCGTTCCATCCCACGAAATGGGAACAGGACTCTACTCCATTCTTTTCCTAGTCCCCAAAAAGTCGGGGAAACTGAGGGCCATTCTCGACCTCAAAGCGTTGAACAAGGGAGTAAATGCCCAAAAATTCAAAATGGAGACATTCCAATCCATCAGAGTGGCGATAACACAGTGCGAGTGGCTCACGTAACTCAACCTCAGAGAGGCTTATCTGCACGTACCCATCCGTCCTTCACACAGGAAGTGACTCAGGTTCGCATACGCACAAACCCACTGGCAGTATGCAGCCTTGCCCTTCAGATTAGCCACGTCACCCAGAACTTTCACAAAGATCTTTATCCCACTAATCGCAAATTTAAGAAAAGAGGGAATCAAGATACATCCATATCTGGACGACCTGCTCATTCGGTCGCCCTCTCGAGACAAAGCTCTAACAGATGTTCGAAGAACCATCCAATACCTGCAACAACACGGGTTCCTCATCAACTTCGAGAAGAGCCACCTCAACCCTTCTCAATCATTGAAACACCTCGGGGTGATCCTGGACACCCTCAACTTCAAAGTATTCCTCACAGAGAGAAGACAGCTAGACCTATTACAGTCAATCAACAGGGTAGCAACAACACGCAAATCCAGACTGTCTAGCCAGCCTTCTAGGCAGCATGATCTCATGCCTGGGGATATTACAATGGGCCCGATTCCACACCAGACCCCTCCAACAGTTTCTGCGGCCATGGCAGGACCAGTTGACGCAGGGAGCAAACCCACTCATTGCAGTTCCGGAGTCAATCAAATCATCCTTCTGGTGGTGGACAAAGAGACAGAGATTCACAGAAGGGGTCCCTCTCTCGGACCCAGACAGAACACCGGTGACGACAGACGCGAGCCTATCCGGATGGGGAGCACACTCACAGAATTCATCCATGCAGGGAGTCTGGGACGAATGGGAATGGAAGAACCATATAAATTGGTTGGAACTTCGAGCGATATATCTAGCACTCCAGAAGCTGGTACCAACTCTGAAAAACAAACACGTGCTTGTCTATACCAACAGCACTGTGGCAAAGGCCTATGTCAACCACCAAGGGGGCTCACGATCGGAAGCTCTGCACCGTCAGGCCTCGGCGCTAATCAGGTGGGCAGAGGGCAACCTGAAATCCCTCAAGGCTATTCACTTAGCGGGAGTGACCAACAAGCAAGCTGACTGGTTGAGCCGCCAGACAATCGGCCCAGAGGAATGGACACTTCATCAGTTGGCATTCCAGAGGATAGTACGGCACTTCAGCCAACCAAAAATAGACCTCTTCGCATCACCAAACAATGTGAAAACTCCTCAGTTCATGACTCCATTCCCAGATCATTGGGCAGCGGCATTCGACACACTCAATGCGAATTGGCCCAAGGATCTACTCTACACCTTTCCACTCTTCCCGCTCATACACCGAACAGTGGCAAAAATCAAGAGAACAGGCTCAGGTCATCCTAGTAACCCCATATTGGCCACGACGCCCACGGTTCGCAGACATCCTGGAACTGTGTGAACATCCCCCGCTCAGCCTCCCAGACAGAATAGGCCTGCTTCAGCAGGGGCCTATCAACCATGCCAACCCAGAGAATTTGAAACTAACTGCGTGGCTCTTGAAAGGGGGGCTTTTAGAAAGTTAGGGTATTCCCATCAAGTTCTGAACACCCTGATGCAATCCAGACGTCCCGCTACCAAGAGAATATACCAAAGTACATGGGCTCTCTTTGCGAAGTGGTGCGGAGAAAGGGGAATCAGACCTGCAAAAGCCTCTATCAGGGTGATACTAGAGTTTTTACAGAAGGGTCTAGATAGAGGTCTAAAACCCAACACTCTACAAAGACAGGTGGCTGCTTTAAATAGCGTACTTTCTACCACCAAGGGTTATGGTATTTCCAGACATCCTCATATCATGAGGTTCCTCAGAGCATCCAGAGTTATTGCCCCTCCGGTAGTTCACCGGTTTCCCTCTTGGGACCTGAACCTAGTTCTTAGAGCCCTAACCTCGGTTCCCTTGGAACCCCTTGGGGAAGTCTCTCTTTATTACCTTTCTCTTAAAGTGGCCTTCCTTATAGGAATTACATCAGCTCGTAGAGTTTCGGAGCTAGGAGCCCTAACCATAGACCCAAGTCTATGCTTGTTCAAATCTTCCTCTGTGACCCTTAGACTGGATCCCGTTTTTTGCCCTAAGGTGGATACTCGTTTTCACAAGGAGCAGGAAGTGAATCTCCCGTCCTTTTGTCCCAACCCTTTTCACCCTCAGGAGAGGGTGTGGCACACTAGACATCACTAGAGCCTTATCCATTTACTTAGAACGCGCATCTTCCTTCAGAAAGACCTCAGCCCTATTTGTTAACTATGGTGTCCAGAGAAGGGGCCTAAAGGCTTCAAAATCAAATATCGCTAAATGGATGTCTCTGTGTATCATAGAGGCCTACAAGGCACGGGGAAAACCTCCTCCTCAAGGAATTTTCGCACATTCCCTTAAGAATTCGGCTTCTTATGGGGAAATTTGTAGAGCAGCTACGTGGGCCTCAGTACACTCATTTACTAGGCACTATAAGCTCCCACTCCTAGAATCAGCGGAAGCTGCTTTCAGGAGAAGGGTCCTACAGGCTGTATTATAGAAGGGGCCAATAATGGGCACCTCAGGGAGTTATTCTCCCATACTTCCCTCCCACAGGTTTTTTTTTCTGGGACACTGCTATGATGCATCCCTACTTTACTGACTGGCCATCCAGGAGGATCTCCCGGGAGAAAGGAAAATTGGGTCCTTACCTGCTGAATTTTCCTTCTACTGGAGATCCTCCTGGATGGCCAGACCCACCCAGAGTGGGGAGTAACTCTGAGGTGCTTGAGGTTCATCCTTATGGACCTAGTTAGTTTTCTATTTGGAGTTTTGAAAATTTCTTAGTTTTCACCAGGGGGTTTAGAAAAGTTAACCATTCCCTCCTAGGTTCTTGTGAGTTAGTATTCTGGGTAAGAAAAGAAGTTGTATTTTCCAATATGGTGGACAGTGTGGACGAGAGCTGAGAACTAACTGGAGTCTGAAAGAGGGGGGTGAGATCCCCTTAGCCAGGCTCCAGAGAAACTTGATGTGTCTGCCTCCTATTGGTAGTGGTGGGGATCTACCCTACTTTACTGACTGGTCATCCAGGAGGATCTCCCATAGAAGGAAAATTCAGCAGGTAAGGACGCAATTTTCCTATCTGCGTGTTCATGGGTGGGAGAGGCCTGTGTAAAAAGGGCCACATTTCTCACAACTGTCTTACTTATACTATCTTAGGTAGGAATTTAGGATGTAAATCAATATCTATTCTATCTTGGAAAATCTGCAAATATGGTTCTGAGATTATTATGGCTGCTATTTCACTAACTCTTCTTAATGAAGTTATTGCTAACAGGAATACTGTCTTTAAACCCGCACCCCATAACCAGTTCATTTGCGCCCCCCATATAATCAATTCACGCTGCCCCGTGGGCACAAATGAAATGGTTATGGGTTGAGGAGGCAGCGTGAATTGATTATGTGGGGGTGGGAGTGCAAATGAACTGGTTATGGGGTGGGGGCAGCATGAATTGATTATGGGGGCACAACTGAACTGGTTATATATATGTCTCTTTTCATGGCATAATGTGTTTAATAGGCTAGCTGCATTTTGGGTGTCTTGTGTGTTTGATAGCAGTGCCCGCAGACTTACCGAGCCAGGCGGCACCCCTGGGCCCGCCGGCGGGACACAAATTGAGGGACTCACCTTGGCTTCTTCGCAAGGGGCCCACTGCATCCAAGCTACACCCCTGGTCTAGTGTGCATGACTGATCAATTTGAATGAGTGTGTGAGGTGAGAGTATGTGTGTGTAGTGTGTATGGATGAGTGTGTGTGTGATCAATTTGAATAAATATGTGAGATGAGAGCATGTGTGTACTGTGTCTGAATGATTGTGTGTGTTCAGTAGAATGAGTGTGTGTGAGAGAGGTGAGAGCACGTGTGTGAATGAGAGTGTGACTTCTTTTACACAAGACGCACCCACGCAGTGGCATGGTGAGTGTGTCTTGCATGAAAGCAGTCGCTTGTACGCTCCTGTGTAACACACACCTCCACCCATCACCACTGCACAGAGAAACCTGCGAAAAAACAGGTTGCGCCACGCAGGGGATGTGGGGGGATGGGTGAGCGCTTATGTGCACCTGCAGTGTTCTTGTGTCTGGGGCCAGCTTATTAAAGTTTCAAAAGAAGGGCAAATTACCTAGACAACAAAACCTTCGGTTTAAGGAGCTTGTTAAGGCTGCATTACAAATTATACTCAAACGTCAACATGACAGTAAATTGTAGGTTAAGGCAACTTTATTAAATATCAGATTAATTATACATTTTTCTTATTCATTAATAAAAAATGTATGACTTAACTCAAATTAAACTGTATACATTACTCATCATCACGTATAAGTATTGTTCAGTCACCATACCACACATATGCAGCTTAATTTCAGTTGTCATAATTTTTTTAAATTAATGAATAAGAAAAGAAAAATGTATAGATTGGTCTGATATTTAATAAAGTTGCCTTAACATACAATTTAGTGTCATGTTAACGTTTGAGTATAATTTGTAATGCCGCCTTAACAAGCTTCTTAAACTGAAGTTTTTTTGTCTAGGTAATTGTGACGATTCAGCTAGTCCTCCTGCTTAGTTATCTCTCCCAACAAGCCTTCCTTAGGACGGTTGGATTGTCCTTTTTTTAAAAACCTCCTGCCACCATCCCAGTCTTTTCTGCCAGGAAACATATAAGTATCACCACTTATCCCGTCTTACCTCTATAGTCTTGTGATTTCTGTTATTTGGCGTAAGTCCAAGCTAGGATCACCACCTCCAGTTATAACAAATGGAATTTTATTATATACTAATATGTGGTATAGGACCATAACCGGTGGACATTAACTCAAGTCTCTTATATAGTCCCCTATAGCCCAAATCATAAAGGTCCATTCTTTGCGGTCAGAAAGAAAATAGAGGAGATAAAACATATCCAAGTTTATCTAACTCACTTAGCTGTCCTCAAACTAACTAATCCTACCATTAACCAACTCTTCCTTTTCCTTGTTTCGTTTTCCTTCATTTAATAACCCAGGAGTTATTTAATAACCCAGCAGTCTATTTTTCGTTTGTCTTCCTGTTCTCTGTCTGTCTTCCAGTCCCTCTCATTTCTCTCAACTGCCGCCTTAGAATTTTTACTCCCTCCCATTCCCTCCTGGTAAAGGGAGCTTGATTAACCCTTTTTACCCTGGTTCAGAATTAAAGTGACCTTTCACAAGACTTAACAATCTTTTCTAGAAGCCTTCTTCAAGCAATTCTTCATAGTAATATACACATATGTGAGTCCTTGTCACTTTAAACCTTGTTCTCAAATTGAACTGTAATGATAAAATAAACATTTTTTGCACGATTTGATAACAAGCGACCTGGTGATGGATCAGGGAAAACACATGAGCACCGAGATAGAATTTTAGCTCATTTTTAATTTGTTCCCTCATGTATAGATGATGAGGATCCAAATTAAGGCCGCTTCCTTGTGGGAAGCGAATGGTCTGATGGGTTTAGTTGGAACTGAAGGCTTCTTAGGAATAGAGCTTGAGAGAAGAGGTAATAGCAGGCTTAAAAGTATCTTAGAAGTATATCCGTGGTATGAGCAAGAGTTTAGATAGAGCCAGTGTGGTGTAGTGGCTAAGACCACATTCATAACTTCAACTCCAGGCCAGTCTGCACAGATTTTGACTCCAGGAGAGAATCCGGAAGCCAAAATGTGCAGGGCAAAAGCCCCCCCATCGCCCAACTGCGGCTTTGCTGGCAAACACCCAGAAGAGTGCAGAGCAGGGAAATCCAGCTATGTACTCTTCCGGGTGTTCACCGGCAAAGCCGCACAGAGGTGGGAGAGTCTTTCACACTGGCCAAACACTGCACATGTTTTGGCTTCCAGATTCTCTCCCAGAGCCAAAATCTGTGCAGTTCGGCCTGGAGCTGAAGGTGTGAATGTGGTCTACGTGCTCAGTACCTGGGCCAGGAGGTCAGGAGAGGCCCCAGCTCAAGTCTCGCCTTAGCTAGAAACTCACTAGACAGCGTTGAGCCAGTCACAATAATCTCTCAGCCTAATCTACCTCACAGGGTTGTTGTGAGGATTAAAAGTTGTGTTAATTAGTTCTGTGTGAAGCGCTTCAAGTGCCATGCCCCCCGCACTATATAAAAATTATTATTATATCATTCATATGAGTAAAGGCTGACAACACCAGGCATGTTTAGCAGCCCAGAAAAAAAGATCAGGTGGTAGGGGGGACACGTGGACAGTTTTCAAACCTCTAAAAGGGTGCCATAAAAAAAGATGGAGAACATTTTGTTCTCCTTTGGCACTGGGGACGGGACAAGAAAAAATGTTTACAGGAAGGTATGTTTCAGTTCAATATTAGGAAAACCCATTAGAACAGTTCAACGCTGGAACAAGCTGCCTCTAGGGGTTATGGAATCTCTTTTCTGTGTATTTTTCAATAAAAGACTGGATAGGAATCTCTCCAGGATGCTGTAAGTAGAGGATATGCTGCCTCAGGACAGGGGGTTGGAGTAGATGGCCTTTAATTTCAGGAAATAGCAGAAAGCATTGGTGACAGAGATAATTGGATCCAATTCTTATATCTGTTGTCTTGCAAGGAGTTTGGAGTGGTCTCTGCTATGCATGAACTGATTTTTAAAAAAAAACACATTTAACACTTTCATATTGCGTGCGTGTGGTATGATTCTCTAAACTATGGGCGCATAACCTTTTCCTTCCTGTGCGCCACCTTGAAAATCAGTACAAGCTCCAAAGGCCACAGACGGTGGGGGTGAGGGTGCACTCAAGAAAGGCAGGGACCAGATTATGGATTTGTGCCATGGATCTGTCCCCTATCCTTACACCGATTTCAGTTTTTCAGTGGTTGGAGGTAGGAACTGGATCCAGGGTTGAGAAACAGGACGTGGAAAGGGGCTACATAAAAGCTTGCCACAGGCCGTATTTCACACACACACACACACACACCCCAAGGCCTGGGTTTCCCCACCCCGTCTCTAAACTATGGCCTTTTACACGGATGGGGGTGGGGGATGTTTTGCCGCGGTGGGTGGAGGTGGGGGGTGTCCCTGTACGCGGACATCCACCCACGGAGCCTCTTCTGGTTTTCCAGAAGACTCCGTAGGTGGAGGTGGATGTTGCACGGAAGCGCGCATGCACCCCCACCCATCCCACACCGGCCGTTTACACAGATGCCCCCCCGCTCACCTGCCCAAACACCAAGCAGGGGGTGGGGGCCGTCCATGTAAAAATGGCCAATAGTATCCCAGTCGTCTAGCAGTGTCCATTGCTAAAGTGGAACAGGCCAGTCAGGTGAAAAAACTGTAAGATCTTGTCCTTTTGCTCCCCTCTAGTGAAGCTTTTCCCTGCATCAGCTTGAGGCTCTGCCCAAACACCAGGGATGTGCGCACTAGCTTATTTAATATTTATTCATCTCACCTCATTAATTTATAGATTCATTTTCATTCCTTAAGATTCCAGTAAGCACTGAAGAGAAAATGCAGATAGCTTTGGTTAACCCTTTCTTCTGTGCAAGTAGGAACACGTATCCATGAGGATGGATTGCTACAGGGAGCTGAGCAGGTTTGGTGCATCGCTTGGCACTCAGTGGGTTAATAGCAGGTTCCGTTGCAGAGCCTGGGTGGGGAATCCCTGGGCTGAAAGCCAAATACAGCCCATGGCTGGTTATTATTTGGCCCCTTTTCAATACCTGGGCTCTGGATCTGGCCCCTACCTCGAGTGCCAATGGAACATGCTCAATGGGAAGGCATTAGAAACAAGGATGGGGACTGGATCTGAAAGTCAAACATATTATCAGGGATCCGTGTTCACTGCATTTTCTGGGAAAAACCCAGTGAACACAAGTTCCTACTATGAGCTGAAACGGATACTGAATTTAGTACCTGCAGGTAATATCCACATTTTCAGGTATTGCATCAGATACTCAATGGGTTATCTGGGTATCAAGCGGGTACATGGAAACCCAAAAAAATTGGGTACTTCCAGATTTTTCAGTTTACCAATTCCCAGTCGGTATATCGCTATACCAACTAGTGTGTCATGTTTCAAAATAGAAAAATCAGCATGAAAGTTACCAGAAATAGTTTCCTAGGACTGGAAATTGACTGGAATCGGAAAGTTGATTTTCCGGGTCGGAAAACCTACAAATAAGGTTTTTTCAAGTAAAAAAATGGAAGAAGGTTTAAAAAGAAAAAGGTATGGAACCGGAAGTAGTTTTCTGGAGCAGGAAGTTGCCAAAAATGGTCAGAACTTGACGGAAACCCAATAAACCTATGTTGGGAGTCACTATCAACAAAAATGTCAAAAAAATCAGTACCAGAAGTTGATATTCCGGAACCAGAAGTTAGTTTTGGGGACATCAGGTACCTGATTAGGTCATAATCAGCTACCACATGGTACCTGATCATTACTGGGTTGATTTGAGTACTGGAAATTTGGAAGCTTACCCATTTTTACAGGTATCCTCTTTCAGCTCTAATCCAGACCCTCACCTCTCCTCAGTGGCCAAACCGCTATGCATCCTGTCTCACCATCCCTCAGCTACATTTTTGCCACTCCTATATTTTTCTGCAAACAACACACTGCACTGTGTTCCTACTTTACAAACATCTCCTCGTTGTAGGGCTGAAAACCAAATTTCAGCCGGGTTCCAATACTGTCGGAACCAGGCATTTTGTTCACTCCAAGCTCACATTGGACTGGAAAAAAAAAGTCCTGTTGCACGTGCACCAAAACACTTCCCTTCTGGCACTGAAAGGGCTCTTATTCTGTGGATCAGCACAAACATGAAATATGAGGATTTTAGCTGATTTAGGTCTATCCCCAAGACAAAAAAGTAAAGTTCTCTCGACCCACCCCCCCACCTCACCCCACCCTCCCCTCTGTAGGAATTCCACACTGAATTTTGCTATAGAATTTTTTGTTTTGTTTTCAGAGCATGCAAGAAAGGATATTCAACTGGGAGCAAATGGTGAAAACGGTCGATTCCTGGAAATCGCGGCTACAAGAAGAAAGTAAATGTAGACTAAAGGCTGTAGCAAGCACATTGGAGCAGTTAACAAGAAAGAGCAACCTCACTGTTAGGCAAAAGGAAGATCTCTTGACAGGGCTGCACAAAGCATTCTTGGATCAGGTGGCCAAGTACAATAATGGTAAGTTTTATTGACAAGGCAAGTGGTCTCTGAGAGGGAAGGAGTTCCCCACCCCTCCTATAGGTGTTACCCAAATATAATCCTAGCCACTTGTTTTCAACTTAAATATATATTTGCTTATTACATCGGTTTGTGCAGACATGCACTCAACACAGTTTGATGTCTTGGAAGTCATGCTCACTGGCAGTCCTATACTATCTACTCCTTCCACGTAGCCACTATTACATATAGATAAGGGCACCACCCCACTTGTGATCTACAATAATCGGAGCGCTAGAACGGAAACAGATTGGCCTTTTAGTTTTTATTGATTTTATTCCATGTTTTCACAGCATCGCGCAGAATTCCACTGCGGATTTAGTCAGTGGAAGAACTCCGTGCAAAGTTCCAGATGCAGGGTGCCACCATCTTGTGCCTGGCACCACACGTGCACAAAAGGGTAGNTCCAGAAGACTCCGTAGGTGGAGGTGGATGTTGCACGGAAGCGCGCATGCACCCCCACCCATCCCACACCGGCCGTTTACACAGATGCCCCCCCGCTCACCTGCCCAAACACCAAGCAGGGGGTGGGGGCCGTCCATGTAAAAATGGCCAATAGTATCCCAGTCGTCTAGCAGTGTCCATTGCTAAAGTGGAACAGGCCAGTCAGGTGAAAAAACTGTAAGATCTTGTCCTTTTGCTCCCCTCTAGTGAAGCTTTTCCCTGCATCAGCTTGAGGCTCTGCCCAAACACCAGGGATGTGCTGCACTAGCTTATTTAATATTTATTCATCTCACCTCATTAATTTATAGATTCATTTTCATTCCTTAAGATTCCAGTAAGCACTGAAGAGAAAATGCAGATAGCTTTGGTTAACCCTTTCTTCTGTGCAAGTAGGAACACGTATCCATGAGGATGGATTGCTACAGGGAGCTGAGCAGGTTTGGTGCATCGCTTGGCACTCAGTGGGTTAATAGCAGGTTCCGTTGCAGAGCCTGGGTGGGGAATCCCTGGGCTGAAAGCCAAATACAGCCCATGGCTGGTTATTATTTGGCCCCTTTTCAATACCTGGGCTCTGGATCTGGCCCCTACCTCGAGTGCCAATGGAACATGCTCAATGGGAAGGCATTAGAAACAAGGATGGGGACTGGATCTGAAAGTCAAACATATTATCAAGGATCCGTGTTCACTGCATTTTCTGGGAAAAACCCAGTGAACACAAGTTCCTACTATGAGCTGAAACGGATACTGAATTTAGTACCTGCAGGTAATATCCACATTTTCAGGTATTGCATCAGATACTCAATGGGTTATCTGGGTATCAAGCGGGTACATGGAAACCCGAAAAAATTGGCTACTTCCAGATTTTTCAGTTTACCAATTCCCAGTCGGTATATCGCTATACCAACTAGTGTGTCATGTTTCAAAATAGAAAAATCAGCATGAAAGTTACCAGAAATAGTTTCCTAGGACTGGAAATTGACTGGAATCGGAAAGTTGATTTTCCGGGTCGGAAAACCTACAAATAAGGTTTTTTCAAGTAAAAAAATGGAAGAAGGTTTAAAAAGAAAAAGGTATGGAACCGGAAGTAGTTTTCTGGAGCAGGAAGTTGCCAAAAATGGTCAGAACTTGACGGAAACCCAATAAACCTATGTTGGGAGTCACTATCAACAAAAATGTCAAAAAAATCAGTACCAGAAGTTGATATTCCGGAACCAGAAGTTAGTTTTAGGGACATCAGGTACCTGATTAGGTCATAATCAGCTACCACATGGTACCTGATCATTACTGGGTTGATTTGAGTACTGGAAATTTGGAAGCTTACCCATTTTTACGGGTATCCTCTTTCAGCTCTAATCCAGACCCTCACCTCTCCTCAGTGGCCAAACCGCTATGCATCCTGTCTCACCATCCCTCAGCTACATTTTTGCCACTCCTATATTTTTCTGCAAACAACACACTGCACTGTGTTCCTACTTTACAAACATCTCCTCGTTGTAGGGCTGAAAACCAAATTTCAGCCGGTTTCCAATACTGTCGGAACCAGGCATTTTGTTCACTCCAAGCTCACATTGGACTGGAAAAAAAAAGTCCTGTTGCACGTGCACCAAAACACTTCCCTTCTGGCACTGAAAGGGCTCTTATTCTGTGGATCAGCACAAACATGAAATATGAGGATTTTAGCTGATTTAGGTCTATCCCCAAGACAAAAAAGTAAAGTTCTCTCGACCCTCCCCCCCCCACCTCACCCCACCCTCCCCTCTGTAGGAATTCCACACTGAATTTTGCTATAGAATTTTTTGTTTTGTTTTCAGAGCATGCAAGAAAGGATATTCAACTGGGAGCAAATGGTGAAAACGGTCGATTCCTGGAAATCGCGGCTACAAGAAGAAAGTAAATGTAGACTAAAGGCTGTAGCAAGCACATTGGAGCAGTTAACAAGAAAGAGCAACCTCACTGTTAGGCAAAAGGAAGATCTCTTGACAGGGCTGCACAAAGCATTCTTGGATCAGGTGGCCAAGTACAATAATGGTAAGTTTTATTGACAAGGCAAGTGGTCTCTGAGAGGGAAGGAGTTCCCCACCCCTCCTATAGGTGTTACCCAAATATAATCCTAGCCACTTGTTTTCAACTTAAATATATATTTGCTTATTACATCGGTTTGTGCAGACATGCACTCAACACAGTTTGATGTCTTGGAAGTCATGCTCACTGGCAGTCCTATACTATCTACTCCTTCCACGTAGCCACTATTACATATAGATAAGGGCACCACCCCACTTGTGATCTACAATAATCGGAGCGCTAGAACGGAAACAGATTGGCCTTTTAGTTTTTATTGATTTTATTCCATGTTTTCACAGCATCGCGCAGAATTCCACTGCGGATTTAGTCGGTGGAAGAACTCCGTGCAAAGTTCCAGATGCAGGGTGCCACCATCTTGTGCCTGGCACCACACATGCACAAAAGGGTAGCACCCCACACACATGCCGCCATTTTGTGCATGCACAGTACAAGGTACTGCCAAGGCAAATCTCCAGCTAAACACCGGCAGGATCCAGTCCACGTTTTGCCAGACCACATTGAAACGGGAGGATCCAAAGGTGGAATCTGACCTGAATGTTCACATTGCAGCCTCACCAAGATCCCATAGAATCATGATATCATCCAAGCAACAGCTGATAAGGAGAGATGCTTGGGTAGCCATTGGAACAAAAGAAGGGGACTAAATGGTGCAGTATATACCCCAAACAATAACACAACAGCTAACTAGCAAGGGGGAGGGGGGGGAAGACCCTCAAAATTCATTCTGATAAACAATTTAACAAAGTAGAGAAATTCTTCAGCAGGGTGCTGAAAAGGGAATGGTACACAAGAAACTGTAACAAGTCTGATACAAGATCACCTGAAGGTGTGAGTCCAACGTTTCGCCACTGTGTGGCTTCCTCAGGGGTTCACTTCGCTCTTGGGGATGTATTCTTAATGCCTCTCGTAACAGCAAAAGTAATCTCTGGAAACATGAACATAGCCAATAATCTCGCATTCTATATGAATCCATTTGTACAAAATGCATAGATAAGGAAAAGATCAAACTTACCAAGTATGGGATCATAAATACTATAAAGAACAAGCCTTCTTCTTAGTAACAGGCAAAATTCGCTCTCAATTCCTTAAAATGAAAGGATCATAGTTTAAGTCAAAGCCTCAATGCATTGTTCAGGTTATACTCTTCAAAAAATGGGTCACTACTTAAATAAGCTCACCACTCATTACCTTAACCTCTCCTTTTAAATTACCTCAGTGATAAGAGCCCGGACTAACCTTTTGTAACTTCAATAGTCTGCGCCTTCTGACTTAGCCGGCCTAACCATTTGAAGCTGGGGAGAAAAATCCTCTCTTTTTTTTCTACTGGCCCGGAAGGCTGCCTCTGTTGTTTTCCCTGTCGCTCAACGCGGGAGGTGCTTTCTATATTAAAGCTGGGGGCTTTGCTCATGTGATCTTAATAGACCGACTCGAGTCAAACCAAACCATCAGTCTGTATTCTTTGGTGCCAGTTAGCTGTTGTGTTATTGTGGGTAGCCATTGGAACACAGAGAAGCACAAACATCTGTAGGAGTAGCTACAGGATTGAGATGATGTCCGTGATTTCAATATGTGCTGGGTTTCAATGTATTTATCATTATGCCTGGCAATGCCCTTAGACTCATTGTGTGTCCTTTGTAGTTTTGTTTCTGCATTGGTTCACCAAGGAGTAGAATAAATAGCAGTCACATTGACTTCTGGATTTAGTATGACGTTTTCCAAGTGTTTGTAGAGAAGATGTTTGTAGAAGTGCAGATTATTTTTGTACCTGTGTCAACAACTGGAGATGTGAACGTTAACCACTTTGAGCAGGTGATCCCTGTAGCAGGGGAGGCTAGAAAAGGGAGCCTGGTCCTTTAAATAATGTTAGTGCCAGCCTATGTTAGCACTAGCTGGAGAGATAAGCACTGTGGCGGTGTAGAACAGCACCTAAGGTATCCCAGCTGTGTTATCCACGGGCCAAGTGAAGCTCTGGCAGGGCCAGCCCCAGAACTCAAGAGACTGGGCTTGGAGCTTGGTAGGTGAGAGGCAGGAGTGAGGAATGGCTCTGCATCAAGAGAGCTGAGAGAGGGTGTTGAGAGAGGCCTGCAGGAGGTATTGTGCCTGGCCAACAGAGTCTGAGGAGAGGCTCTACTGGAGGGCTACAGATGCCGAGGGACGACTGAGACGGTAGCCTGAACCTGACTATGGAGGTTTTGACAGCTAGCCAAAAGGGTCTGTACCTAGCTAGGTGGGGCCTAAGAAAGAGGCACCCCAGATCCTTGTATGTGGACCAGATGATAAAGGATATTTTGCTAAGATCCTGTTGGCGCCATTTTGGAAAAGGGCCATGGCAACTATTTTCCACATGCACAGAGGAGGTTCTGAATTTTATTGAGATTCTCATGAGATCTCTGAATGTTACTGAGAACTTGGATCAGTAGTGTTTATCGATTCTCACAAGAATCTTGTGAGAATCGAAATACTTCTCAATTCAGCCCTACTAAATCACTTTCAAAAATCACCATAACTTTGCCTCCATGGCTTTTTCCAAGTTCCACATATCAAAGTCTGGAATCCATTAGACCAGAGGTTCTAAAGCTGGGTTGCAACATTCATGGTTGGGGTTGCAATCCCATTGGCACTGAATCTACTTTACGTGCCTGTTGTTGCTTTCTGGAATCTAGGCCTGAAACAATTCTCGGCAAGTGCTGCCTCCATCAAGAGCAGGGCATTTGCGGAGATTCTCACATCGTGAAAACTTACCGGCTTTCCCACTGTTTTTCCCGTTATTTTTCGCAAGTTGAACACGACTGCTACAGGCCAGTCCCAAACCCCTTGTGTGTACCATGCACACCCCCAGGGGCTGTGGAGATGAAAACATGCCAGCTAAACTCTGGGGAAGTGCTGGAAATTGCCATAAACCTGCTGTAAAACTGTCATAAAAGTCCCAGAAAGTGACGAAAAGTCCCAGAAAGAGATAGGAAGAAATGGAAGCACAGAATTACCCGAAACTGACAAAGTACGGAGGGACACTCACAGGCACTCCCAAAAGATGGGTATTCCCTTTTGGAACAGGAACACTTGCTCTTGCCTCAGCCCAACTGGAGTCAGAAAAATTACATTCAGTCTCAAAATGGGCTCCTACAACAGTAGTTTGTCGAACTACTACATTAGGCCCAGCCAACTAAAGCTTCCTTGGTCTGTCTTTTCCAATCCCCTTTTGAGTCTTCATTTACAGTAAAACCCTCCTATACTCAGAAACCTCAGAGGCATGCTTTTTTATCCAAAATAGAAAAGTGTGTAGATATGGATGACTTATAAAGCATACCTGGAATAAAGAAGGAGATGATCTGGATAATGGATGTTAGGACAGACATAGAGCTGAAATGATTCCCATTAAAACAGGTATACACCCTTTGAAATTCCGGTTCCTTTCTCTCTAATATAAATCAATACCCAATTAGCGCCCAAGCTACTCCATTTATTGATTTGCATACCAATTCTCATACTTTTAGTATTGGCTTTTCTAATTCCTGTACCAATTTTTCTGAATTCTTGTACCAATTTTCCCATCAGTAAATGTGCTCGGTGTTTTCGAGCCATTGGGTGCCTGGCTTGGTACCCAGGTACTGATCAGGCACCTGACAGACTCTTCAAAATTGCGTGTAGTGCAGCAAATGTGCTACCCATTTCAGCTCTAGATGTATGTAAAAATGGATCAAGTTCTGATCCAGGTGCCAAGCCGGTAGAAATGGACAGAGGTTATGGGAATTCCCAACACATAGGGAAAGAATCTAGCTCCCTGCCACAAAACAGCAATATACACTCACTCAGCTGGTGTTTGGTGAGAAGTAATTAGGGAGCCAACAAATTATTTATTTATTTAATTTTATCTATTTATTTATTTATCTTAAAATTTATATGCCGCCCCATCCTGCCTCAGGCATCTCTGGGTGGGTCACAACATTTTAAACACATTTTAAAACATTAACCTAAACAATAATAATTACAATTTAAAAAACCAATATAATTTTTAGATTATTTTTTTTTATGCCACCCTATCCCTTTAGTCTCAGGGTGGCTTACAATTCTTTAACATATTGTTTGTTTATTTATTTATTTATTTTATTTTTTTCAATTTGTCCCGCCCCTCCTGTGAACAGCTCAGGGTGGCTAACTATTTCATCCTAAAAACAATTATAAAACAAAATATTAAACAGTCCATAAAAACACTACAATAAACAGGCTGGGATAAAAACAACAAATAAATAAGGGTGGGGGAAGATAAAGCACCCCCTAACTCCCCCCACCCCCTCCCCAAAGGCCTGGGCAAACAACCAGGTCTTACAGATTCGCCAAAATGTCAAAAGGCTTGGGGCCAGGCGAGCTTCCTCCGGCAGGCAATTCCAAAGGTGCGGCCTGGTCACCGAGAATGCCCTCTCCATTGTGGCCCCCCGCTTAACACGGGGGACCTCCAAGAAGGCACCCCCGGCGGACCGAAGGACCCGCTCTGGGGCACAGAGGGCGAGGGGGTCCCTGAGGTATGAGAGCCCAGACCGTGAAGGGCCTTATATATTAGCACCAGTACCTTGAACCTGGCTCGGTACACTATTGGCAGCCAGTGCAGAGTCTGGAGCACAGGTGTAATATGCTCCCGACGGCCCATCCCGGATAGGAGCCGGGCCGCCGCATTCTGCACTAGCTGCAGCCTCCGAACCAGGAACAAGGGCAGCCCCACGTAGAGCGCACTGCAGTAATCCAGCCTTGAGGTGACGAAGGCATGGATGAGGGAGGCCAGGTCCTGGCCAGAGATGAACGGATGCAGCCTCCGCACCAGATACCAATGGCGGAAGGCGGCCTTCGCCACTGCCTCCACCTGCTTCTCCAGGCGGAGGTCTGCGTCCAAAATCACCCCCAAACTCCGAACCTGCCGAGCTACAGGAGGGCGAACCCCCCCCAACCAGGGGAGCCGACACCTCCCTCGCTCTCCCCACCATCATCACCTCCATCTTATTGGGGTTGAGCTTCAGTCTGCTCTGCCACATCCACTCCACCACGGCCTCCAAACACTGGGCTAGCAGAGAGACGGCAGGGTCTGGGTCAGCTGAAAAAGAGAGGTACAACTGAGTATCAGCAGCATATTGGTGACATCGCGCCCTGAACCCTCTCACAACCTCCCCCAAGGGCTGCATATATACATTAAATAATAATGGAGACATAATGGAACCCTGCGGAACGACGCATTATAAGGCACGGGGGCAAGATGTCTCAGCTCCCAGCACCACCCGCTGGCTTCTCCCCGAGAGGAATGAGCGGAACCATTCAAGAACAGCCCCGTCCAGACCCCCCAGGTCACGCAGCCGTCTCAACAGCAGCCCATGGTCCACAGTATCAAAAGCGGCTGAGAGATCTAGCAGGATGAGAAATGTTGAACATCCTGCATCCATCTCCTGGCAGAGGTCGTCGACCACCAACGCTGTCTCGGTGCCATAGCTGGGGCGGAACCCAGATTGAAATGGGTCCAGGAAACCAATGCTATCTAGATGCGCCTGGAGCTGGATCGCCACCGCCCGCTCACGTCCAACGATGGTTTCTTCAGCAGGGGGCCCACCAAAGCCTCCTTGAGACTAGGCAACAGCCTCCCTTGATGCAAGGACGCGTTGACCACCCTCGCCAGCACCATCCCCAACGTCTCCCTGGAGGCTTTCATCAGCCAGGACGGGCACGGATCGAGTTCACCACTGGTGGCTCACACAGACCCCAGGACATCCACCGTATTGGCTGGCGTCACTTCCTGAAACTCCCCCCACAAAATTGGACCAGTCGTGGTCTCCATCACCTCACGCTCTCTGCCTACTGCCCCATATCCAGCGTCAAAGTCACTCTGAATCAGAGCGATCTTGTCTGCGAAGTAGGTGACAAACTCCTCACAGCAGGCCTGGGACAAGTCCCCGTCCAGGCGGAGGGAGGCCGGACTGACCAGCCCCCGCACCACCTGAAACAGCTCCACCGGGCGTGACTTCGCAGACGCTATGAGGACAGCAAGGAACTGTCTAGAGCCAAGGCCTCTCCCTGTCTCCTGGTCCAAGTACTACACTCTTAACCACTACACCACAATCTTTTCCCCTATCCTACCCTGGGCTAAAAACTTACCTTTTGTAGAAGTTCGCTGTGAACTACTAAGAGGGTCATCTTTTTCTAGAGATGTCAACAGTACTTTGTAGTCTCCAGCTCTCATATCTGGAACTAGAGATGAAACAAATATTGAATATCTTATGTGTGGTTATTATTTTTCTGATCAGATCATTGGCTGAATGTCCATGGCGGACATTCATATGGGGGCTTCCATTTGGCAGTTGTTCTGGTTTGTGATGTTTAGTTCAGGTTGTAGGGTTTCAGTCTAATTTGTAAAATGGGTGGAGGGTGTTCGGTCTGTGTTTTGTACAGTTTCTAAGACGGTTCGGTTGGAAATGCTTGCACAGTTTTCGGACAAATCCGAACCAAGGAACAAACAACTGAACCAACCTGGATGAAAAAGGCTTAACTTAACCAAACCCACCCAGACAGAACAACATAACTCAACAGAATCTAACCAAGTGACAACCAGGTCAAACAAACAACCAAACTGAACATGAGTGAACCAAACTGAATGACTAATAAACTAAAAACTATCCTTCTGTAGGAGCAGGCTACATACATATCCATTCTCTGGCAGATTCAGATCAGAGTAGCTAAATCCAATGGATAGCATGTTCCTGTAGGATGGGACCAATGCAGCAACCTCACTGTTGCTAAACCACTGTTTCTGATGACTTCCTCTCTCACGGATGGGGTCAATGAGTGGACCTGCATATATTTAAAATTTTGTGGAATGAAGCAAAGTGAATTGAGAATTCGATTTCCACAATCATTTAATGGGAGCTGTGAGTCTAGCGCGCAGTGTCTCTCTCTCTGTGTGCATTCCTCTGAATATTTACCACTTTAAAATGAAGGCCATCCAGTCAATTAGGGGCAAGATGTAACTTATCACTAAATTCTTTGTACAGCGATTTCTAGACACAGCAGGGGTGTCCACCAGTGTATTAATGCACACTGCTCCTGCTAATAAGGATTGTAAGTGGCACTCATCAAAAGTCAATAGAAATCTTTTCACAGACTTCAATAGGAGGAGAGGAATCAGACCTTTTGGAACAGAGAATACTTGAAAGTAATCACGTTCTCATTCATTAATAATTTTTAATTCTCCAGAGTTTAGGAGCTGGGGAAAGGAGAATTTTCTTCTAACAAAGCCAGGCTGTATTTGATGAAAGGTTTGCTATCTTAGAATAAACGCATTAACTACCACATTGGCATTCCGTCCATGTCAAAGCTTCATAAAGCTGAAGAGTTTGAATATCAAGGCTTTCACAGGAGGGCCATGAAGGTTCTTGACTTAGGCTGCTTTTAAATGAGGGCGCGCTGAAGCGCCTCCTCAACGCCGCGATAAAGCGAAGCTGCCGGAAGTGACGTTCTCCCCGTTGCTGGCGGCAGCGGCGGCTGGAGACACGGGGCTTTGGAGCGGCGCGTTCTTAAGCCAGATAATTGAAGTCTTAAGAACGCGCCGCTCCAAAGCCCCGTGTCTCCAGGCGCCGGCGCCGCCGGCAACGGGGAGAACGTCACTTCCGGCGGCTTCGCTTTAATGCGGCGTTTGGGAGGCGCTTCAGCGCGCCCTCGTTTAAAAGCAGCTTAAGTCTGAATTGTCCAATGGGCAGTGTCTAGGAGACAGTCATTCCCATTCCACAGGTTATGTCCTTTGTGGAGGGAAAACTAATGAATACTCATAGGAGCTCCACTTTAATCAAAGGGTTGAATGGCTATGCCGCACTCTTCCTTTAGAGGGAAACAGACATGATGTAGCCAAGGACCCGTAATCACTCTGTTTTCTCCAGCAATGGAGAATACACAGGGAGCGCAGGTCCCTGCATATAGCATGACTTTTACGTGTGTTCATATTTTTACACCTGTCAGATAGTGGTGATTAGGGCTCGAGCTAGTTGATTTTGTCCGTTTATTTGGGCATTTCCTCTCTGTTGCTTCACTTACTTTGCTATTTTGTTTATTTTCATTCTTCCAGCATTTTCGTTATTTCATTTCAGCTGCTGCCACGTGCGCAATTGTGCCAAAACGATGTATCCCAGATACGTATCCCAAAACAAAATAAAGTGTATCCAGTGAAATGCAAACGAATCCTGATTCCTATCTGGTTTGTGGGTTTGGGTTCTGATCGTGCAATTGTGACAGATTTATTCATTTGTACAAACCTTCATTTTGGCTCTAGGTTGTGATCCTTTATCTTTTAGTCATGTTTCTTCACTAGCGAATCAATTTAATGTGAATGTTCATATTCCTAAGTATAATGTGCATATTCCAGAGCAATGGAAATGTGCAAATGGTGACTCAGGCGGTTCTCAGACACTTGTACTGCGGCTCTTGCCAAGTGGCTGCCTGGTAGGCGTGTTCATGCAGCTCCCTCAGAAGCAAGAGAAGCTGAGCTACCATTTCCATCGCTGCTACTACTGGTGGAACGTGGGAGCAGGGGCAGGATGACCTGAGCTGCCACCAACCTGCCTAGGAACTAGGGACTTGATGTGAAGGGGGGAAGTTTGGGGGAAAGTTATGCTGCCCCGTCTCCAAGATTGGAGGAAGCTGATGATCATGTAAAGTACCTTGAGGCCCTCAGCAATATGAAAACGTTGGTATCAGGCTCTTGGTCTTGGAAACTTTGCCCTTCCCTGGCATATTCATTCCCATTACAAGATTCACCACCATAACAAAATTCACATCTTTGGCCCTTTTCACACAGACACTCTAACACGGATAAAACGGGTGTTACATTTTATTATACACGTTGCAGGGCTGCAGGTGTGCTCTGAGTGCCCTGCGACATGTATAATAAAATTTAACACCCATTTTATCAGTGTTATAGTGTCTGTCTGAAAAGGGCCTTTTATTTAGTCCCCTTCCAGTCTGTGCATCCAGTCCCTCCCCTTAAGCACTGAAAGACTCAGCTCAGGGTAAGGGAACAGAGATGAGGGCGTGCGCTCAGGAACAGGGGCGGGATCAGAGAGCCCTTTCTTCTTCCTGAACCCACCCTTTAAGCATCCCCACCTCCCAATTCCTATTAGGCCCGCAGAGCTTGCACTAATTTTCATCGTGGCCTGCATGAGGCCAAGGTTCTCCGCCCCCTCCCGTTCTACCTAGTTTCCCATGCTGCTTCTCATGTGATGGAGCACATTTAATTTGGGAGATAAAAACTGCACTGCTTCAGTACACGCCCCTTTTTATTTAACCATTGTGAAATAAAAAAATGAAATCTCACTCAGGGATTTCTCCGAATAGCTGATTATTTCCGCCCCTGCCCCCCCCACCCTTTTGCAAGCTTGACTTGCATGAAACAACTGTCGGGGACCAAGACTGGAGGCACAGAGTGTAGGTGCAGTAATGGGCCCAGGTGAGTCAGTACAGGATCAGGGCCAAAGAGTCAGTGCAAGAACAGGTCCCAAGGGTCCAGGATTGGTGCAGAATCGGAGCCCAGAGATCATCAGGACAGGGAGCAAACACCCAATGCAAGGGGGCAGGACAGACGAGGCGAGTGGGATGGACAAAGCAGATCAGGACCGGACAGAGTCTCAAGATGGGCACACAGGCAGTCAGAAGGACTGGGTTTAGGACGAGGGTCAGAAGGACCAGCCTTTAGTCCAAGGCAGACACTGGGAGCAGGCGACTGCAGAGCCTGTCCAAAGGTGCGTGGTGGAAACAGAAGGGAAGAAAATTCACAGGAAGGGGGAACCACAATGTTGACTGATGCTCCACCCAGCTCCCTGTGGCTTTGGGCTGGCCTTATAGAGAGGCCAACAGCCAACCAGGACTCTGGGGCGTGGAGCAAGACTGAAGAAGATGTGACTGGGCCAGCAGTGGGGAAGGCCTTAGCACTAGGCCTGGGCCCTGTCCAAAGGATCTGTGTGGTGTTGAGGCGCCAGCCACTGTACTCAAGGGGCACTGGTTCAAGTCCAAGGTCGTTGCAACGATTCTTAACTGCAGAGAAATCTTCCCCAGCTCTCTGTCATTCTAATCATTTATCTCAAACATGTATTCCAGAATGCCTTCAACAAGGTAAAGCGCTAACGATGAAACTGCTGGCAGGTCGTGCCAAGAAAGTAGAAAGCCTCCGACAAGCTCAGGAATATGAACAAAGGAGTCTCCTCGGTAAAGAGCATCAAGTGGGAGATCTGGACAAGTTCCTGAAGGTGATTGTCAAGATTTACACTTCTTTCTTATATTTATTTTTAGAGCTGCTCCTAATATCCTACAAGGCTATCTTCATCAAAGAGAACCGCCATTTTAACTTATCCACTGCATCCTAGAGGAGAAAGAGAGAGGGGGAAAAAATGGCTGTTTTTATTTATTTCATTATTTAAATGTATGCGCCTCAAGGTGGCTCAGAACAATAAAAATATATAAAACTTGTACAAAAACATAGCCTCAAAACCCTCAACCCTCCACCAAAACTACCCAGTACCAACTCCCCAATTTCCCACACCCAAACCCCCCTCACAGATCTACCACAAAACCACCCTTATCCCTGCCTGCCAAATGCTTTTTCAAGCAAACAAACAAAAAGTCTTACACCGCCTCCAGGAGATACTCAGGCTGAGGCTCAACCGAACCTCCAGGGGAAGTGAATTCCATATCGTTGGGGCAGCAACCGACATCTCCCTGCGAGCCCTTGTCGTACAAACAAGGCTTCCAGACGATACCCACAGCAAGGCGCTCCCAGACTGTAATGGGGCATGGAAGGACAGGCGGCCTTTCAGATATGTGGGGCCCAGACTGTTTAGAGCTTTAAAGGTCAAAACCAGCACCCTGAATTGTGCCCGGAACGCTATAGGCAACTAACGTAGATTTCGGAGCACCGGTGTAATGTGCTCCTGGTGACCCGTCCCTGAAAGGGGACAAGCTGCTGCATTCTGCACCAGCTGCAGCTTCCGAACAGTCATCAAGGGCAGCCCCACGTAGAGCGCATTGCAGTAATCCAGTCTTGAGGTGATGAACGCATGGATGACAGTGGCCAGATCCAAATTAGAAAGAGAAGGCCGCAACCCCTTCACCAGATGGAGTTGGTGAAAAGTGCTCCTGTCCACCGCTGGAACCTGACAATCCAGGATCAGGGAAGCACTGCAAGGCAACAAACCGGATTGACCAGAGGGGGCCAGACTCCATCAATAACAGGAGTCCCAGTCCCCTCCGCCGGCCAACCATCATCACCTTCTGGGGGATCCCTAGCTCACCGGCAGATTTACAGGGCTCGGGTAAGGGGAGCATCACCTAGCTCGGTGGGTAGACGCCCCTTTTCTAAGCACCGTGGCAGTGCTGGAAAGGGGCGTGGCAGACCTCCCCACCCTTCTGCCCTGTAAATATGCTGGCATATCTGACTAGGCAGTTGTTCACCGTATCAGGGGCTGGTGCCTGGGCAGGTTCGATCCCTGCCCAGAGAAGCGGGGGAGCTCCTGCGCCAAGGGTTCCCAAACTTTTTTTTATCTTGTGAAATTTCACCCTATGACCTCAAAGACATGCAAATATATCAAATACCATTCATGACCCATAATTTTGGAATAATTTCTGCTTGTATAATCACCATGCTTGTGCGTGTCTTCTCTCCTCTTCCCCCCCATCTTAACAACTTCTGATCCTGCAGGCATGTTTCAGCCAACTTTTGGAGAGGGGCAGAAAGCCCCAAGATAAGGAGAGAACCACAGTTTCCTAATGGGTGCACTGGGGGTGTGAGAGAACCCCATTTTGTAGCCTTTGACTTGAACGGAGCATTTCCCCTGCTCAATTAGGAAACTAACATAGGAAACAAGGTGCTTGCTCCACAGAACTGTTGCCTTCTAATTTAGTTTTCAGTTTTCTACAAGTGCCTGGCAACAGCGATGTTTTCCATGGGGCAGAGAGGAGCCTTGCAAAAGCTCTTTCTGAGGTCTGCTCCCAGGATGCTAAGGCCAGTTCTACTTATTAACAAGAGTTGTCTGGCACTCAACCAGTTCAGTTGCCATGCTCCAGATTCTTGAGTAGACTTTCTGTGTGACCTTGGACAAGTCACATAGGTTAAAGCCTCCAAAAGCATTTGTGATTTTTTTGGGGGGGGGTTGGGGGTGTCTTCTCCCACACCTGAGGTAAAGCCAGATCTCTGCATCAAGCTGGTGGAGGGAGAGGTCACAGCTGCTTGCTGTTTTTAGGGAAATTCTCGGATGCTTGAGCAGCGGGGGCTGAGATAAAAGCGGAGCCAGAGGCTCCATGCGAGCGACTGCTGTGCTGAGGGGAGTAGCACTCTGGGGTTGCTCCACAAAAGAAACTTGCTGAGGAACACAGCTCCAAAAAAAATCCTGTGGAAAGGCTCAGCCCTTGATATAGGGAACTCCCTGGGAAGAGCAAACACAGTCTCGATAAAGCAGGTCGGAATTGTTTGTTTCCAACTTTTACTTCCCCGCAGCCCTGGGGAAGTAAAAGGTGAAGTAGAGGGAAAGGGTGGGGGGGCACCCTGTTCCTGAAAAGAACCCCAGGACACCCCAGCTCAAAAAGAATGAGAAATGGCAGAAGGCTGACTGTCATAGAGGGAAGGCACAAACAGCAGGTTTGGGCTTCAGAAACATCGAGATGCCTTAGGCAGGATTGGAAGAAAACAGCAAACAGTTTATTTCACCTTCAGGCTGGGCTGTTGTTTCAGATCTATTCAAGGGGATACATGGAAGTGGATGGCAGGGCCGACCCCAGGCATGTGCCATATGTGCGGCCGCACATGGCCCCGCGGCCAGCTGGGGCCCTGCACTTGCCTGGCTGGGCAGCAGGCTGCAGCCAGCTTCTCCCCCAGTAAGTGATTCTTCCTCCCTTCCCTGGCTCCAGACCCCATCCCTCACCTGCCTCTCCCTCCTAGGAGCACACTGATCGGACTGGAAGATAAGGCTGTTTGTTTACAAACAGCTCCTCCCCATGTGCTGATCAGAGGGTTGCTGCCTTGTAAAGAAGGTTCTTCGAGATGGCTTCCAACATTCTCACAACTGGGTTGTGCACGCTCACCCTATTCAAATAATAGACCACATGATGGTCTCAAGCTCCTCTAGTATAAAAAGAACCCTCCCCCTCTGAATGACAGTTCCTTTCAACCCTTTCTAGAAATATAAGAAAATAATTCCATGCCAGGCTGGAAGGGTGGGTATCTGTGAGAATGTTCAGACCCATTTCAAAGAACCTTGTTTACAAGGTAGCAGCCTTCTGTTCTTCTTCGAGTGGCTCCTCACATGGTATTTTTACATGGCTCCGCCGGGTGGGGAGTCCGTGAGCGCGCCACGGTGCCAGTGCATGGGTGGGTCATGCACATGGCTGCACACACATCCCCACTCACCCACCACTCATCCACACCCACATAGTAACCACCGTTTCCCCTGGTTGCTCTGTGCATGGGGATGAGTGGGTGGGGTGAGTGGGGATGCGTGTTAGGCGGACGTGCACGTACCCCCACTCACCATGGGCACGTGCACCACATCATTCACACAGGGCTCCCCCACCCATGAACACACAGAAATCTGCGTTTTCATGACTGGGAGAGGCCCGTGTAAAAACGGCCACATTCTCACAACTGTCTTACTTATACTATCTTAGGTAGGAATTTAGGATGTAAAGCAATATCTATTCTGTCTTGGAAAATAAATCTGCAAATATGGTTCTCAGATTATTATGGCTGCTATTTCACTAACTCTTCTTAATGAAGTTATTGCAAAGAGGAATACTGTCTTTAAACCCGCACCCCATAACCAGTTCATTTGCGCCCCCCATATAATCAATTCACGCTGCCCTGTGGGCACAAATGAACTGGTTACGGAGTGGGGCAGCATGAACTGATTATGGGGACACAACTGAACTGGTTATATGTCTCTTTTCATGGCATAATGCACTTAATAAGCTGGCTGCATTTTGGGCAGCAAGAAGCAACAGGCCCTGGAGGCCAGACTGGCTAAGCTCATCCCCTTCCCTCAGTAAGGCAGTAGATGCAGTCAGTCTCTCTGTGCCTGCCTCACTGCCCGCTTGGCTGCCCCTGCAGTGGAACCACTCCTGGGGAGTGGTGGTAGACACTCGGCTGGGGAGGGGGGGAAGCATTAGGAGGCCATGCTTCTCCATGGTTGCTCGGAAGGGTGGAGAATGGGAATCCTTCCTGTCCAGAGGGAGTAAGTTTTATGTAAATAAATACATTTGCATAATTAGGCTGTGCCTAATTATGCAAATTAGGCCCCACACCAAGACTTCGCACATGGCCTCACAAACCCTGGGTCCAGCCCTGGTGGGCGGAATCCAAAACTTTTCACCAACAAAGGCTTTGGCAAGAGCAAACTGCCCTCCTGAGCTACTTTTTCTTCATTCACAGCAATTGTTCTGTCGTTCCTCTACCTTTTCCTGCCACAACCCGTTTCTTTCCTCCCTTCACCCAGAAGCCTGTCCCCTTTTGTATCCCAAACCCATCTCTCTCATTAGCTTCCTGTTAGGTCACATTCAGATGAACAGAGGTCAACTGAAATAAGAACTTTGATTTAATTAAATACACATAACAACTAGGGCTGGTTTGAAGTTATCTTTTCTGGAAACAGGAAGACTGACAAAAGTTTGATCAGGATTGCAGTTGTAAATGTCTTCGATCAGAATTCTTCCATTTCATTTCATTTCACTGTTTATTTATATGCCGCACTCTCCCAACCAAAAGTGGCTCGAGGCAGCTCACAACAGTCAATAGCAATAAATACACTTTGGGTTTAAATCCCACACAGGGGAACCCACACAATAAAAAAATCAATCATACATCCCGTATACGCAAAAATCCCATAGCTGTCTATGGGTATTTTCAGACGTGACGGGGCCGATTGGCCCCGGCATGGAATCACCCCTTTGATTCCCCGCCGGGGCCGCCGCGTAACGGGCCAACAGACGCGGTGGCCGATCCCACCGGGGAATCCGGAGGAGGCAGGGCTGCGCGGCGCAACGTGCGGCCGCACAGCCCCGCCCCCTCACGCTGCCCCGGCCGCCTGCCCTCCAGGAGACAGGCGGGCGCCGCAGCCAATGCAACCACAGCACCCGCCCACATTGACCACGGCCCAGAATCCCGCTGCGGATTCCGGGCCGTGGTCTGGGGACAGACATTACGGTCCCCTTCATCACAGGAGAGAATCACATTCACCACGCAAACAGCACCGGTTCCGCTGGGACCGCCGTTCGCGTGGTGAATGTGATCCCCCCCCGTGATTCACGGGGGTGAACATCTAGGGGGGACCTTCCGTTCCCCCCAACAGACATTCCATGATCGCGATCACCATGTGGGGATTCACTGTGGCTGACCGTGATCACGTAACGTCTGAAAATACCCTATGATTCTATCTAACATTTAATCCCAATACTCTCGCCACTGGCACCCCTCATCTTGCCGCTGCCTGCTCCCACTAGGCAGTCAACTCCACACCTCCCTCTCTTGCTGCCACCAAGGGAGGTTCTCCTCCTCCACCCCTCTCTCACAGGGGGGAAGACTTTCCCACCACCTTTGCCAGGACAAAATTAGCATTATCTAGACATACTAAGATTCCTCCACCATTCCTCCACAGTACCATTCTGTCATGGTACTGTGCATGTGCAAAATGGACAAAAACTATTGTTCCGATTGGAAAACAGGACAAAATTTCATCCATTATGATTTCCTTTCGGAACACTGAACCACCTAGTTCCGATGGAATTGGGACATGGGCAGAATTCCATTTTCACCCCTAATATCTACTCTACTTCAGTAGTGTTCAGGTGAACAGAAATAAACTGAAGTAAGTACTCCAATTTAATTATATCAGAGTAACTACTCCTCTTCAGTAATGTTCAGACTAACAGAGGTATACCAAAATAACTACTTTGATATAATTAAAATTGAAGTAATTACTCCATTTTGGTAGCATTCAGATGAATAGTGTAAACCAAAGTAGTACTTTGTCACTTTCCCCCCGAGCTGAGAAATAATGATCACTGAGGCCCTTTTCACACAGACACTCTAACACTGATAAAACGGGTGTTACATTTTATTATACATGTTGCAGGGCTGCAGGTGTGCTCTATGGGTGCCCTGCAACATGTATAATAAAATGTAACACCCATTTTATCAGTGTTAGAGTGTCTGTGTGAAAAGGGCCTGAACCATGGTCAGTACCATCACACTGATATGTGTTCACATGAACAGTTAGTTTGGAAATACAAACTGAAGGGGAGTACGTACTCCTGATTTTCCTACTCCTAGATAACTTCAGCACTCTGCTCATGTGAACGCTTCAGGATTAAAATGGAAATAAAGCCCAGCTACATCCATTAACTGTTCACCCAAATGTGGCCGAGTTACCAGACGGCAAAGGCATTTAGCCCATTGCCTCTCTGCTACAAGGGTTTGCACACCAGGTCTCCCTATGAACAGAGGGTTCAAAACTCACCCTAGCCAATAAACTCACTGGGTAGCCTTGGAAAAGCCACAACCTCTCAGCCTCAGCTCCCCACGGATAAACGGAATAGATGTGCGTCAATCTTTTCCTGTTTGTTCCCCTCACCCTTGTCCATTTTAGATTGTAAATAAGCCCACTGGGCAGGAACCTGTCTCAGAAAATATGTGACTCTAACAGCACTATAGAAATGATTAGTAATAGTAGTGATAGTTAGCCGTGACCGGGGGTAGGAACTGGATTGGGGAACCAGATCCAGGTACTGGAAAGGGACCATCTAAAAACTAGCCATGAGTCACATTTGGTCCCAGGCCTGAGAGAGAACAATTTAGGGGTCCCTTGTTAATATCCCAGCAGCATTTTAGTAGAGGAGGGGTAAAATGGTGCCGCATTGAACTAGCGGTATAACTCGGGTGGGCAACTTTATCCCTTCAATGGGCCCCTTTGAAAATTAGTACAAGCTAATAGTGATAGTATTATTATACTATATTAGTGATAGACTCAGTACTTGCTGATATAACCTTACAGCAAGTATAGGAGAGGATTAGAAACTAAAATAATAGGACTTTTGTAAAAATGCAGAACACCTAGGTGTTCATACAGGTATCATAATTGCTTGAATTATATTAAATCAAAACAATCCTCTGTCATCAAGTGAGGATGTAACTTAAATACCCCATAGCTACCCTCCCAGGTATGCATTCACAATACTCATTTTTTTTCCCTGTTGAGATGTGAAAACCTAGCTAGGTTCTGTGGACGAACATGTAGGTTTCCGTTGCAACTGGCTGTCAGTTTGTTGATCTCAGTGTTCTGGTAACCTTGCATTACAGCCTAAGCTTTGCATTATCTCACTTTCACAGTGTAATTACAATTACTACACTCTGACTGCCGAGTTCTCCCTACAGATGAGTAGAGCATAAAAACTCTCTTCATAATACACAGAGAAATCGGTGTAGGAAACGGCACCCTGCCTTTAAAATGAATGGGTAAATATATAGCTGAATTGTAGTTCCCTGTGGCTTTTGCACTGCTCCAGACAAACAGTTCATTTTTAGTGTGAAGTTTCCCTAGTCGCTGGGCATTTTATGTGTTTGTTTCTACCCGTATTTAATGAATCTCTTCGCAGGCACTTGAGATTTGCTCCCTTGTATCTCAGAATGTTTGTACCAGGGCTTTTTGTTTTGTTTTGTTTTCTAGAAAGACACAGCCATTAAACCGTGCATAGAAAGTGTTTTCACTCGAACCTGCCAGGTTATATAATTTTTAAAAGGAAATGGCAGCCCAGGAACCACATGCGGTTCTCAGGTACCTGCACTGCGGCTCTCACCAGAAGTGGCTTCTTGGGGGCGCGTCCATGTAGTTCCCTCAGGAGCAAGAGACGCTGGGCCGCCATTTTGGCTGGTGGAGCCTTATGGGGGCTGCGGAAGGAGGAGGAGCATGCCCTGTGGTGCTGTTGCTACTGTCTGAACCCATCAGGTCATCTAGGAGCCACAACTTTGATGTGGGGGAGATTTGAGGGAAGCTGTTCTGCCACAGGATCGGGGGAAACCACAATCGATATGGCAGTATGAAAATGTTGGTATGTAGCTCTTGGGCTCGGGAACTTTCCCCGTCCCCGTTATAAAATAACATGGGCATCTAATGTATTAGCAGCATAAGATTATGCAATTACAACTAGACGTGCCACTATTTGGTGGTGCCGCAGGCACAGTCAAGAACTCCACTTTTTTTGTAGTTTATCTGTGTTCTATAATCTCATTTACATCCATCCTTCAGTGATGGGGTCCCTGTGTCCAGTTGGGCCTCTGTAGGATTAGGCGAAAGCAGGGGTGGGGAGCCTTTTCCCACTCCAAGGCCATCACCTCCTCCATCCTGCACCGAGAAGAGGGCACTCCTGGGGGGAGTTTTCTGACAAGTACATAGGCACAACCCCCCCCCCCCCGAAAATAAATACAGCATCACTCATGGGCAGGACTCCTCTTTGGTCTGGAAGGAATGTGAAGACCAGCCCAACGTAAACCCGGAAAGCAAAGGGTTTTCTTAGGGCGTTAATTAATGGAATGATAGCCCTGTTTGCAAGCTGAGAGTGTGTTGTGACACTCATCCACCTCCTGTGGGTGACAACACCCAATAGACGGAGATAGGTGTGAACATCAACAGACGCTCACAGCTCACAAATGGGGCTCGCACCCCTCGGGTCCCCTTGTCAACTGGCTGCTCTGAATGCCAGCTGTGAGCCCCACTTCACTCTCCTTGGCCGGGAAGGGTGGTAGCAGGGAGAAGGGTTGCACATGGAACAGCTGGGTGGGAAGATGGCTCCACGTGCCAGCCGTGAACCCCGCTTGTCTCATTCTCAGGCAGGAGGGAGTTGAGCGAGGGTCACAGACAGTGTGCGGAGCAGATGACCGGGAAGGAGTGAAGTGGGGCTTGCAGCTGGTGTGCAGAGCCTCCTTCCTGGCCAGGGTCCCCTCTAACAGATGGCACCCATGTGAGCATGCATGTAGACTTGCATTAGCCTGCATGGTGTTCCCACGCTGTGTGGGTGCGCCAGACTAGGAAGACATGTTCCCGCTCCGGGGTGAGTTAGCTTAAACAGCTCAGTCGCCACCCCCCTTGTGGGCGGCTATCATGCCATTTATTCTTATTACCCTTAAGCTCTATTGCACAGAGATCCCTAGATGTAAAGTTTCCCTCTTTAATAAAAAAAATTACTCTTGAATTCTCCCTTCATTGGAGACTGTAAGCTCCCAGCATTCCTGCACACTTCAAAATAGGTCTATTTTTCCTTCCATTTTTAGCCAAAAGTAGATCTTGTAAATTGTGTTGACACGCCTGACCACACTAAGAATTGAATTTCTCTGTCCACAGAAGAGGTGCAAAGCCAGGGCAGAGTAGTGTAAATATGTCTTTGCTGCTGCACTGGTCCCCAATCTTACTCACCCGTTGCCCAGGAGCAATTATCACTTGAGGTGAGGGAGTAATTCTGATCATAACGATTTAATTTTTTCCTTCCTGCAAAATGGCCGATGTCAGTAGCCGTCTACGGTTTCGCCTGCCCACTGTGAACGGGACTGACATTGCCAGTTTATTACTGAAAGACCAATTAAACAACCATTCTCTATTTATTACTTTCAGTTATTGCTGATGGGCTGAATTTAAGCCAGTAACGGAGAAAGAAAAGGCTTAATCTCGATCCTCAATTATACGAAGGTCCTGGAGGATAATTGAGAATCATGCCCTCGCTGCATTTGGTTTCCAATGTTCTGAGCTATTCAGTCATTTAAAATTATGCTTCTTCCAGACCTTTCCCTTTGGCATATACCTCCACAGCTCACTCCACCATTGTTTTGAGCCTCCCAGGCCAGCTGGGTTGAGAGTGTGGACCGTACTCCCACATTACTAGGGTTGCGGTGCTGTCAGTGGGGAATTACCGGCCCTGGGTGCCTCCCAACACCGGCTTTTACACTGTTGCCACACACACCCCTTCCCTGCATGTGTGCAGCTGCGTGGAACGTCGCGGTGGCACAGGCATTGACCCCGCGTTCCTCGGGGTTGCTGGAGGTGGTACTGCATTGCCGTCAGGCTGGCTGGTTGCCTCAGCAACTAGTGACAGCCGCAGTGGGGCCACTGTGGTCTGGGCCGAGGTGGGGGGAGCAGAAGCGGCTGCGGGGGTGAACGGGCCGAGGCGCCACTGCCACCCGCATCTGACTACCCCCCCAGCCAAAGCCCCAGGACGGGCCTGAATGGCGGAGGTGGAAGAGGCAAACCAGGCAAGGGGCCTAGACACGGGTCGCCGGCTCCCAGGAGCAGTCCTCGGGTCTGTAACCGACCCAATCAATGAGGTAATAGAGGCGACCTTGTCGGAATTTTGAGTCCAGGATAGCTCATACTTCATATTCTGGGTCGTCAGTAGAAGGGACACAGGAGTCTAAGGCGGGCACAGGGGTGTGGGGGTGTGTGGTCCCCCACGACTGCCTTAAGGAGAGACACAGGGTGGACACTGCCTTAAGGAGAGACACAGGGTGGATTTTCATAGAGGAAGGGAGGCGCAAGGTGTAGGTGACTTCATTCACCTTGTGCAGAACGGGAAAGGGTCCAAGAAACCTATAGTCCAATTTCTGTGATGGTCGTGTCGAGGGATAGTGGCGACGGTCAAGCCAGATGAGATCTCCCAGTTCGAAGGAAGGCGCTGGGCGGTGATGCTTGTCTGTGTTTTCCTTGTATTGTTGTCTGGCTCTGGTCAACACCGGTTTGGCAGCTGTTTGGGTTTCCTGAATCTGCTGCGCTAGGGCACCCACGGCAGGGACTTGTGTTGATTGCACGTCGATGGTTCCTGGGGGGAGGGGGGTGAAACCCATAGGAAATAAAAATAGGGGGGATTCCCAAGGGAAGCATTTGGGGTGTTGTTATATACAAACTCCACTGTCGGGAGCCACTGATACCAGTCTTCCTGTATGTAATTAATATAACATTGTAAGTACTGTTCTGTACACGTTCCACCTGCCCGTTGGCTTGGGGGTGATACGCGATTGTAGGCTTGAAGTTCACATGTAAGGCCTTGAACAGGGCTCTCCAAAAGTGTGAAGCAAACTGAGTTCCCCGGTTGCTAACGATTTCCATGGGCCACCCACGGAGTTTAACTAGACGCGCTGTACTTTGGGCTGTTGGTAACCCTTTACAAGTGATGGAGTGAGCCAACTTTGTAAAATGGTCCACAGCTACCAGCACGGTAGTATAGCCTCGGGAGGGGGGTAGCTCCACAATGAAGTCCAGACCTACGCGTTGCCAGGGTCCTTAAGGGACCGAGGTAAGTTGTAGGAGTCCCACAGGGGACTCCTTGGTTCGGGCGCACAAGGTACAGTTCCGTATGTGCTGGAGAATGTCGGTGCATAGAGTTGGCCACCAGAAGGTTCGTTGAATCAACTAACATGTCCTTTCGGGTCCTGGATGTCCTGCCAAAGGGGCATCATGATGGGACCATAATATGTGGCATCTACGAGATGGAGGAACGATGATCTTCCTGGTTTTCCAATGTAGTCCGTGGTCGGCTATGTAGGAGGAATCGTCAGCGGCATTCAGTTCCATTGCGGTGGCGTGTTGCAATTGATCTCAGGTGAGGAAGGTACCAGCAAAAACCTTAGCCTCTAGAATGGTCCTTGGGCTGGGTCCTGGTTGATCCCAGCTGTCATGGTATCTCGATAGGGTGTCTGCAAGAACGTTCAGTTTTCCAGGGCAGTACTTTATTGTGAAGGTAAAACGAGCAAAGACGACAGCCCAGCGGGCATGACGAGCGTTGTTAATTTGGGCCGTTTGTAGGTAGGTAAGATTTTTATGATCTGTCGTCACCGTTATCAGGTACCTGGCTCCCTCAACGGCGCCATGTTTCAAACACAGCTTTTACGGCCGGGAGTTCACGATCAAAGATCGTATAGTTCTGTTCTGCTGCCGTCAATTGCCTGGAATAGTATGCGCAAGGATGAAGTAAACCTTTGTCTGCCGCTGCTTGTAACAGAACTGCTCCAATTGCGCTACTAGAGGCGTCTGCTTCTACATAAAAGGGTTGGGCGAAGTCCAGATGTTGGAGGATCGAATGGAGAGGAAGTCTTGTTTCAAGTGCATGAAACTGTGCTGTTGTTTGGGGCCCCCATGTATAGGCCTGGTCCTTTTTTAGCAGCATGGTGAGGGGTTTGGTTATCTCCTCATAATGCAGAATGTACTACCTATAGTAATTTGCACTCCCGAGGAAGCGCTGCAAGGGTCTTATGGCCTTCAGGACCATAATTAAGCACAGAATTACAGGGCATGTTGACAAACATGGCTTAATGGGGAAGAGTCAACACGGATTTAGTAAAGGTAAGTCATGCCTCAGTAACCTGTTGGAATTCCTTGAGGGTGTAAATAAGCATGTGGACAAGGGAGATCCAGTACATATAATGTACCTGGATTTCCAGAAAGCATTTGATAATGTCCCTCATGAGAGACTCTTGAGAAAATTAAAAAGTCATGGGATAGGAGATAGTGTCTTACTAGGGATCAGAAACTGGTTAAAAGATACAAAGCAAAAGTTAGGACTAAATGATCAGTTTTCACAATGGAGAGATGTAAAAAGTGGTGCGCCCCAGGGATCTGTATTGGGACCGGTGCTGTTTAATGTATTCATTAATGATTTAGAAAAGGGTGTTAAGAGTGAAGTGATCAAATTTGCAGATGACACCAACTTAGTCAAGGTAGTTAAAACACGACCGGACTGTGAGGAACTGCAACGGGATCTTACGACACTGGGTGCCTGGGCATCTAAATGGCAAATGAGATTTAATGTGGACACGTGCAAAGTGATGCATGTAGGGAAGTTTAAAATAAATAAAAGAAAATATTTTTTCACTCAGCGTATAATTGGGTTGTGGAATCTAGTGCCAGAGGCCGTGGTAAGGACCAGTACTGTAGCTGAGTTTAAAAGAGGTTTGGACAATTTTCTGGAAAATAGGTCCATTAGCAGCTATTAGCCAGGCAAGATCAGGGAACGTGACGGGAGCTGGGGGAAAACAACAGGGAATGGATCCCCTATTGTGACCTGTTGGGTGCTTCTCCCAAGCCACCATGATTGGCCACTGTCGGAGACAGGATGCAGGGCTAGATGGACCATTGGTCTAGATAGACCCAGGTGAGGTCTCACAGACTAAAAGAATCTGGGAACCGCTGTTTTGTAGAAACATGTTCTTTCTGTTCCTGCAAGAGGCTTTTGGGATGTAGGTGCGTGTCTGGGATCAGATGTGGGTTCAGGGCCAGGAGTAAGAAGGTGCAACTGTCTACCTCACTGTGGGGGTAAGTACGTGCAGGAGCCAGGCCTCTTAGTAATTTAAAAACCACAAAGAGGGATCAGTCACTTACAGTAAGACTTTATTGGCATTTCCTTGTGTGCATCCAAGTAACACAGATACATTTGCTGTCAATATAACAGGAAACTGGCTATTTTGCCTGGAATTCCCATGCTCCCAGGTTCAAGTCAAGTTAAGTTTAGTTTTATTGTTGGCCATTGGTCATATCAAAAAAGAAATAAGAATAAGTATAACAACAATAACAACATAAAATAAGCTATAAATATAGCTAGCAAGAACAAGAATTAACACACAAAAGCAAGAAACATTTAGAGCCATCCTAACCCCTCCCAAAAGCAATTTTTGGCCTCTGAAGATAACAGAGTAAATTAACATATCAGAAATGGGAAGTAAACATGTTATCGGAAAGCCCTCACCATGCACCACAAAAATTGTGAAAAGCAGTCTGTTAGCTAAAGCTTCCAGTATTCATGCTCGTAACCTCTTATGAGAACTGGTTCGGGATGCAAACGTAAACCTAGGGTATGCAAACCTGCATGTGACTGGCTTAAATGCCACTGAGCAGCTGGCATAAAGAGGACGCAATTCAGGTAAAAAAAGCCTTAATAAGTTCAAGGGCTGTTTAAAGGACTTTAACACAGCAAATGAAGCCAGTACACTAATCAAACACACAAAATAAAGCAACGTTAGAATTGGCCTAGGCAACCTTCCCCCTATCCAAAAGTCAAGCAGAATTAACAGCAGTGAAATGAGAGTAAACACTAGTAGGAAGCATTATATTTAACAGCTTCGAACTTAAACTCCAGATAGCAATTCAAAGAAGGGAGGAAATTGCTAGCCTCTGTTTATAAAAAATGATGCAGGCTCCAAAAGCAGCGACAGCCCTCGATCCAGGTGAGTCTCGGCCCCCCAATAAAAGAGTAGCCAGTGCGCTCTCTGGCAAGCCAACTGACATTGAATGAATAAAGGAGCCAATACATTTAACCCTCAGGGAGTTATACTTGGGGCAATATAGCAAGATATGCTCATTGGTCTCAAGGGCCACCATATCACAATGTGGGCAGAGTCTTTCTGCCCACAGAGTTTTCTTATATCTGCCTTGTAAGATGGCTGAGGGGAAAACATTACAGCACAGAAGGGTTAGGGCTCTTCTATGGGACCAGCTTGTCCATTTACTTAAATATTCCGGCGGAGGGGAATTAAAGTTGCTAAGGGCATAATCAGGAGCAATCTTCTGGGCAAGTAAGGCAGTTTTCTAGTTGTAATTCCTGATCGTAAACTCTCCTGATAATCAAAGAAATGGCACCAAAAGAGCCCAAGGGGCGGAGAATTTCTTTTGCTCGTCCCAATTTGTGTAAGTCCAGTTCGACTAGATCCATCCAACCGCCCTTCACCCTCTCGTCAACAATAGAAGACGAGAGAAGAGGCCGGCGGAGGAAAGACTGCAACCTTCAGCCAGAATTGGAAGATCAATATTTGGATCTGTTCCTTGCTAGATCTCATGGCTGTTTCTGCACGCAGAATCGACTGGGGAACACACATTGGGAGGCCAAGAACTGAGCGGAGAAAGGTGTTCTGGACACACTCCAATTTCCCCAAAAAGAAGTGGCCCCAAATGGCCACTGCATATAGCAGCTGAGGGATTACTTTAGCTTTAAATAGCCGCAGGGCAGGCCCAACGAGTTTGCCACCCTGAGAATAAAAAAACCTGATCATTGCTCTTGAGGATTTCCACGCCTGGATCATGGCTGCCTCATAATGCGGGGACCAGCCACAAGAAGCGGAAAGAACGACCCCCAGATATTTGAAAAATCTCACCTGCTCAATTGTAGCACCATCCATATGCCAGGTAGCTTGATGAAAGGGGCGCCCTGCAACCAGGACATTGGTCTTGGAGTGGTTAATTGACAAATTTTCCTGCTTGCAATAGAGTGCAAATGTCTGCATACTTCGGCGTAAGCCGACCTGAGTTATTGAAAGAAGAGCTGTGTCATCGGCATAAAGAAGGAGGGGTAACTTCCGAGCGCCTAACTTTGGAGCATGTAAATTATTCAAAGACATAAAGGGCGACAAATCATTAAGAAAAAAATTGAAAAGCGCGGGAGCTAATATACAGCCCTGCCGTACTCCTCTTTCGAGGGGCAAAGCTTTGGTAAGGGGATGGCTGGGGGCAACACGGACCAGTAATGAATTGTTATGGTGAGTTTGACCATTAAGAATAACAGGCGACCATCGATAGAAGAGCCCTTAAGTTTTAACCAAAGCTGCTCCCTATCAATAATGTCAAAGGCTGCCCTTAAGTCAACAAAACAGCAAAACAAAGGAAATTTTGGAGAAGAAGCAGCATGCTTGTTAAATAAGTGCTTACGGATATGTACGTGGTCCAAGGTAGACTGTCCAACTCTAAAACCCGCCTGCTCGGGATTAATAATGTTATTTGCAGCCAACCAATCTTGAAATTTACTAAGCAAAAACTGAGCATAAAGTTTCCTGCTCCCAGGTTCACAAACATCATTGCTGGCCCCAAGGTGAGTCTGCTTCTGGGGTCACAACTACCTGGCCCTGTCACTGCAGAGCCATAGTTTCTCCTGCCTCTTTTTCAGGACCTTGGACTGCCCCTTGGAGAGCAGCTTCCGGGACGCTCCCCATGACACCGGGGGCAGCCAGGTGGAGACCGGAGGCAGCGGCACAGGCGAGCTGGGGGCTGTGTGTGCCCTGCACATGCCCCCAGGGGCTGTGGAGATGAAAACATGCCGGCTATGGGCTGGGAAAGTGCTGGAAATTGCCAAAAGTGCTGTAAACCCGCCGTAAAACTGTTGTAAAATTCCTGGAAAGTGACCCAAAAGTCCCAGAACGTGACAAAACATGGTGGAAGCGCAGAAACTGAGAAAGTATCGCCGGACACTTGCAAGCACTCCCAAAAGGTCTGTATTTCCCTTCAGAACAGGAACGCTTGCTCACATCTCAGCCCTACTGCCTGCCACAGACTACCCTGTTCTCTGGGGCATGCAGGCTTTATATCCCCAGAGGGGCAGGTCTCCAGTGACAAAGCAAGCTCCCGTAAAGAGGCCACCACCCACTCAATCACAGAGGAGAACCAGAGCTTAGAGCAAGCGGAATTGGGCTGAAAAGAAGGCTGAAGAAACAGGAACCAGAGCAGGGGCAAGAGAGCCAGGCAGAAACAGAAAGTTAGAGGAATTAGAAGAGACACCCAGCTTACTGTTGCTACCAGCCAGCCTTATATATGTTGGCTGGCAGCCAATCAGGAAGCCAGGAGGCATGTCAGGAACTGGGGACAGTAGTGGTGTCTCCAGTCTGGTGCAGAAAGGCCATTTCAGAGAATGGCCAGACCTGAGGCAAGGAGAAGCAGTTGTGCTTGCGGCCGGCCTTAGAATTTGCAGGGCCCAGAGCAAAAATAAAATGCGAGGGCTATGGTGGCCCTTTCCTCGTGGCCCTGCCCCCTTGGCAGCACCTTCCATAGGGCCCTTGAGTTGGTCATATTTGGGGCCCTGCTGAGAAGGAGCGCAGACCCTTACACCCTGCCCTAGTAAAGACGGGGGGCAATGCGGGATCCCCAGAAGTAAAGAGTGGGGTCCAGGATGGTCGCTTTAGATTGTCTTGTGGTAAGGCCAGCCTTTGTGGCACTGCAGGCCCAGGCACTGCTCCAGGAACGTTGAGCGTTCAAGGCCCGAGTCTTGACAGCAGCATAAAGGCAGGTTTTTGCTATGATGTGGCTATTTTACTGGTCCTTGTGGCTTCCCCTCAATATCCTTGGTTCAGTGGTCCACTACATCCCACTGTTTTGCAGCAGGTTATGTCCCGAGAAAGGGCGGGGGGGCGGGGGAGGGAGCTGCCCAGGTAGGAGGGAGAGTGTGACATGGCACTGGTGCCATTTTCAAAAGCAGGAAGGCAGAGAGAGAGGCGGACAAGGCACGTACATTCTAGGCTTCCTACTCCCTTATGAAAATAGCATCAACTCCATTACCTTCTCCTTCCCTGTCTGAAATCTCAGCAGCTTCACTCTCCTAGGCCTTTCTCTGGAGGAAAGTGGTTGGGGAGGGAAAGGAGGAGAGGGGCTCACAGCTGGCGTGCCTGTCTGCCTTGCAGAGCACTCCCCACAGATGTGGTGCAGCGGGCCAGGCCCGCCATGCAGAACGGTGGAGAGATCGGTCTTCCAGGTGACTTGAGCAGGACCAGCAGCAGGGCCATTGTCTGCCAAGAGCTCAGAGGTCCTGTGGGGATGCAAGTTGCTATATACTAACAGGGAAGCAATGGAAGCCAATTAGGATCAGCATTTTTTCTGCACTGTTAATGTTCCAAACCCAAAGAAAATTAGAAAAATGTCAAGCTCGTCAATGCCCAATGCTGAAAAATTAGGAAATGCCCAAATTAACATTTTCTGGGTAACTTTAACTCTGCCCCTTTGGGAGCACACATTGGGTAGTGTGCACACATGGACACGGGGGTGCACAACCCCGAAGCAAGTCTGGAGGTGCACCCCTGCGTTTGCCCATTGGCGGCTGCTGGGGCCCATGGTCTGGCCTGCACTCCCGTCTCCCCCCCTCCCCTTGCACTGTGGGTGGATCGCCCACGAAACTATGGCATTGCCGAGACAACTTCTGGACAAGATCGGGGCTCCAGCAGCCATCCAGCAAGCAGGTGGATGGCAGCCCCACCTCCAGCCACTGCCCTGGGGTTCGGCTACACGCTCTGCTCCCGGTTCTCCGGGATGTTCCGGAGCAAGAACAGCCTATCCTGCCTCTTTCTGGTGGGCCACCTGTAATGTAAATGGACAGCCTGCCTGGGGGTGTGGTGGGACGAGGCAGGGCAGCTGTCTGTGCCAAGACACCCATTATGACAGGTAGGACCTTGGGTTGGCATGGCTGTTTGTTATTGGGGAAGAGTACTGCCCCTCTCCCCAGCCACAGTAGCTCCAGCGCCAACCGTGCTTGTGAATGAACTGGGGGCGTTTTTACACGAGCCCTAGTTTCTCCCGAACTTCTGTGTCCAGGAGAAACAAACTCACATGGGGGAGGGGTAGACATTCGCTCCCCACTACCGGAAGTCATCCAGACGCCATTAGAAACAGCAAGCACCAAGGAATTTGTGCGTGCTTGGAGACGGGTCTCTTAAGCATGCACATGTTCTCCAGCGCCCGCTGTTCCCAGTGGTGTCTAGCCGACTTGGGTAGCGGGGAGTGAATGTCTAAACTCCCTCCGCCACGCCACAAATTGGAGTGGAAGATGGCCCCCCCTACCTAATGGCTTTAGAAGGCTACAGGGGGGGCATGATTTCATTGAGGGCCCCCCTATCTTTTCCCATATAATTCAAGCCCCTCCCTCCCTCCCCCCCAAGTTTGTCTCTCCCAGACTCTGAAGTCCAGGAGAAACTAGGCTCATCTAAAAACACCCTGTGTCGGGAAAATCCACATCCCACATTTTCAGAAACCCTTTCCATTAGCAAGAAATATCATGGGAGCTTAAATTTCTGAAGTCTGTGAACTTATAGAGTCCAGATACCCAGTGTTTTTGTGCTCCTTTTGTATATTAAATCACATACCATCAATTTTTCAACCATGATGTCATATTTTAAAATGGGGGAAAAGAATGCCACCCTGTTCAATGTTCTTATCTCTGTTAGGACACGGCATGATTTTTCTGCTGGTTTTGACAATCACAGTATCTCACATGCTGTCAGCAATCATCCTTTGTGCGCTCATCATGGCTTTTCACATTGGCAGTTTCCACTGTTTTAAAGAAAATACCATTACATCATTTTCTTCTGTTTTTTTTATATATACTTTAGGCTTACCACGAAGTATTAGAGCAGCAGAGACAGGCAGAGTGTGACCTGGAAGATGACAACGACTGCGAAATCACGGAGGCTGTTATAGATCTCTATAAGGTGACATTTATATTGATTTTTGTCAGTCGGTAAACAAATCTTGTAATTCGGATACTGAGCAGAGCTTCCTGCATCTCTTTCCCTGGTACATTCTAGAAAAGGGTTGGGGAACCGGCCAAATGCCACCCATAGCAAGTTTTTATGTGACTACTTTCCCGTGCCTGGATCTGGATCCAGTTCCTCCCTCCATCCACTGAGTGAGCTGAGGGGAAGGGAGCAAAGATGAGAGCAGGCATACAAGGACAGGTGGCAGATTCATGCTCCACAATTATGGTAACCTGTCAAATGCCCAGCACAGTACTCGAAAATGCAGGTATTTACCTGTGGGTACCAAATTAGGTACCTGTTTCAGCTCTAATCACAGCCTTGGTAAATACCAGGCATTAGGTCATGCGGATATTCTGCTTCGTATACCTTTTTCATTATGCTGCATTCTTTGGGTATTTTCAGACGTTACAAGACCACGCTCAACCACAGTCAATACCCTGTGGTGGGGAATGACCTCGTAACGTCTGTTGGGGAACCGGAAGTTCCCCCCCAGATGTTAGCCACGCTCAATCGCGGCGGGGAAATCACGTTCACCACGCGATCGGCGGAGCCGGCGCCGATCGCGTGATGAACATGATTCCCCACCGCGATGAAGGGGCCCATCTCGTCTGGATGGCAACCACGGCCCGGAATCCGCGGTGGGATTCCGGGCCGTGGTCAATTCGGGCGGGCGCTGCAGCCGCCCGTCTCCCAAGAGGGTGGGCGTCGGGGGAGCGTGGGGGGGGGGGCAGGGCCGTGCGGCCACACGTTGCTCCATGCAGCCCCACCCCGATTCCCCGCCGGGATCAGCTGGCACATCTGTTGGACGTGATGGGCTGATTCCAGCAGGGAATCAGAAGGGTGATTCTGGGACGGGGCGAATGCTGCCCCGTCTCGTCTGAAATCACCCTTTGTCTTTACAATGTTTCATCAGTGACCTGTGACACTGTACTGAGAGTGCTTTCTCACGTGCATTAATATGCACTTGTCAGTGCTGCAGGGAAGTCCAGGACTCAAAAGACCCTCAGCTTCCGTCTCATCAGAAGGGCAGAAATGCGGATCTTTGCCTGCAACTTTGCGCATCCGGCAGGGTAGGGGAAAGGTACTGACGGACACACTTGTATGCAGGCAAAGATCCGCATTTCCGCCCTTCTCACAAGATAGAAGCTGCGGGTCTTTTGAGTCCTGGACTTCCTCACAGCGCCGACAAGCGTGTATTAACACACGTGAGAAAGCGGTCTTAGTACAGGAGAAATCAGTGTTGGAAGGTACTTTGTCTAGAGCAAGAATGGAACCCTTTCCCTCTCATGGGCCTCTCTGGAAATTAGTACAAGCTCTTCAGGCCACATAGGAGTTGGGAGCAGAGCTGGTTGACAGGTGTGCTTAGGATGGAAGAAAGGAAAAGGAAGGATCACATGTATTTATTTAAATTTCTGCCCCACCCTTCCCTTAAGGCTCAGGGCTGCTTACATCATTAAAAACACAAAACACAATGAAAATCCTTTTTTAAAAAACCCACCCTTGCCACTAAACCCACCCACCCCAACTGCTGTCCCCACCTGAAAAAACGCTTTGCCAGAAAGAAAGTTTTTAAACTGCCTCCAGAATATGCTCATGCTCTGACGGAGCTTTGAGGGAAGGGAGTTCCACAATACCAGAGCAGCAACTGAGAACGCCCTTGTCATATGAACAAGATTGGCAGGTGGTACCTGCAAGAGAGCGCTCCGAGGCATCACAGTAGAGCATGGTAGGAAGGATGGTCTTTCAGATATGAGAGTCCCAGAACATTTAGGGCTTTAATGGTCAAAACCAGCATCTTGAATTGTGCCCAGGAATCTATAGGAAGTCAGTGCAGACTGTAAAGCAGGTGTAATGCACTTACCATGACCCACCCCCAAAAGGAGCCCGGCCACCGCATTCTGCACCAGCTGCAACTTCCAAACAGTCATCAAGGGCACACACACCCCTCATAGCCCCCAAAATCACAGATCTGTGCCATGAACCCATGCCCTAGCCTTGAGTGCTTGCCCGCATCTCTGCTCCCATTCCTCTGAACTCTTTCATTGCTAGGGGGCAGGGACCGGATCTATGGGCCAGATCAGGCAGACAATCTTGGTATCCGCCCAAATGCCCAGTTAACCCAGAGTGTTGTGTTAGGGGAGGGGTTTTGCTCAGCTATGGATTGCTGTTATTTTATGCTGCGAATATTTTATTTTTTTGTAAATGGCTTCTGCGTTCCGTTTAGCTTTTATTTGTTTACTTGTTTTACCGTTGTTACGGCTTCGGCTAAACAACAGAATGTATTTATCTATTTAAAGTACCTTATAGCAATTCCCTCCTCCAGGACTGTATATGTGCTGCAAGATATTTGATAGCAGCGACATGCTCTTTACTGATATGCTTATTACTGATATGGTTAATTTGGACAAGGCCAGTCTATGGCAGCTGCTTTAATATTTTTGTACTATTATATGATGGTGACTATTGATTAATTTTATTTTGTATCAGGAGCCTATGTTTTGTTTTTGTATGTTGTTGTTTGGCAAAGACCTATGGTCACGCCACAATAAATAAATTGATAATTTAATAGGCCAGATCCAGCATTTTAAGGCCAGGGTGGTGAAGGTGAATAAAAACAGCTGCAGGCTGGATTCAGCTCCTGGCCTAAAAGTTCGCCCACCCCTGGTTTGATGCTTTTAGAAAACACCTGTTTTCTTGGAATGAGCTATAGATGGTGGGAAAGGAAAAAACAACAAAGGGTTATCTATGAATCTGAATAGTTTATTTTTGTTGGCAGTGCTTTTAAGTGGACAAAGTCAGCCTGTCTGGCAGTATTACTCCTGATAGGTACACAGTGTGTCTGGGAGTTATTGATTCTCCTGATTTCATTTAAGCCCTTAAAGAAAAGCTTCTCTTCCCCCACCCCCATTGTGCACCTCCCTTGGACTATCACTTTCTTGTATTAGAAACTCTGCTTCGCTGACATTAAAGCTGGCTTAAAATCCTTAAGGTTTTTTCAGTCTTGTATTTAGCAAAGTTTCGCATGCCTCCTCCACCATTAAAGTTGGTGGGAGTTTAGCCATGGACATTGATGGATGAAGCCTTGTGCCCTTTCAGTTACTTTAGCATCTTCTTTTAATACTATGGGACTAACCAAAAAGCCGAGTGCTCATCTCACAAAGAGCTCCTGCGTCTTCACTCAGGACCAACCCGCTACATTTCAAGAAATGTGTACTGGAAGATGCGTCCGCCACAAATTTCCTTCCCCTGCAGCAGTTCCAGGGTCATGGGGCGGGGTCCAAGTAGGTGGAGGGGATCCAGCATCCCCCACAAATTTTAGCTCAGAGTTACACCACTACACACCACAAAACAAAAGATACAGTAGAACTGGAAAAGGTGCAGAGAGGAGCAACACAAATGATCAAAAGTGCAAAAGCAGCTTCCATACGAGGAAAGGCTTGATAGGTTAGGGGCTCTTCAGCTTGGAGAGGGGACATGATCGAAGTTTACATCATTCTGAGTGGTGTGGAATGAGTCAATACTGAGTCGTTATTCACCTTCTCAGAGAGTAACAGAACTAGGGGGCACTCCATGTTTGTTTGTTTTTACGCAACACACAATTAACTTGTGGAACTTGTTGCCAGGTGATGTGGTCAAGACCAGGAGCATTAAAAAAGGATTGGATAAGTTTCTGGAGGATAGGTCGGGGGACGTAACCTCTGACTGCTGGGAGCTGGGGATGAACATCCGGGAATGGATCGCTCCTTTGTGGCCTGTTGGGCACTTCTCCGTCAGAGACAGGATGCTGGGCTCAATGGACCATTGGTCTAACCCGGTAAAGAACTTCTTACATTCACCCTCCCACTCCTCGGCTTGCCCTGAGGAGAGAGTGCCAGTCACACGAACCATGACAATTTCTTTGTTGTCTTGTTAGAGTGACTAATCCAGAGTAGGAATTGGTGCTGAGAAAATCAACTTGACATCAAAGCAGCATTTGATCCCTGCTTATCAAATGCTAAGAGCTAGTGCCTTATTGCATCAATATAAATCAGCCTGCCCCTACCCCCTCTTTCTCCTAGTTGTAGCTGTTATTGATCCTTTTAAAGGATTGCAAAGAATAAGTTCAGAGGGGTCTGCTCTAATATACATGAGAAACAAAAGGCATTTTACTGTACCCTCCTCTCTCTCTCTCTCTCTCTCTCTCTCTCTCTCTCTCTCTCTCTCTGAATATATATATATATATATATATATATACATACATACATACATACATACATACATACATACATACATACATACATACACACACACACACACACATTTCCATTTGCGCATTCTCAAGATGGCCACCCAGCCGCCACAGCCCGTACCCAAAATGGCAGCAGCAGTATTGCTTTGTGAAAACAGAACAGCCATTTCACCCCAGCCCTACTGTGTTGTAGGGAATCTCAGTTCCTTCCCTGCTTCCACTGTGCTCCAGAAGAAATAAATAGTGCCAGCCTTTTATCTCTTCTCTCTCTCTCTCTCTCACACACACACACACTGCAGTGCTGGTTAGCATGTTGGGAGCAGGAATGAAAGAAATATCCAATTAAAACGAATTCATTCGTCAAATTTGCGCTATGAGATTAAGCCTTGATGAAGCAGATAATAATAATAATAATTAATGTTTTTATAGTAACATACCTTCCAACATTTGATGGAAATAGGTGCACTTCATGCCACTCCTAATTTGCATGAACTTTCATTTATTATTGTTGTTTTGTTGTTGTTGTTGTTAACTAAAGTATTTACATGAAAATTTGTAATAGCCCGCTGACTAACTTTGGGTCTGAGCTGGAAAAAAGGATGTCCTCTATGCGAGAGGCTGTGTGTGCACCTAGGTTTGTATGTGCAGAACAGATGGCTCAACCTAAAACTCAGCCTATTAAAAAGTCAAAATTCTCAAACGGGCGCATTGACTTTGGCTGTAAAGCTTTAGTTTTAAAGACACTTGGAGAATCCCAGGTGGAAACTGCCCCGGGCTCTTTCAGCAGCTGAAGAACCAAGGGTGTTTTTAGGGCCGGCCAGGGCCTGTCACTTTCAAAGACCAGCTGACGCTTCCCGCCCACAACACCTCTCGGGGGCGGGGGAAGCGGCCTTTAAAAGTGACAGGCCTTGACCGGAACCTTCTGCAAAGGTCCCAGCTGACCCCCTGGCCTGTCACCAAAGGCCAGCCGACACTTTCAAGCAGTTCGTCGGGTCGTATTCAGGCATCAGTGATGCCCAAATGGGTCAATTCGGACACCCTGATTCGTTGTGGGTACTGGAACCTTGGGTACTTGGTTGCAGCTGAATTCCTGGAGAATAAATGATATAAGGAGAAGCCAGTGTGATGTAGTGGTTAAGAATGCAGTACTTGGACCGGGAGGTAGAGGGGAGGCCCCTGTTTCAAGTCTCAGCCATAAACTCACTGGGCAACCTTGGGCCAGTCACAGATCTCTCAGCCTAACCTACCTCACAGGGGTGTTGTGAGGATTAAGAGTTGAGTTAATTAATAATAAGTTAAAGAATTGTGAGCCACCCTGAGCCTAAGGGATAGGGTAGGATAAAAAAAAAAATCTAACTAAATAATAAAGTGAAGCGTAAATAACTAATCTATGTGGGTAAGGAACTAGGGATCATCATTTCAGAATAGCTTAATTCCTAATAAGGTCTAACATGGAGATTCTTAAACTGAGGGGCGGGATTTCTGTGGGGTCCCAGTCCCACTGGATGTTTGGATATACTTTGCATAGTTTAGTTGTTGCCTGGGGCCACTGAATTTATACTGAAGTCTCAAAATAGGGTCACATAGGAAAAACTCTTGGGCACCCTTACCATGAAAACACTTGGAAGGGAGAAGTATTACGCTGGATCCCAAGCAGATCTGGAATTTTGAACTTAGGATGAAAACAGACACGCACCTTAACTCCACTTTAACATCTCTCATGCATGTTGCATAGCTGCAGAGGGCACCAGTACAGCCCTGCACCATGCACAAGAAATGTTAAAGCAGTGCTGAAGTGGAGTTCTGTGCATTTATTTTATTCAGTTAGTTATTACATTTTTACCCTACCCCTCTTGCCATACGGCAACTCGGGGCAGCTGACAAATTCATATAAACAATAAAACATCATAAATTTAAAAATCTAGGTATAAAAGTCCATAAAAACCATAACAAGATCAAAACCCGATCTGTATATAAAACAATTTTATGGGTTTGTGCATTTTTAAATGGATTTTTAGGGTATTTTATTCGTGTGTTTTGATGTTGTAAGCTGCCCCGAGATGCCGTAGGCATGAGGGGGCGGCTAATAAATATTTATAAATAAAATAAATAAATAAATTCCCCACCCACACCCCTCTAACTCATCCCACCTCCCGCCTGACGGAAGAGCCAAGTTTGACAATTTCGACGGAAAGCAATGAGATCTGGGCTGAGGCACAGCAACAGCACAGCCACCAAGAACACCTCCCTGTCTCTCCAGACCCGCCGAAAGCACGGCATTCCCAGATGACCGCAGGGGCCGCCCAGGGGCCTAGGAGGTGAGACCATCCTACAGGTAAGCAAGCAATGCTTGGCGCACTGGTTGAATGGGCTCCCTGCAGTCTGTCTCAGCAAGGAGGCAGGCCGCCGTATTTTGCACCAGCTGCAGATTACGAACCGTCACCATGGGCAGCCCTCTTAGAGCACGTTGCAGTAGTCGAGCCTCGAAGTAACGAATGCATGGATGACAGTGGCAAGATCGGAGGCTGAGGCATATGGGCGGAGCCTCCTCACCAGATGCAATTGGCAAAAGGACCCCCTGGCCGCAGCCAACACCTGAGAATCCAGGTGTAGCTACAAATCCAGGCACAATGTGCATGCCTGTTTTCACCCCCAGTCAACAGGCCTGCCCTGACGTAGTATAAAAGGCCATAATGGATAGTGTACGCTACTTATTTCCAGTTCTATGCAAACTCTTTAATGGCTTTTTCATAGGACTATACAATTCCCTGTAAAGAAACTTAATAGGCCAGACACGATCACATCCTGTGAAGCTAAATAGATGGTTTAGTCTCCCTGTCCATTGTCTTGCAGAAGACAAACAACAACGGCACAGAACTTGCTTCTGTAGACAGGAAGTAAGGCTGGAAGGTGCCCCCCATTCACCACGTTAAACACTCACATATTACTCCTTTGCATGAGCATAAATACATAGGGGGAGAACAGAGGAGGTCATTCCTTCCAGTGTTAAGAGCAGAGGGGAAATGAAGGTCGATATCTCGCCCAGATTCTGAGTCCCAAAGAAGTTCCAGCCGCCTCTCTGGGTGAACTCACACCATAACACCGCTAGAATCCAATGTCCATGGGGCCCCGGAAGCTATATAATGAGTCCCAGATTGCTGTTGCATGTGAGTGAGGCAATTCGAGTTCCAGCCCCGCTTTAAACTCAAATCTGACTATTAGATCTGATCTAAATCATCAGATCTGAGTTTAAAGGGGGGTTGGAACTTGGATTGCTTCACCCACACAGAACAGCTATCTGCGGCTCATTATACAGCTTTCGGGCCCCCGTAGACATGGGATTTTAGCAGCGTTCCATGTGAGTTCACCCTCTGCTTCATGTAGCGTTCAGTGGAAGGAAGAGGGCATGGGGAAGGGGGGGAAATGGTAACAGGCTAACTGAACCGAGTCACCTTTAGTTTGATTGATTTAATTTACAGGAGAACAGATTTTGGGACAAGGGAAAGTTGTCTCAATGGGACTTCAGGAAGAAGTAGGGAAACATGCCCTCTAAGAACATGGAAACTCTGGAATGATAAACCCTTCCACAGCAATAAATGTCTTTGCAGTTTCAAACATATCTGGGTTTAGCCCTAAACAGCTTGGGCCCCAAATATCTGAAAGACCACCTCATCTCTCATGTCTTGTTGCGGCCTCTGTGGTCAGCTTGGAGCGGCCTCCTCCAGGGGCCATCTGCCCACCAAGTTTCCACGAGAGCATGTAGAGAGGCGTTCTTGTTGGCTGCCTCACTGTTGTGGAACTCCTTCCCTTGGACATTCATCTAAGCCCGAGCCTGCTCATTTCCCAGAAGCAATGAAAGACCTTTTTGTTTGGCCAGACATTTGACAGATAGGGATAGAGTTGGGCAGGATTGGGAGAGGCTTGGAGAAGGTTGCAGTGATTTTTAGATCCTTTTATGTATGTTTTATGCTGTAAGCTGCCCTGAGTCTTAACGGGAAGGGCAGGGTATACATTTAAATACATACATAATATAGTTTTCTAATTATTTCAGCGCGAGTTTGGGGGGTGGGGTACTCCTGGGATAGTGAGTGTGGTTTCTCTGCATCAGGGACAGGACTTCTCTGCATCCTTTGCCCCCAACAATTAGCCCAAAGATTTTCCAATGCTCCTTTGTTACAGAAAATTGTCCGAGTCTGTGATTAAATACTTGTAAACTTAAATATTCTGGCATGTCTAATGAGGATGTAAGTGCGTATGGCAGGAAAGGACAAGTGTGTTAGCGGGTGGCGGGGGGGGGGGTTGTGTGTAAGAGTGAGCTGATGAAAGGGATTTGCCCATGGCTAGCAGAATCTGGAGGTTGAAGAAGTTAATTAGCGATCATGAGAAGACTACACGTAGAGAATGGTATGTAGGGCACCTCTTATGTGATGGGGCTCCTGAGACAATGGGCCGCAGGTGAACTGGCTGTGCATTAACTGAAGAAGCAGCCAAACTGTTACGGTCTCCATCAGTAATTTGCAAAAAGGAAATTAACTTTATGTGCCTTGAGAAGGAGTGGGTGTTTTGTGCTCCGAGAAGCAGCGTAAATTAAATAAGTCTCCGATAATAGAATGCAGAGGCGGTGTAAAAATTTACTGAATGTTCACCCTTGTGCTTATATTAAGCAAACAACTTCAAAGAGATCCTGATCAGGTAGGGAGAAAAAATAATAATATTGCTGTAACCGTGTAACGCTGCCTGGTTTTTTTCTGCTGTCTCCTGTGTTTTGTGGCAGTACAAGTGGCCACTGTTTCCTCTGTTTTGGGGGCGAGGGGGTTGCTTCACAGAAGATTTTGAAGAAGACAAATAACTTGAAATGAGAGCCAGAATAGTCTAGTGGGTAAGATGTTGGGCTTGGACCTGGAAGACTAGGGTTCGAACAGATACTCATTTAGCCTAGATCTGAAACCAGTATCTGCAAAAATGGACATACCCATTAAAATTGCCGTATCCGACCTGGAAACGTCAGTAACTAATCAGTATCCAATTAGTCCCCGATGAGCTGCCCGATGCACCAATTTGCCATTTATCTTTCTGACTTCTGGGACAGACTTTTTGACTTCCCATCCTGATTTCTGTACTGATTTACCATTTTATCAATCGGTAAAACAGTAAATCCCCAATAATACCTGGTATTTTCAGTACTGACTCAGTACTCGGGTGCCAACTGGGAACCCAACAAACTACTCAAAATTGCATGTATTATTACCCTCGGGTAGTAAATGCGCTACCCCTTTCAGCTCTGCCTTAGCCATCAACTCACTTGGTGGCTTGGACAAGTCACTGTGTCTCTGGACCCTTTTCAGTCTGAGCACACCCATCAAGCCCTTGACCCCTCCCCTCAACTCCTATCTCTCCTTTCAAAGTGGCACATGGGAGGCAAAATTTTCCCCACCACTGATTAAAAAAATACAAAGCTAACCATCGTGCTTTATTTTTCTCAGCTACATATGGATAAAATTCTCCTTTGTCAAAATCTGAAAATCAGGGTATAGTAGGTATATTGAGATGATGCTTGTAGCAGGGTCAGCTGGAGTGGTTCAGTTGCCCCTACTCCAAGCAACTTCTGGCCCTGATTTACTGACTCCCAGGAGCTCAATTCAGGGGCATGAACAGCCCAACTGGAGCCACTAGGGCTAATTGGACACCGGATTGATTGGGGCTGGTCAGGTGACCAGAAGCCCTCAGTATTTAAGGTTGGGCTGAGAGCCTGGACAGACAAACCACCAGAGAAACCGAAAGAAATGGCTGGAGGAAGGGGTTGCCTCTAGACAGGGGGGGAAATAGGAGGCCATCCCTGGAACAGGGGATGTGGGAGTTTTATGTTTGAGAGTGTGATATTTGAGTCCTGTGGTCCTGATTGAGGCATGTCCTGGGTGACCCCTCCCTGGGTGTTGTTTGCTGTGGGTGGGCAGATGCCTCTGGGCTTAAGGGAACTGGAGACCACCACTCCACTCCCTTTCTCCAGGGGCTAACCCTGTCCCACACTTTCTATCATACTTACAGTCCCTATAGCTGGGACCCCAACATCTGGAGTTTGGTCCCTTTTGGATTCTCCCACTGTGACTCTGGGGTCTGTCCTCTGCCCTCCAACCTGGAGTTCCTCCGCAGTCCTGGAGGCGAGGGTGTGCCCATATCCACAGAGTGACTCATGGAGCTCCCCTCTCAGCTCTGCTGCCTCCCCTGGATCAGGCCCCCGCTGCGTGGCTGCCACACCCCCTCTTGCCAGACGCTTCCCCGACCAATGCTGTACTGGTTGCAGGGAGATGATGTCATCACCCTCAGCACCACCGGGCTCCCTTCACCGTACTCCAGTGCGCCACCGGGTGAGTGCCCACAGAGACTTACTTATGTTTGTGTTTATGATTTGCTATGAGGGTCCACTGCCAGAACAACACTGCATGGAGCCCTGCAGTAACCAAGGGAGCGCGAAGGACTGAAGAACCAGAATAAAAGCTGTTCATTGAAGGAAGTTTGAGTTAGGTGCCTGTTTCTGGGGAAACTGAGGCACAGACCCCTGTGCAAAGGGTGTGCAAGGGATGAACATGTCACACAGTGCTTTTGTGGGACTCTGGGACTTTTTGCACCCCACGCTTTAAATTCTGTGAAGTCTCAGCCCTTCAAAATATAAATTTTTTCCTAAACGTTGAGTGCCTGGCGTTAGGCTTATCCAGATTTGGACCCCCCACAAAGGTTCCAGTTAAACTAAAGCCAAGTTTGATTTCTCACAACCGGAGCATTGAAATACTGAGGCATCTAAAATTATAGGCTGCTTTCGGTCTCTCAGCTGAGAAGGAAAAGGAAGCAATATGATACACAGTAACACCCATCCGCTCTAATTAACTTGTTCTTATTTGCTGGGTGGTTGATTGACACTGGCTTGCTAGTTAAATTTGAGTAGGTCCCTTTTATTTGTAAAATGCATGCATCAATATATTCCCATGCGTACTCCAATTCTGACGACATCCACTTCCAGTCTCAAGTCTTCCCACCTCTTTGGCCATTTTGGGTGTCCCTTAGCGACAGTAACTAAGCAAACCTTAAAGGGATGTAGGCTCTTTTAGACTCCCTGCTCCAGGCCCTTTTTGAGAAAATCTGGCTCCATTAGTTCAATTTCTTGCTGCGTTGAACTTCTCATTTTAGTGTCAGTCTTTTGTTTTTTTAGTGACATTCCATTAGATCTATGTTTGTGCTAGATTATTTTTTTTCTTGCCTGATTATATATTTATTTCCTTGTCTGAAATTCAAATGCATCCAGCATTAATCAGTGACCATTTTATTTCTGCATCTAAATTATGACATTCCCTTTATGGTTGATGAATTTCTAAGGAGGCTTTTGAAAAGCTTGAAGTTGACTGTCAAGATATTACAAATAGGTTCATTTAACTGTGCAATCTGCTACTCTGTTAGTAGAATCAATTTGAATAAATTGCATTAAGCAAAAAAAAAAAAAAATGGGGAGGGGGAAAGGATGGCATGTTAAGAAATATCCAGCAACTGTTTTATAGGCACTCTAGTCCAGAAATCAGACAATATTCTAAGGAGTATACTCACAATGATCCAATGAAGTGACATTTCTCCACTTGGGACTTGATTCTGCCATCCTTATTCACACTGAGGAGTCACTTACTCTGCAAATAGTTCCCTGCAGAGCAACATACTGCTTGCCTGAGGAAAAGGGGCTGTGTCAGGATACCAGTGGAACACGGACCTCAAAAACTCATGTTATGTGGGTTCGTAGGCAGACGTGAGATCCACACTGCCACTAGGCTGCTGTGGTGAAGCAGAGGAATCAGAGCCCTGTGGCCTCTTGCACTTCTAGATTCACCCTTCCAGGCTCCTAACTGGCCAGTGGCAACCTGTGTCCTGATTGGCCAGGGACTCCAGTATAGCTTCCTGGGTCACAGCAAACTCCAGTCCTCAACAACCCAACAGAGACCTGGCTCCAACGGTCTCCTTGCTTTGCCTCCTGTGCTGCAGTTGCTCCTGTTCCCTTCTGGACCCTGCTTAGACTGAACTCCCTGGATTCTGACCCTTGCCTGAATATTGGACACTGCCTTTTGCCTACCCCATGGATAAGATGCTGGAGTTCCCCAATGCCCTGGACCCACCAGGCCAGGATCCTGACAGACTGAAATCTGGCCCCTACTAGCATTTCCATGCCCTTGGAACATTCATAGAGTGCATGCCGTTACTTATTGAATGTTCAGAACTCAAGTTGCTGCAGTATCACCACATTTTTGCAGATACAAATAACCTTGAGTGCAATTAGCTGCGAGCGAGCACCAATTCAACCACTTGGGTCATTTTCCACTTGGCAAACTGGCAAAGTCTCCACATACCACTCATGGTGCTGCAAAAGGCAGTCCTATCCTTACAGCCACGTTTGAGCCAACATGGGCACACAAGCAGGGCTGGCGTCACCAGACCCCACCTTCAAGCTCGGTTTGCTTAGAGGATAAGGAGGAAGTTCTCTCTTTCCTGCTTCCAACTCTCCTCTCACTGGAGGAAAAGAATGCCATTTCAAGGAGGAGGCTGCAGGGGAAAGAACACTGGAATATTGGGCTTCACTGGAATATTGGGCTTTACAAGCTGGTCCACCTGTAAAGGGCTGCTGCTGTTGAATGCAAGGTCCATAGCGAATAAGGCCCCAGTGATCCGGGATTTGATCCTGGATGGGGCAGCGGACCTTGCATGTATCACAGAAACCTGGCTGGATGAGGAAGCAGAACCAGCTTTAGCAGACCTCGTTCCGGCCAGGTATGCTGTTCAGCACCAGCCCCACATGGGGGGCCGGAGGGGAGGTGTAGCTATTATTTTTAGAGATTGAAGCCCTCCATGTGGTGTTTGATTTGGCTGGGGACAAGCTTGGGGTGCTGCTGGTATATCGGGCCTCTTTCTATCCAGCAGCATTCCTTGCCGCTCTAGCAGAGCTGGCCTCGGAGGTGGCGCTGAACTCCTCCAGGACCTTGGTCCTGGGGGACTTCAATGCCGATGC
>QEPC01001301.1:5241814-5264156 GCA_003113815.1 Sphenodon punctatus
GCTATTATTTAATGTGTATATGCAGCCCCTGGGGGAGATCGTGAGAGGGTTCGGGGTGCGATGTCACCAATATGCTGATGATACTCAGCTGTACCTCTCGTTTTCGACCGACCCAGGTCCCGCTGTCTCATTACTTTCCCAATGTTTGGAGGCCGTGGCGGATTGGATGTGGCAGAGCAGACTTAAGCTAAATCCCGATAAGACGGAGGTGATGGTGGTGGGTAGGGTGGGGGAGGTTCTGGCTCCCCTTCTGTGTGTGTGTGCGGGGGTCCGTACTCCTGTAGCCCAGCAGGGTCGGAGTCTGGGGGTGGTGTTGGACTCGGGTCTCCATCTGGAGCAGCAGGTAGAGATGGTGGCTAAGGCCGCCTTCCGCCAGCTGTATCTGGTACAGAGGCTGTGTCCATACATTTCCAGGCCCGACCTGGCCATTCTCATTCACGCCTTCATCACCTCGAGGCTAGACTTCTGCAATGCGCTTTACGTGGGGCTTCCCTTGTTTCTGGTTCGGAGGCTGTAGGTGGTGCAGAATGCGGCGGCCTGGCTCTTTACGGGGACTGGGCGACAGGAGCACATAACACCTGTGCTCCGTGCTCTGCACTGACTGCCTATAGCATACCGAGCCAGATTCAAGATGTTAGTGTTGATCTATAAAGCCCTGCACGGTCTGGGCCCCTCATACCTCGGGGACCGCCTCGCCCCAGAGCGATCCCTTCGGTCCACTGGGGGCGCCTTTTTGGAGGTCCCCTGTGTGAGACGGGGGACCACAATGGAGAGGGCGTTCTTGGTGGCCAGGCCGCAGCTCTGGAACACCCTCCCGGAGGAAGCCCACCTGGCCCCAGCTCTGCTGGCATTTCGTCAAGCCTGCTAGACCTGGCTGTTCGCCCATGCCTTCGGAGGGAAGGGTGGAGTAGTTTTTGGAGGGGGGATGGGATGATATTTTTAAATGTATTGATGAAGCTGTATTTTTAATATTGATTTTATGGAATGTTATTGTGTTGTGGTTGTTGTAAGTTGGCCCGAGATGCCGTAGGCATGAGGAGGCGGCTAAAAATGCTCATAATAAATAAATGTAAATAAATAGATGGGGGAACTGTTGCAGATCCTAAATTCATCTATTCATCTCTGCAGTCCTGATAACACGGTAAAATTCACATCATGCTTTCCCCCAGCCTTTGTAGCTCAACCCATCTATTTTGGTCCATACCCAGTGCTTGATTTCATCCATCCAATCAGCCCTTCTTCCCCTTTTTTAGTTCTCTCTCCTTGTATCAAAAGCCTTTTCCAGTGCATACGTTTATTGAACTTAGGCAACACTCTGTCATCTGTCACTCTGATCCTCTCACACACCCGCGCCTTCTCTCTATGCATCTCACTCCCAATCCTCTTCTCCATCCCCAATGTTCAAAACTGAACACCCTCTTTCCATCTGCCTAATTCATTGTCCATCGGTCTGGGCAGCCTTAGAATAGACCGGTGGGGGGGCGGGAGGGCAAGTTTATCCATGGACTGGCACCATTCAGTGAACTAGTTTTTGGAAAGTAGAATAGACCAGGAAGGGTAAAAACACAAGTTTATCCATGGACTGGCACCATTCCATGAACCAGTTTTTGGAAAGTAGAATAGACCAGAAAGGGTAAAAACACAAGTTTATCCATGGACTGGCACCATTCCATGAACCAGTTTTTGGAAAGTATGGACTTAGATAGCTACATCCCTACATTCCAGCTACTGCACACGTTCAAACAGCTGGAATTAAGTAACTGAACAACCAAATAACTTTTTTAAAAAGGACCAAAAAATCCAAAACAGACATCCAGCAAAGAGGATTGGTGGTTATCGCTCAAATCAGGCAACATCGTCTGGTATAATATTCACTTCATTCGTAAATCTAAATAAGAAAGATCTGATTAAAATAAATCTGATTAAAATAAATCTGAAAAACCAGCTCTCTGTTGTTAATACTCATTTTTTGAACTTCAATAGCCACTTTCATCAGAAGATCTTAAGACTGATTTACAAACAAGGATTTCAGCCCATCTAAAGTAGAGAAAACATATGAAGAAGTAACATCACCGATCACTGAAATTCTGTCATCTGATAAACTGAAGTGAGTGTTGGTCCCAAATATAAGAGATGGAGACCAAATAGTTCAGATATGTCGGATTATCGTGTTGCATCCTGCAAGTCAGGAAATGGGGAATTCAGGATCCATTTCAAATAGCAGAAAGTAGTATAAGAATGTGAAATACGCAGACTATAATCCCTTTAGCATATTAAAAAAAGGCATGAGATTTTTTAAATAATTATAGTATTTATTAATTTTCCTATTACTGCGATAAAATACAAAGCATAATGAAAACAACCCAGAAATTCTATATAATATATATGTAGGGGGAGGGAGGGAGGGGAAGGGAACTTAGCAGCATGTGAAATCAAGTCAAATGTTTCCCTATCATACGTAACGGATACAAATACATTTTAAAAACACCAACAAACGACAGGCAAAATATAAGCTTGACAGAAGGTTCATGTTACACCATATTTCATTCTAGTTAGACCAGCTATTTGTTCACCCATGTAAATTTTTTCATAATGGAAAGATGCATCAACTTTTTTTTTCCCTACATGGAAAGCCAAGTTAGCAAGATCACAGCACTACAGATAGCACTAGACCAGAAGTGGGCGAATGGTGGCTCAGGAGCAGCATGCAGCTCTCAGGGACCTGCATCGCGGCTCTCACCAGAAGTGGCTTCTTGGGTGCATGCCCATGTAACTCCCTCAGGAGCAAGAGAAGCCAAACCACCATTTTGGCAGCTGGAGCTTCATTGGGGCTGTGGAAGCGGGAGAAGCATGCTCTGTGCTGCTATTGCTGCTGCCCAAATCCACCAGACCACCTGGGAGCCAGAGCCTTTGTGCGTTTTTACACGAGACGCTACTATGCAGGTCCACCTAGTGGACATGCATGGTAGCGTCTGTGTAAAAGCGGGGGTAAGTGCGTGCTCCCCCAACCCACGCATCCCCACCTACCTCCACCCAGCTCCCCACACGGTGCAAACCGGAAAATCCCAGGTTGCACCGTGCGGGGGCCTGGGTGGTCAGTGGGTGGGTGCATGTGCACATGGAGTGCACACCAATCCGCTACCGTCAAAACCCTCCCCTACCCACCGGAAGTGTGCGTGCTTCACTGAGCGCACACGAACCCACCCCCACCCCTTGCACCTGTCCCCAGTCAGTTTAGACAGGGCTCAACCCCTCCCCCCCTTGAATTTAGTTGCTGGGGCTGAGCCCTGTCTAGCCCCCCTACAAATTAAGCTGTGAGGTCACAGTATCACTTATCCAAGGCTAAACTAAAACCTGTGATAAAGAACCATGTATCCCTATGGATAATGTGTTGGATCTTGGACTTGGGAGACCAAGATTCAAATCTCATCTTTGTCAGAAACTCACTGGAGGGCCTTGGGCAAATCACCAACCTCTCAACCTCAGTTTTACATCCGTAAAATGGGAATAATGTCGGCCTACCTTAAAGGGTTATTTATTTATTTATTTATTTTAAGCATTTATACCCTACCCCTCTTGCCACAGGCAGCCCGGGGTGGCTAACAAAGTCAGTCAATAAAATACATTTAAAACATATAAAACATCATATAGTAAAAATAACAATAAAAATGAGAACAAAAACCCATAACACCCACCACCCTCACCCTTCTCCCTCGCCAAACGCCTGACAGAACAGCCAGGTCGTACAATTCCTGTGGAAAACTGGGAGATCTGGGGCCAGACGGGTCCCCACTGGGAGGGAATTCCAAAGGCACGGCGTGGCCCCCTGAGAGACCCGAGGGACCTCCAACAGGGTGCCCCCAAATGACAACAGGGGCCGGTCCAGAACCCGGGGAGCGAGGCGGTCTCGCAAATAGGCAGGGCCCAGACCGTGTGAGGCTTTATAGGTCAAAACCAACACTTTGAATCGGGCCTGGAAGACTATTGGCAGCCAGTGCAGAGATCGGAGCACTGGCGTAATGTGCTCTCGGCAGCCCAGCCCAGGAGCCCAGGAGCCGGGCTGCTGCATTCTGCACCAGCTGCAGCTTCCAAGCCGTCACCATAGGTAGCCCCACATAGAGTGCGTTACAGTAGTCTAACCAAGAGGTGATAAAAGCATGGATGATCATGGACAGATCCAGAACCGAAACCAGCGGCCGGAGCTGCCGCACCAGATGTAACTGGTGGAAGGCACTCCTTGCCACAGCCTCCACCTGGAGATCCAGGCGGAGCTGTGCATCGAGAAGCACCTCCAGGTTCCGCACCTGGGAAGTCAGTGGAGGACAAACCCCCTCAACCGAGGGGGCCGTCATCTCCATCAACTTACCCACTAACATCACCTCCGTCTTGTCAGGATTCAGTCGCAGTCGATTAGTCCTCATCCAGTCCCCCACAGCTGCAAAACACCGGGTAAGCACCGAGACAACCGGGCCTGGACCAGTTGAAAATGAGAGGTACAGTTGGGTGTCATCCGCATACTGATGACACCTCACCCTGTACCCGCTGATCACCTCACCGAGTGGCTGCATGTACACGTTGAACAGGAGAGGGGACAAAACAGAACCGTGTGGAACCCCACACGAGAGGTCTCGGTGAGATGAAAAATGATCGCCGAGCACCACCTGCTCTGTTCTCCCGGTCAGGAATGAGAGGAACCATTCAAGAACGATTCCACCCACCCCTGCACTGTCCAGCAGGTGCGTGCGTCACCAACATCTCGTGGTCAACGGTATAAAATGCAGCCGACAGATCTAGTAGGACCAAAAGAGTTGATCGAACCTTATCCTTTTCATGGTGCAGATCATCCACCAAAGCCACCAATGCTGTCTTAGTGCCATGCCCCGGACGAAAGTCAGACTGCGAGGGATCCAGATAACTGACGCCGTCGAGATGCCCTCGGAGCTGCTGAGCCACTACCCGTTCAATAAGCTTCCCTAAAAAGGGAAGGTTAGAGACAGGCCGATAGCTGACAGGCCTACGTCCTCCACTGTATTAATTGCGGCATCGAGGTCTTGGTGAATACAAGCGATTTTCACCACAAAAAGGTCACAGTGGGCAGATGATGACTCAACTCTAGGGTTGAGGGAGGCCGGACTTACAAGCCCCCGTACAACCCAGAACAGCTCCGCCGGACGGGATTTTGCGGATGCTATGAGGGCAGCAAAGAATTCCCTCTTTGCTGCCCGCGTAGCCACGGCATAGGTTCGTAGACTAGCTCTATGCCACAATCTGTCGACTTCAGCCCGAGAAAGACGCCACCGTCGCTCCAACCACCACCCCCCCTGCTTTACCATCCGTAGCTCCTTGGAGAACCAAGGAGGTCTGCGGAGCCTCCTCCTGGGCAACAGATGCCTGGGAGCCGTTTGATCGATGGCCTCCGTCAGCAAAGTGTTCTACAGCTTGACCAGGTCATCGATGTGACGGTCGACAAGGTCAGAGGGTAACTCCCCCAGAGCACCTAGAAACTGCAGTGGATCCAACAGCCTCTGAGGGCGGACCATCCTAATAGGTTCCACACCCTTCCATGGGCAGACATATGCTAGAAGGGAGGTCTGCAGGAGGTAATGGTCCGTCCATGACAAGGGCACAGCTGATATCTCCCCCATTAACGGATCACCCACCTCAAGGCCAGTGGAAAACATGAGGTCTAAAGTATGTCCTCCAAGGTGTATCGGGCCGTTGACCCTCTGGGACAAGCCCATGGTTGCCATGGCGGCCATGAACTCATGCTCGGCTACCCTGAGGACTGCGTCGGCGTGAATGTTGAGGTCCCCAAGGACTGTTGTCCTTGGGGACCGCAACACTACCTCTGACACAGCCTGCAGGGAAGCTACTGTACTGGTAGGTGCACGGTATACCAGTAGCACACCCAAACTGTCCCCTGCTAAATCAAACACAAGATGGAGGCCTTCAATACCTACCATGAATCGCACTGGATACCTCCTCACAGACCACCCCTCTTTAAAAACCATAGCTACACCAACCCAACCCACCCTCCGGCCGCGACTGGTGCTGCACGGAATACCCGACTGGAACAAGATCAGCCAGAATTGGCCCCGATTCATTGTCCAGCCAGGTCTCCGTGATACACGTGAGATCGGCGGCATGGTCCAGGGATTACCTCCTGCACCGTTGTCGCCTTATTTGCTACGAACCTCGCATTTATGAGGTTTTATTTATTTATTTTATTTTATTTTAACAATTTGTATCCCGCCCCTCCTGAAACCAGCTCGGGGTGGCTGATAACTAGCTAAAGATTGTAAAGTTCCACCCTGAGCCCATGCAGTATGATGGGTTATAAATCTAATAAATACTTCTAAGGGTTCTTCAGGAGGCTTGTTACCACAAGCTTTACAACATAATACTCTGAAGTATTCATGGAATCGTAGGGTAAAAACACGTGGTGGCGGCAGCGCACCACTTTAACGACCTGGCCCAGCTCAAAAAACCCTAGGCAACACAATCCAGGTCAGGTAGGGGCACTGGACACACATGACCATGACTGGGGAGCCATCCCACCAGCTCCATGACCCAGAAGTACAACAAATGTGTGGGCAGCTGGCCCTGCCCACTTTGTGCTCCCAGCAACCTGCCCACCGCCATGACAGGTAGCCACGATGGCCAGCCATGATAGCCTTGGGCCAGGTCATGGTGGATCACAACAAACGTGACAGCCTGCTATGGCTCTCTTTGGCCCAGTTAGGTGAACCCTCACCCGAGCTTTGAGCTCAAACGTTTTCCAAGGTCAGAGCCCAGGCTAGCCACCGAGACGGCCCAGGGCAGTCACAGGCCAACATCTGGCGGTGCCTCAACAGTTTTACTGGTGGCCCATGGACCCCAGAGGGCCACCGTCACATCTGTTTTTACCCACAGAGTTGGAAGGGCTCTCAAGGGCTACATAGTCCAACCCACTGCTCGGATGCAGGATGGCTACAGCTGCAGCGTCCCTGATCTATGGCCGTCCAGCCTCTTTCTGAAAACTTCCAGTGATGGAGAGAGTCTCCCCAAGGCAACTTGTTCCATTTGCCACTGCGGAGTTAAGCTCAGCATAGAGGCAGCTTACCCAGGGGCTAACATCTGTGTGAATGGGACAAGAGTTGCTCCTGCCTTACTTCTATAACTGAAAAGAAGGGCTAATAATACTTGGGAAGGTGTTTTAGGTATGCATATGGCAAGATTTTGAGGTACTTTGCCGGGCAGGAACTTTCCTCTTTGATTTCTCTCAGTGTGCAGTTTTTACTTTTACTGCTGAGGAATTAAAACCCTACTCTCCCCAATACATCTTTTCTATTCATTTTGACTTTAGGTTTGTATTCAGAAAGGTTCCGCTATACAATCCTTTTTCTCTTAGAAAAATTACCTCCTTAGATTTTGTGGAGTCTTGTAGTGCTGTTACTTAACCTGCCTTTTGTGTGGTCCAGCACGTCAGTCATTGTGTCCATCACTCTGATATTTATAGCAGGGGTTCTCGGGGTTTTTGGACCAGTGGGAACAATGTTGACCTTCAAAGTAACTTACAAGCCACCATGCACCCAGTGAAGATGCCCTCAATCTAGGGCAGGCTCATTGTGAGTTGCGCACGGTGAACATCATCTTCATCATCATCTTCAGCTATATCAATGTTATAGCTATTTCCAGGAAGAGGAGCAGGAGCAGAGGGAGTGACCATAATAGGTGTTAGCCATGCTCCCTCAGTCCCCTACAGTGATGGGCGCAGTAACCAAAAAACATTTTGCTATAGCTTGTAGCTTATTCCACAGGCTAGTTTCAGACCACTTACCATAACCCTACAGACTGTTGCGCAGTTTGGAAACCACTGATTTATAGTAATTTTCAGCAAATGTAATACAGGGTGATTCAGGATACTAAAGACAAACTGATGAAAAATAAGCATAAATATTTTTGGCGAGGAGAAGAGCCTCTAACCACCAATGGAGGAAGAAAGCATGAACAGATGGATAATGGAGGCTTTGTAGCAGTCGAAGGAATTTTGGAAATTCACAAAAAAGCTGCTGCTTGACAAATGCTCTTTCCAGCACAGTATTTTACTTCCCCCTCTCAAGAAAGCCACCTGTACTCAGCCATTTTCCTCAGAGAGTCTCTAGAGCTTCCAAAGCAGCTTTGCAAAAGAGAGGCCCGTATCACTGAAAACAATGTCTTCCAAACAGCCACTTGGGAACAACTTAGCATTTTGGATGCCATTCATTTTGATCATGGAAAGCTTTCCTCAAAGTAAAACGTGTTCCGCAGTTGAGAATTACTTTTGTAAGGGTGGTTTCAGGAGGGAAAAAAAATATCAGAGAATGGTTTGCAATTTGCATAGCTTCCTTGGTCACAGAACTATAAGGGACCTCAAGGTCTCATCTAGTCCAGACATCTAGACCTCATCTAGTCCAGCTCCTTGAACCACTGCAAGACCTGCCACACCCCCAACTATCCAGGGGGGTGGGGAATCCCACCAATAGCCACAAGCAGAGACCGGGACCAACCAGAGGACAGCAGTGTCTGAAATAACAGAGAACAATTTTAGAAAAAGAAAGATCCAATTGTCCCAAATAGGTGAGACGCACCCATGCTGCATCAAGATGGATTTTACAATTATGCCATTGTAGGTGAAGCTGCAGATTGGCAGTTTTTAGGGCAACTGTAACTAATACCAATACACTGGCTGCTGTTCCTCAAGGAGAAGCTGAAGTGATTCTAATCCTCTCTTTTAACTGCCCAGATCATCTCTTGGTTTCTGTCAGAATTACACCAGTCCCCTGTAGATTACAGCTCTTAAGCAGAGGGCTGGATAATATTGTTTCCAAGGTAAAATTACCATGATAAATATGATGAGTTTTTTTTAATCAGATTTCTAGGGATTAGAAAAGCAAATGAATTGCTACGTGTGATTGCTTTGACAGCACAGACTAAAACTGGAATGATTCTCAGAAGATTAGCTTCGCCCCTGCACAAGATGGATATGCAAATTTGGGAAGCATTCCATATTTTTGCAGGCAGGTTGAGGTCCTTGGCTTACTTGGGCACATCACCGTGAAGGAAGAGCTACCCAAGAGGGCAAGGCCTATCCACAGGTGGCCTCATAGAGGAAGCCAACAGGAACTCAAAAGCCCCAGGCCTGAAAGGCTTGCTCAGTGCTGAAGGAGTGTGATGCAGAGAAACGGGACGTTTAAGGCCGGTCTGCCCGTCACTGGGGCTCCACCCCTTTGAAGGGCTGAGATGAGAGCAACTGTTCCTGTTCCAAAGGAAAATACCGACCTTTACAGGAGTGCTTGTGAGTGTCTGTCAGTTTCCAGTGATTCACCTTTTTTGTCACTTCCGCCACTTTCCAAGACTCTTTCATCACTTCCTGAGACTTTTTCATTGCTTTCCAGGAATTTTACAAGTTTTACAGCAATTTTGTTAATTTTCGGCACTTCCATGGTGCTTAGCCTACAAGTTTTAATCTCCACAGCCCCTGGGGGTGCATGTGGGGCACACACAAGGGCTTGGGACTGGCCCATGGTTCAATATTCAAAAAATATTGGAGAATGGCAAAAACAGCAGGAAAGCATGTCAAATAAATCTCCGCAAATGCCCTGCTTACAACAGGAGCAGCACTCGCTGAGATTTTTCATTCTATAGCCTTCAGTCCGTTTATTCGGACTCAGGGAGCATTCTCCCTTGCATCCACTAGGAGGCAACAGAGACTTTCCACTTGGCATGCGTAGGGAGCGCTCCCTCGCTTCCCCAGTCGAAAATCTGCCTCCGATCAGCTAGGTTGTGCAGCCAGGGTACTCCGCACCACCACCGGACTTCCTTCTTCTACCCTTTGGGGTTTTTTTCGTCAAGACAGCTCTTGAGACCAGCGGGCTCATCAGCCACCCGGTACCGGCCACAGGGTACGGCCCGGGACCAAAAGGGCTCTTAATTCAATCCGGTGCCGGCCCCAGGGTACGACCCGGATTCCCAATTGCGCAGGGTTCAGCCTCCGACCCTTCTCTGGCGCGCTTGGGATGGCGGAAACAGCCAAAAACCGCCGAGCCGCCGCCCTCAAAGCCGCAGCACACTGTGAAACTACAGCCCCCCCCTCCCGGACACGAAAGTGAAACCGCGACGGGGAGCCCCGCACAGGCCACAATCCCCGCCACTCGAGTGAAAGAGACGCAGGCAGAGCCCAGGGGTGAGCAGCAGGCAGTCGAGGCTGAGGAACTGGAAGCACTGGAGGAGGCAGATGAGTCTGCCTCCTCACAAGTAAGTGGGCAAGGGGCGGAGGAGTCTTTTCAGAGGCTCCAGATGGACGCACTGAGGACAATGATGGGAGTCCTCGTGCGCATTGAAAAGAATCAAAAGCGGGCCCACTCTCAAACCCCTACTGCTCCCAAAGCCACATTTAAGGGGTCTTCCAAAAAGGCGGGAAAGGGCAAGCAAGCCCATAAGCCAGCCCATAAGCCGGCCCACAAGCCCTCCCTCAGGGACTTGTTAGGATCACCCTCGGAGGAAGGAGAAGTAATGGGCTCTTCCTCTGACTCTGACCCCCGCCTCCTCAACCCCCGCCAAAGAGGCGCAGAGGCCAAAAGCAGGCTAGATCCCCTTCTCCGAGCAGTCCTCTATGGAATCAGAGGAGGATATAGCCCTTTCCTCGACTGCAGGGGACCTGGACACCCCCGAGTGGGAGGTTGTCCTGACCAAGGGCCACAAAGTATTGGGCAGAGAACTCCCATCCGATCAGGGCCCCAAACTCCTCTAGAGAGCACAAAGGGTACTGAGAATAACCCCTACCACGCAAAAAAAGAAGGAATCCGAATCTTCCTCAGAGGAGGAGGGATCAGATAGGGATTATATCCCCAAACTGCATAGTGGCGGTAAAGGGGTTATTCTGGACCGGGCATTTGAAAAAATCATTAGGGCCCAGTGGAAACAGCCCACCAAGTCTTCCAAGCTTTCTAAGATTCAGCACTCTCTGTATTCTTTTACCAAACAGAGTGACTCCATTTTCAGACCACCTAAAGTGGATTCTGCTGCTGCTTCATTAGCCCGTCAATCAGTCTTCCCCTCATCAGAGGATCTTTTGCCCAAAGACCCCACAGACAAAGGCATAGAAATTGGTCTCCACAAGAGCTATGAAGCACTATCCTATACTCTGCAGATAGCCACTACCGCCTCTTATGAGTCAGAGCCATTATGAAATGGTTTAAGTTAGCCAAGGATCCTAATATTTCAGATTCTTTATCCCGCAAACTGGCAGCCAATGTGACTCTTGCCCATGCCTTTCTCATGGACGCCTCCATGGACATGGTGACCTGGTCGGCCCGGGGCATGGCAGCCAACGTGGCTGTGGCTGCGCGCTTGGCGAGCAGACTCCCATGTGAAGAACCTCCTAGTCAATAGTAAATTCAAAGTGGGAAAACTTTTTGGTCAGGCATTAGACAAGGCGCTCACAGAAGCGTCAAATAAGGACAAGAAGCACTCACTTAACCAAGTGCAGACATTCAAAACTTTCTTTCGCCCCTTCCAGACGTTCAACCAGACTCACAAGCAGTCTTATTCCTCTTACAATTCCTGGAACCCGCAACAAAGAGGTAGGGGACAAAGAGGATGTGGTTCTAAGAACCAGAGATCAATCACGCAGGCGCCCTACTCCAGACGACCAGGATCCCCTTCTCGCAAGCAGGAGTCCTGACTCCTTGGGGTTTTCCTCCCACAAATCCTACCTGTTTGGAGGAAGACATCGTCATTTCGCCGCTCAATGGCAGTAATCCGTCTCCGATACCTAGGCCATCCAGACGGTAACACACGGCTACTCCATCGAGCTCAGAGCCAAACCGAGGGATTTCTTCCACATCTCCCCAGTCTCAGCAGCTCTGGACAAACGCAAAGCAATGACGTCCGAGATCCTCAGATTGCACGAGATGGGCAGCATAGAGAGGGTACCATGGTACGAGAAAGGCAAAGGTCTCTACTCACTACTTTTCCTGGTACAAAAGAAGACGGGAGAATGGAGCGCGGTGCTCGATTTAAAAAGGCTCAACAAATTCATCAAGCTCCAGAAATTCAAGATGGAGACATTGGCCTCAATCTCGTTAGCAATATCAAAAGGAGACTAGCTAGCTTCCTTAGATTTAAAGGACGCTTACCTACACATCCCCATCCTGCCAGCTCACCATCGATGGCTTCGTTTCGCATACAATGGCCAACATTGGCAGTACAGGGCTCTTCCCTTCAGCCTCGCCACGGCACCGCGTACGTTCACTAAGATTTTAATTCCCATCATTGCGAACCTGCGACTGCAGGGGGTGGCTATCTTCCCTTATTTGGACGATATTTGAATGAATGAATGAATGAATATTTATTTGTTTGACCGTAGGCCGTAACAAGAATAAACAAATACAAATTAAATTACCAATTCACATAAAACCAAAACTAAAATACATGATACTAAGTATCCGTAATTGTACAAGATAAATAAAATTAAAAGATTTATAATTACATTTTGTTGCCTTGCCCTTCTCGGGGGTTATGCTGGCAACATTTGACCCCTGTATTGACTTCTTACTAGTACTGCCGTACCCTTCCCGGGGTTTGTGGCGGCCACACTTGACCCCTGCATTAGCTGATGTTGACCACTATAATGATTTTACATAGTATTACAATTACTAGTAATAGTAATAGTATTACTATTACAATAAGCAATATGGTGAATTCCGGCAAAATAAACAATTATCTATAATACAATTACCAAGTTGGAAAGTCATGCAAAGTCATGCAAAGTTATTCGCATAGAACCAAAACTAAAATAGATGATACTAAGTATCCATAACTGTACAAGAAAACTAAGATTAAAAATTTATAATTACATTTTGTTGCCATACCCTTCCCGGGGTTTATACCGGCAACATTTTACCCCTGCAATTTGACTTCTTGCTTGTACTACCTTACCCTTCCCGGGGTTTGTGGTGGCCACACTTGACCCCTGCCTTAGCTGATGTTAACCACAGTAATGATTTTACTTAGCCATAACTATTACAGCAATAATAATCATAATAATAATAAGTTTTAATGCGAGACCAAAAGGTCATTGCAAAATAATAATAAACATACAAAACAAAACCAAAGTACTCAGATACAAATACAAAAGAAACAAGAAAAAATACCAACCAAAGATAAAAGTTTTTTTAAAATATATAAAATTAATAAATACAGTGAGCAAAATATACTCCCCTAATACTGTTTAAATAGTATATACACAAAATAAAAAATGCGACACCTTCCCTGTAATCTCCTTACAATTGTCGCCAAATAACTGTATCATACTGGCCTCCCGAGGCCTACCCAGGATGGACGATATTTTGATTCGAGCAACATCTCGTGAACTGGTCCAGACCTATGTTCACATCACAATTTTTTACCTACAACACCATGGGTTTCAGGTCAACTTCAACAAGAGTCACCTCACGCCATCCCAGCATCTCGAACACCGGAGAGTCGTTTTTCATACCTAACTAGACAGAATTTTCATTCCGTCCCCACGTCAGGACAGAATCAGGACCCTCATAGCAGCCGTGCAGGCACGACACAGAACTCCACTCAAAACGCTGCCGTCGCTGCTCGGCTGCATGATCTCCTGCGCACGGCATCTATAGTGGGCTCGCTTCCACGCTCGCGGATTGCAACAACTGCTTCACCCCTGGCAGCTACAAATAATAGACAACTGCCCAATATCCATTCCCACACCGTTGCAGACCATCCAGTCCCTCTCCTGGTGGACAGACCCAGACAGATTCAAGCAGGGAATACTCCTATCGGAATCACACAAGATAGTCATAACCACGGACGCCAGCCTGATGGGATGGGGTGCCCACATCAACACATCCTTCGCCCAGGGGACGTGGTCGCCGACAGACGTCTGCCACAGCATCAACTGGCTGGAACTCAAGGCCATTCGACTGACTCTTGTACAGTTCCGCCCCCTGGTGGAGGGACAACATGTAGTCATCTTCACAGACAACACCACGGCCATGGCTTACGTCAACCACCAGGGGGGCTCTCGGTCGAAAACCTTACACAAAGAGGCGACACTACTGATGAAGTGGGCAGAAGCCCACCTCCTCTCCCTGTCGGCCCTCCACATAAAGGGAGCTGACAACATAGAAGCAGATTGACTGAGCCGCCAAACCGTCGACCCGGGGGAGTGGTCCCTCAGCCCATCGGCCTTCCAACAGATTACAAGAGAGTTCGGCAAGCCGAGTCTGGACTTGTTTGCCTCCCCAACCAACTGCAAACTGCCATGATTCTTCAGCAGGCATGTTCATCCCAAGACCGAGGGGGTAGATGCTCTCAATCGTCCCTGACCTTCGGGCCTCCTTTACGCCTTTCCTCCCTTCCCTCTTCTCAGTCGGGCTCTACGCCATTGCAAGTCCCAACAATTCACGGTGATATTTGTGACTCCATACTGGCCTCGTCGTCCCTGGTTCCCGGACCTACTCGCAGTGTCACGCGGGTCACTCCATACTGACACTACCACTCACACCCGATCTCCTGTCTCAGGGGCCCGTCCTTTATCAAAATCCAGAATTCCTGAGACTAACGGCATGGCTGTTAAAACCGTAGCCCTTCAATCGCTGGGTTATTCAGACTCTGTCATTCACACCCTACTAGCGTCCAGACGTAAATCCACCCAACGCATATACCAATGCACTTGGAAGGTGTTCGTGAACTGGTGCACAGAAAACCGAATTCCCCAACTACAACCATCGGTGGGCCAGATCCCACATTTCCTACAGGATGGGCTAGACAGAGGACTTCGCCCTAACACAATATCCAGACAATTGGCCACCATTGACAGTACTTTGGGGGCTTCGGGTAGACCATGCTTCTCGGCCCACCATCACGTTCAACAGTTCATGAGAGCCGCCCGTAAAATCTCTCCCCCGATAGTCCACAGATTCCCCAATTGGAACCTTAATTTAGTCCTCAAAGCTCTGACGGGTCCTCCCTTTGAGCCCATGAACATGGTGTCATTATTCTTTTTGTCAATCAAAATAGCCTTTTTGGTGGCCATTACTTCCGCCCGACGTGTGTCGGAGATTGGGGCCCTGTCAGCGGACCCGGCCTTCTGCGCCTTTAGAAAGGACTCTGTTCGTCTCCGCCCAGATCCCTCCCTTCCTTCCGAAAGTGTCATCCATTTTCCAATTGTCCCAAGATGGGATACTGCCATCTTTTTGTCCTCGGCCTAGTCACCCTGTGGAGAAAATTTGTCACACATTAGATGTGCGCAGGGCTTTAAAAATATACTTGCTTCATTCAGCCCTGTTTAGGCATTCCCCCAGCCTTCTCATTAATTATCACCCTCGTCACGAGGGTGAGAAGGCCTCCAAAGCAGTGATTTCAGGTTGGATTGCCACGTGTGTTGCCGAAGCCTACAAGGCCTCTGGCCTCCAACCTCCCAACCCTATCTTGGTCCATTCCACCAGAGGGGCAGCCGCCAATGCGGCTTTCTATTCCCGAGCTCCAGTAGGGGAAATTTGTAGGGCAGCCACTTGGAGGTCCCTACATATCTTCACCAAACATTATAAGGTGGATCTGCCTTTGGCCGGCGGGTTCTGCAGACGGTGCTGGGGTCTGATTAAACTGTAGCCCCACCCGTGCCAAATAAACTGACTGCTCTGTTATCTCCCTGAGTCCAAATAAACGGACTGAAGGCTATAGAAAGGGCAATTGGGATTCTTACCTGTGAATTGCCCTTCTGTAGCCTTGCAGGGAGTTTATTCGGCCCACCCGACAGTTTCTAGTTTGTTAAGCTTTAGTTATATATATAGTAGTAGTTACCCCGAAGTTCGGGGAAGGTTGCGTTTTTCTTCTATTTTTCAGCTCTGATCATCAGCTGTGCTACTCCTGGGGAAGCGAGGGAGCACTCCCTACGCATGCCCAGTGGAAAGTCTCTGCTGCCTCCTAGTGGATGCGAGGGAGAACGCTCCCTGAGTCCAAATAAACTCCCTGGAAGGCTACAGAAGGGCAATTCACAGGTAAGAATCCCAATTGCCCTTTTCAGGTCTACCAGGGGGTATATATAAGGGAAGTCAGCCTAAATAATGGGTGTTTTACACACACATTTCTCCTGCATGTTTGCTGTTACATCCTGGACTTTCTGTGTGTCTAAATCACTCACCCAGATCTTAAACATCCGGCGGCTTTGAACTTCTGCACGGAACTTCTCCCAGAACTTTTGTGTGTAAAATGTTATCCTGGTAAATTGCTTTGCTCTAGGCAGCTGTGGTCACTTGGTTTCCATGGCAGCCCCTCACATCTACAGCTGCGGCTACTTTAGGCTGCCTCAGGGCAGTGTTTGTGTGAAGAATGCATCCAGGAACTGCCTCAGGGCAGTGTGTGTGAAGAACGCATCTGAAACTTACTTGTGGACTTGTAAACCCAGAAGATTGAAAGACCAGTACTTTAAGGTGTGTGTAAATATGCCCACTAGTCCATCTGGGCTGAGGGCTTTCACTCTACATTGTCCAGAGTCCTGAACTTAAAGATCCAGCTATAAGGGGATGAGCAGTTAGAAGGGAGCCCTCAGGCTTTTAGCTTTGGGCTGTCTCAGCCATGCCCAAGCTCTGGTCTGAGTCATCAGGCACTGTCCTTTCGTCCCCATAGCACCTGTGCCTCAGATAGCACCTTCGCCCTTGCAGATGCTAAGTCCCTTAAAGGGCCAGCATCCCAATTAGGCTGCACCATGTTACAAAAGGGATTTTCTAAACCAAAATATTTGGAACGTTAGAGAAACCCCACCTAAAATGGTTGGCCTAGCATTACACAGGAATTCTGAGGCTAAGCCAGGAGTTGACCTCAGACTCCCAGTCTTACCCCTGCACAAGCCCTGATTTTAGTCTCAGCCTCCAAACAGTGCTCCTTAAGAATCTGCAAATCTTGACGAACGGACGTTGCGTGTCCACGCCTGGAACTCCCTCCCTGCCCTCGTCTGCCTTGCCCCCACCCTCCACACCTTCAAGTCCCTCCTCAAAACCCACCTCTTCCTCTCCACCCTTCCTAACTCCTGTTAATAATCCCCACCCAGGATTATCCCGCACCTGTTATCTGCAAACTCCCAATTTACTGTAACCAAGCCAAGAACGTGTGCCTGAGCTCCCGCATCCTCATGAATGTCGCATCCTTTGTCTCTCCCTCCGTTCCCACTTCCCTGTCTCCCCTCCCCCTGTCTTTAGAGTGTAAGCTCTTGGGCAGGGGCCGTATCTATCTTATTCTTTGCAAAGCGCCAGGTACATCGCTGGCGGTATATAAATGCTTATAATAATAATAATAATAATAACTGGAACCAACAGAGGACAGCAGTTTAGGAAGAAGGTCTAATGGTAAATGAGAGGCATTTCATAAAGTGTTGAGAGGGAGGTTAAGGATATTTTTCAAGGAGAGAGAAAAGGTGCAAAATAACAAGGGGGAATAGCATTCAGCAGGTTTTACAACACAAAGCCAAATGTGGGAGACAATACTGAAGGAGCATGTAGGGCATGAGAATAGACGTAAGTATAAATTAACTATAAGGTGCACTGACATGGTAGGAGAAAGGGAAACAATAGGTATAATGTCAGAAACTCATCTTGCTATCTGTTTTCTTTTGTTTTCATTAGATGCTGTATTCTCTATCCTCGCGTACTTTAAAGGACATGGTAAAAGAGCTCTTTCTCCAAGCTCTTCCTGGTGTAAGTGGCCTGTCGCTTGGAGACTGTGAACTTCTGAATGAAGAATCCCAGGAAAATTTAGCCCTGCAGTTAGAGAAATCAGACAGCTCCAGACAGAAACGCCAGGCACTCTTCCAGGAACAACTGCAACAAGAAAACCAGGTACCGCTTTAGAAGTCGGTCTGCATTGAAATTCTGATGCCATGGATTGTTTTTCAGCAAGCGTTTGTATGCACCTCTGGTTTTATGCACCTCTGTTTGTTTGCATCCCTGCGTGTATTTCCCATCCTTGGCCAAAGCTGGCTACAGTTGCGGGGGGAGGATGTTGTTATAAGAAGGAGGAAGACTCCAGTTAGGTTACATCTGACCTCAAAATTTGATAACCAAATTTAAAACTGGTGCTGTAGCTACTTATACCATTTTGCCAGTAGTCAAGTCTCCTTTTACAAGTCCCTTGCGTAAATTCTAAATTATCTTGAGTATTTAGAAAGAACACCCATCCACTGCAAAGACTGAGTCTAGACATAAGAAGCTTCTGCCAAGAAGAAATTTTCTTTAAAAAAGAAAAACAATTACAACTGAATCAGTTGGTGGCCTCATTCTTAAAGGGCTTACACACATGCTTAACTTTTCTTAGTCCGAGGAGTCTGATTGATTAGACCATAAAGTCAGGAACCTGTGTTCACTGCATTTTCCCCATTGGCAGCAAAGGAGAAAATGCAGTGTACACAGGTCCCTGCATAAAGTTAAGCAAGTGTGACAGATCTCATCAGGATTGGAATTCGGAATAGACTGGTTAACTGTTTTCAAACATTAACGAGACATTTTGTGACATTAAACCCGAGCTGAAAATGAGCAAGCCAACATGAAACAAATTAAACTACTATCAAGTGGCATCTTCATTTGATTACCTTTTGTCTTTTCATGATGTTTATTCGGTCCGTTCATTCTGGTGGTTCATTTCTCCATTTCAATTTTTAGTCAACCCGTAGAAAAGACTGAAAAAGCAACAAACACAGAAACAACTGAAACTGGATATGACTAGGGCTGAAACTCGATATCGATATTTTCTCAGTTCTCGCTGAGAATCAGGCTTCTTGACAAGAATCGAGATAAAAATGAGAATCGAGAAAATAAAAAATCTTGACGTCAGGGTATTTTCTTGTTAATTTTTTTTTTAAACCCCACTGCACATGCACAAAATGGCCGTTTGTGCCGTTCTGTGCATTCTCAACCATTTTCCGAGATGATGCAGGCAGCGTTGGTGCCATTTTGGAAAAGGGCAGCCAGTCTGCCCATGCACAGAACAGCTGCCCTTTTCCAAAATGGCACCAACGCTGCCCACGCCATCTTAGAAAAGGCCATGCATGCGCAGAATGGATCCAGTGGCCATTTTGCACATAGGCAGTGAATTATTTTTAGCAAGATTCTCAAAACTCATAGCGAGATCAGCCCCGAGATCTCACTAGGGATTAAAGATTCTCGCAAGAATCAAATGGATTCTCGTTTCAGATCTAGAAATTACCAGAAACCAAAATATTTTTTTTAAAAAACAAACAAAATAACCAAAATTGTGAAAAATTTTGTTGCTTGAATGTTGTGACAAATGTTATTCGGGCTGACTACAGCCCCGGTGTCCCGTGTTCAGTGCATTTTCCACATTTGGGGATCATGAAGTGAATGCAGGTCCCCAATTACAGCCTACCTGAAAATGTGAAACAAACCAAACAAAACAACCCACAAACCATATGAGCTCTACTTTAAACCTAGGTTCCTTTGATATGTTACATTGTTTAAGTAGCTATGGACCTAAATCTGTTGTTCACTGTGCATAAAACGTCTATCACGGGCTGTGCATGTGCTAAATCCAAGTGCTTAATTTGAAAGAAAAGTGTGTGGGGAAAGAGAGAGAGGTTCCAGGTCTCAAGTATGCTCCAGATGTCTTGCCCCCAAGAAGCTTGGGTGGTGTTATTCTAAGGGGCTGGTGGAGATATGGGCTGCTAGCCTCAAACCCCCTCAATTCTACCAGTCCCTGTTCCCACCTCGGTTTTGCTTGATGGAGTACGGGGCTGACACTGATGCTGCTGATCAGCTGTGTGGCGATTCTAATCAGCCCTGATCCTGCCAGGGGAGAGACTGAGGCAAAGGCAGAAGCTTCTGCATCCAGCTGTGGGTGGACTCTTGTGGAGTAGCAGCTATGACAAAGCAATTGACAGAGTCTGGAAGAGATGTCAGAGCTGAGCACTGACACAAATTAAACCCAGGTTTGATAGTTGCAATTAAAACTGGTGCCACAGCTACCTGATCGGCTAACTCATAGAACTCATTCACAAACCCTTCCTCCTCGCAGACTCACCACTTGCCGCTTAATCCGTGCAGTAGAGGTGCACTCCCACAGCTACTGATTTACCCGCATCTCACTGCTCCCTCACTTTACTACATCACAGTGGTGTTTCCAACAGTGCAGAGGACATGGAGTAATGCCCTTGTAACACCCTTGCATGCAGTGTTCTGAAAGTAACGTGGGGTGGGAGGAGGGCTTCCCTGCACCTGGCCACACTCTATGTTCACTCAAGGCAAGGAGTGCTAAACACGAAGTGATGTAGAAGGAACTGACGCTTGCTCTGGATTTATCAAGTCATGCAACACCATTGCTGCTTGCTACAGTCAGAACCTTGCAAAGCACCCGTTACATCGGGCGGCAGAGAATGCAGGCTCAGCAAAGAGCACAGGGAGTGGTAAGGATTTTACACAACACCCAGAATGTGGATTTGTGCCACTAATCATTCTAAAAAAAAGCATTGTGAGAAAGAGCCCATATTCAAAGTTAATAATAATAATAATTAATAAATTAATATAATACGCATGTAACATGGGCACAACCAGTATCTCATGGCCATCTTTCAGTCCTCCAGATACATTTAAGACTAGACCTGAAACAAAAAATCTCGACAAGTGCTGCTTCCGTTGGAAGCAGGGCATTCGCCGAGATTTGCACAACAAGGAACTTTACCGGCTTTCCTGCGTTTTTGCCATTTCTTGATATTTTTGGCATCTTGAACAGGGCTGCCACAGGCCACTCGTAAGCCCCATGTGTGCCTCACGTGCATCCCCTGGGGGCTGTAGAGATGAAAACATACTGGGGAGGTGTTGAAAATTGCCAAAGGTGCTGTAAAACTGTTGTAAAATTCCTGAAAAGTGACAGAAATGTCACAGAAAGTGATTTTAAAAAATCCCAGAAAGTGACAATAGTGAAACAAAAAAATGGCGGAAGTGCGGAATCCAACAACAAGATACTGCTACAGAAAGTAAACAAGTGTTTAAAATTTAATACAAAGAATACACAAAGGAGACAATTTGATTAAGTTGAGTAGAAAAGCACAATGGGCAGAAGTCCAAAATTGACCCAACGTTTCGCCAGGCAGTCTGGCTTCCTCAGGGGTATTTCTTGTGCTTCTTATTGGGTACAAAATCTGGAAAGTTTTCTATAGTGAAAATCAGCTGCCCTTAGTGGGTCCTGGTATCAAATGCGACTTCTTCAAAGTCCGCTAACGTAGTAAGCATTAATTAAAGAGCATGCAGACAGCGATTTCTACTGTTCTACTTTTCTACTCAACTTAATCAATTTGTCTCCTTTGTGTCTTCTTTGTATTAAATTTTGAACACTTGTTTACTTTTTGTAGCAGTATCTTGTTGCATTTCATTTTACTGCTACTGTATATCCACTGTTGTTGGAAGTGTGGAATCACCAGAAACTGACGAAGTACCAACAGACGTTCGCAAGCACTCCCAAAAGTTTGGCATTTCCCTTCAGAACAGGAACACTTGCTCTCATCCCAGCCTTATTGAAGACATATGGGAGAAGAGGCAGAGCTCTACATTGCCCTTCAGAGGAGAACAATGATCCTGGTGTCAGAAAGGGAGGGGGAACACACGCACTCCACGCCTTGATCACATACTTTGGTCTCTAGACCTTGCCTCGACTGGCTCTCTCTCCGATAAATGCCCGTCAGGATAGTGTTTGGGCCACGAAGTCTCACTGAGACAAGGCCCCTATCATCATTGGGCGCTGAGGTCAAGGACAGAATAAGGCCCCCACCACTCGCCTCATCCACACCTGTACCCACACCTGAAGTGGAAGGGAAGCGGTGGTTGAGAGCGCGGGTAACCGGGAAAGGTAACCAGGTCAAGGGGAAAGGGAACTTGCTCGCGGAGGAGGGGGCGAAAGGAGCCCAAGGAGGGGGAACGGGACACACATCCACACACAATATGCACAAGCACGCTCCTCACACTCACCCACACTAGCAACCAGTATCTCGGGGAAATAAGGAAGGAAGGGTCACAACATACAACACAAGCCCGTGAGATACACACTACAGAGTCTCAATCCCAAACACTTAGCTTTCAGTTGGCCGGTCTGTACTCGATCACCAGCACAGAAGCCTCTCGCTACCGGCTTTTTATTGTGCTGGTTCCGTGCCGCGAGCCGTGCAGAGCAGTGCACTGCGTGCGGCGCCACCTCCACGACCCGAGGATCCGCCCCGCCCAGCCGTGACTGAGCCGGCGGGGCTGTGGACACAGGTTGGGTGAGGGGAGGGGCCTCAGAGCGCACTGGATCGGCAGGG
>QEPC01001301.1:5272571-5337233 GCA_003113815.1 Sphenodon punctatus
GTGCTGACGCCGATCTTGGGGGAAAGGAGCATGAGTTCATGGCCGCCATGGCAACCACGGGACTGTTTCAGAGGGTTGTGGCCCAACACATCATGAGGGACATACCCTGGACCTAATATTTTGCACTGGCCTTGAGGCAGGGGACCCAGTAGTGGGGGAAGTGTTAGCTGTGCTCTCATCATGGTCAGATCACTACCTCCTCGAGGCCGATCTCCTGGCGCATGTTTGCCCCCGGAAAGGTGCAGAACCAATTCAGTTGGTTCACCCCCGGAGACTTATGGGTTTTGGAATGCTCTTGGGAAAATACTCCCCAATCTTGAAGGCCGTTCACTCGATGACCTCGTAGTTTTTGGAATACCGTGCTGGCTGAGGCCAATCGAATGGTTCCCAGACGTCCACTTCCCGAATGCCGAGAACACAGGTCCCCCTGGTTTACAGAGGACCTGCGATGGATGAAGCAGGAGGGACATTGGTTGGAGAGACGGTGGCACCGTACTCACGCTGAAGCTGACTGATTGCGGTATAGAGTCAGTTTAAGAACCTATGCAGTGGCTGTGCGAACAGCAAAGATGATATTCTTTGCTGCCCTCATAGCATCTGCAAAGTCGTGTCCAGCTGAGCTTTTCTGGGTGTTACAGAGGCTGGTCAGTCCGGCCTCTCTCCACCTGGAACTGGAATCTTCCAGTGCTCACTGTGACATGTTTGTCGACTTTTTTGTGGATAATGAATGCCCCACCTGTCCGGTTTTCTGGGATCAGTTTCCGTGGGTGTCACCCGCTGATGCAGCGGATGTTCTTGGGGCAGCCACCTCCCTCAGACCATCGCCCCCCCATCACCACCAGCATCCCCTCCATCTCATCAGGATTAAGCTTCAACTGACTTTGCCTCATCCAGTCCCCCACAGCTGCCAGACACCGTGACATCAGGGAGACAGGACCTGGGTCTAATGAGAAAGACAAATACAGCTGGGTGTCATTTGCGTATTGATGACAACAGACCCACCAGCTGCACACAACCTCCCACAGCAGCTTCATATATACATTAAACAAGAGAGGGGACAAGATGGAACCCTGCAGCACCCCACATGGGAGGCCCCCCAGGGCAGATGTACAATTCCCGAGTACCACCCGCTGGGATCTACCCATAAGGTAAGAACGGAACCACTGCAAAACGATTCTGTCTACCCCAGCCAAGTCTCGCAGGCGAGTCAACAACATCTCATCATGGTTCACAGTATCAAAGGCCACTGACAGATCTAATAGATCCAGAAGGGTCATACGACCACTATCCAGTTCTACAAGGAAATTCTTACATTTCCAACACGTGTATTCCATTCAGAGTTGTATGGTTTGGTCAAGATTGTGGGGTTTGCTTCGTGTTTGGTCTGGTTTATAAGGAGTTTGGTTAGGGGCTTGGCTAGAAATGATTGCAGTTATCAAACAAATCTGAATTAAGGAACAAACAATCTGGATGAAACTCAACTAAACTCACCCGGATGAAACTCAATCAAACCTACCTGGATGAAACTCAACTGAACTCATCTCACGTGGCTTAACTCAGCCGAACCCATCCAGACTGAACAACATAACTCGGCAGAGCCAAACGACCTAATGGACGGCCGAACTGGTCAACCAACTAACTTGAACAACTGGCAAACCAAATCAAACAATAGCTGCCCACAGAGAAGGCCACATACCCAATCCAGCGGATCTGGAAAAAAGTACATTACTCTCAGATAGTCCTTTCACCTCTACCTAGCACTGAACAAGATACAAAATTACCAGTCCCTGCCCCCAAAACTTTATTACCTAAAGGTGATAACAAATAAAACAATCACCCCGTGTGCAGGCTGTGAGTGTTGTGTGCCGCTCATGCGCATCCAGTAGGCATTAGAAGAACCTAATAGATGAGTAAGCGGGTGAGCGTCACCCACACTCACAGCCTGCACACGGGGCACCATCTGGTCCCCTGTCCACTGGACTCCAGTGTCAGAGACTGCCGCGGCCATCCCTGGGGGCAGAGCTTCCGCCACCACCCCCGGCAGACCCGCAGCACCATCCGGGACTCCATGGCCGAGGCGTGCAGAGCGGGGCTAGCAGGCCCCGCCCTGCACACACTCGGCGACGTACAGACAGGGCCCCAGGACGCTGGGGAGGAGCCCAGAGGGGCAGGACCACCAGCAGCATTACAGCGTTCGGTGTGCCTCGGTGCACAACGAGGTGAGGCCATGGGGAAATAAAAGGCTGGCTGGCAGGGAGGAACCTTGCCGGTGATCAGCTTGACTGTGAGGAACTGGCCCCTTGAGAGAACGTATAGAGAGAATTGAGTGGAACCCTGTTGGAGAGTTGAACCCTGTGTGAAAGGTGAGTGCTTGAACGTGTGATTGTGGGAGTGATTGACTGTGTGTGGGCATACAGAGTGCTTGATATATGTCTCCCTGTCTTCCCCCTGTGGCCCTAGACCCTTCCCTACGCCCCTTCCTCCGAGGATTGTATTTCTGAAACCCCCTACCTTCCTACCCTGGAAACCTCTCCCTGTGATCCTCACTCCCTTGGTCACCCTAAACATTCCCTGGTGTGTTGTGTGGGCATTGCGAGTTGGGTGGTGGACTGTGAGTCATACAAGGTGGGAGAGCCTCCCCAGTGGTCCCGCTGATCGCCTTCCCTATGAGGATCTGGCCTCCTCTCATACGGGAGAATGAAGGGCCACACAAGATCCTGAGGGACTGTTATACCCCGAGTTGGGTGCCAAACCAGAGGCGCATGTGTGTCAGGAGTCTGGGTGCATTCCCTTCCTTCCGTTACCCCTCACCCCTTCCCTTACATCCTCCTGGAAGGAGCCAGTGGGAAGGGGATCATCAGTGGCTGCATCCCCTGTGCTGGTCTACTGGACCCAGACTAAAGTAGACCAATGGGAGGGAAGGGGGGATCCTTGCCAGGGACAACAGCGTTGCACTTCCGGCAAGGATACCCTCCTTGGTCAATTTCAGGCCAGGAAGCACTTCCCAGCTTAGACTAGACTAGGGGGGGCTCATGATCAATGTGTGGTGCCTCCATGTATCAGCTGTGAGCCCTGCTCATTTCCTTCCCCCAGGAAAGGAAATGAGTGTGGCTCACAGCCAGCTACAGAGCCCCCTCTCTGGTAAATTTGAAGACAAGGACGTGCTTGAAATTGACCAGCACCCTTCGGTTTCAGTTGGCTGGCCAGCTTTGGCTTCCCTGCATTGTGAGTCCTCCTGAAGTGACAATAACCTCCCCAGGAAGAATGTTTTAAGAGTCAGTGGAGCCAGCACTCCAACCCTACCCACTCTGAAAACTTCCTCCTTGAAGGAACCCTTTGCAAGGGCCTGAGCACTAGTAGAAAATTTTCAGAATGAGTGGGGGCAGAGTATTGTCCCTGCTCCCTCCCCCACCCACTCTGATAATTTCCTAACATTGCTCAGACCACTTCAGAGGGCTCCCCCTAAAGTCTAGGGCTCATGCTCAACTGAGCCCCCTTGCTCCATAGCAGATACATCCCTGGTCACATAGGTGAATTTCTTAATACTGAAATGTAAATTTAAGATTGAGAGAGAAAGATTGTTGTTCATAAGGTCATTTCAGGATAATAACTTACTCCATAAGGCAGCAGAATTCTAAAGTGATTAATTCCATTGAGAAATCTTAACAGTATTGTTATTTTTTTTTCCTCCACTGCTAGCTACGGATAAAGGAGCATGCATTTGCTGCAGTGATGCGAAAACATGTGTCAGAAAAACAGGAGAAGATTATCCAACGTGTATTAAGCCAATTAGGTGGCCTCAGTGAGGAGTAAGTATGGTCTTATCATTAAGCAATGCAGTAAAGCTGAAGGTAAAATTAAAAACTCCAGTATAATCTGGCCTGCTCTGAAATTGGATGTAGCAAGATCTCCTTCAGAGAGAGGGACAAATGTTACCAAGAGTTTTAACTGAATGAGCTGCTTGTTGGTTGGAATCATTCGGACCATAGCAACAACAAAAACCACGTCATCACTGTGAGCACTAATACGATGGGTTACATCAAAATTGACCTACAGTATTTTGTTGGTCAGTTTGCTTGTTCTCAGCAAAGATATGCAAGATGACATTTGAAAATATCACCTAAAAAGATACGTTGCTGTAGCTCGTAAAATATCTTTTTAAAAAAGAGAGAGAGATTGGAACAGGATAGCTTCTTCAAAATATATCGGTCACATGTAAGGACAAGGCACCCAGGTTCAGGGCAAAAGCACAAGGATTGGAAACACGCATGCCCAGATCAGGAACACAAGGGTCCAGGGCAAAGGTAACAGAGGCCAGTTAGTAGGGATGGGACACCGGGGAGAATACCAGGTACCGGATGTACCAGTAACGGATCTCCCAGGTACCGGATATACCAGTATCGGCATACCGGATTTTTAACATTGGCCGCAGTACCGGATTTTTTACATTGCGGCTATTGACTTCAATGGCTGCAATGTAAAAAATCTGGTACCGCAGCCAATGTTAAAAATCCGGTATGCTGGTACAGGTAAATATCGGATTTATCGAATTAAACCGATACACCCAAATACCGGCAGTATCAGATCTCGGGAGAACAGATATTCCCACCCCTACCAGTTAGTAAACAAGATGAGCAACAAGGGAAGACATAGGAACTGGAAATGGAACACATTGCTCCGCCCAACTTCCTGCTGCTGCAAGCCAATCAGGAAGCTGAAGGGTGTGACAAGGGCTGGAGCAGAGGAGGAGTCACAGGGTAAGGTCCAAGATGAACCACTAAGCAGGAGAGGAGCTGTAGAGCAAAGCTCAACTTCAGAACCACCAGGGCTGCCTGTTTGAGGCCTTGCTCCCTGCAATTTCCAAACTACATTTAATCCTTATCTCCTTCCAACCTTGGACAAAAACATCTCCTCCCTTATACAAGGCTCTTTCTTCCTTTCTCTCCCTCTCCTGTTGTTTTCTTAGTGTTGCACCTGTACCGCATAAATCAGTAAAGCATTTTGTAGGGAAAACACTGCTCAAGTCTTGTATTCTATTTATGATTGTGCTCTAATCTTTGATCCACAATCATCGTTGTTAAACATAAACAGGCAAAATAGAAAAGCCGCTCTTTTAATCTCTGTTTATCAACCACAATCTGTCCCAGGTCTTCCAAATACATATTACAGAAACACAGGCTCTCGCTGAGCTCAGTTCTCCAAAGGCTAGCTTTCCGAAATGTTGCTATGGCTACCTTGGCTCAAATGAGGATGTCCCGGAAGAAGGGCTTGCTTCAGGAGCTAAGAGAGCAGCATATCCTGCACAAGAGCACCTCACACTGTCAAGATGAGCATCAGTGGCAACTGCAGAAATCAGTGGTATTTTCGCCTTCTTGTCTATTTACTCCAGAGTCCGGAACACGTGACAAGCTTGAGGTCCGTCCAACCAGGACATGGATCTCATTGGTGTGGGGGAACTCTGTGTCCAGTGAGTCCCATGGGCTTTTGAAAAGGGGTTGGGAATGAACAGCCAGCAGCCGGCATATTCTCACAAACACTTTTTTATTAGTATCTTTAAAAAGTAAGTACCGCCTAACTCCCTTTAACGTCCCTTCTGTTCCCACAAGCAAGAGGGATTAAAGTGAAGATAAAGGGGAGGTACATCCATCTGCAAAGATGTAAGATTAAAGAGAGGGGAAGGCTCTTGCACATCAGAAGGAATTACTTTTGAATGGGAGGATGCCCCCATTCTGCAGCTACGCATGAACCTGCATTTCTAAGCACCTTCCTCTCCAATTTGTGTGAGGGGAAAAATACGTCCCTTTTTACATGGGCTGTGGTGGGGGGGTGCAGTGCGCATGGTTGCGTGGGGGGGGGAGGGTGTAGATGGGCGCACACCCACCGCCACCCATCTACACACATGGAGCAACCGCGGTTTTCGTCAATTGCTCCATGCATGGAAGATGGCTGGAGGTAGGTGTGCATGTGTGTTTGTTGGGAGCGTGCACGCATGCACACCCACCCACTGCAGCTTTTACGCAAGACTCACCCGCGCATGAACACCCAAATCATGCACGGGTGCATTTTGTGTAAAAAGGACCTCCCTCGCTCTCTCTCACTAACTGCTGGTTATTCCCGCTCCCCTTGCTTGTGGTTCCCTGCAAGTTCCCGAGGAGGGAGAGCTATGAGTACTTAACCTCTCATTCTCCTCAATTGAGGAACAGAGGTAAAAAGAGGTAGTTACTCCTCCAACGTAACTACCCTTGCTCAGAAAACAAGTCCTAGGAGGAGAAATGCAGATAACCATCTTGTCCTTGGGTGCAGAACTGCTGAGGTTAACACTGGCGGGCATGATTCCCCACAGTGGGACAGACAGTTACCCAGAGTGAGGCATCTGGACTTGGCTTCTGACATGTCAGTCTCCCAAGGTAGACATGCAGTGAGATCCTCGTGGGCAGGATCTCTTAAAACCACTTTCAGACATTCTCCCAGAATATGCACAGGGATCTAAAAGTCCCCACACACACATAAGCACGGCTTTTCCGGCAGACACACGCAGGGGTACAGAGCTCGAATTCCTGCTCGGCATCCCTGCCAGCAAAGCCCTGTGGGGGGACTTTCAGACCAGCCGATCCCCCCGCATCTCCTGGCTGTGCATTCCCTCCTGCAGCCAGAATATGAGCGGGGGGAGAAGGTCTGAAAGTGGCCTAACATAATAAAGACACCCGCACCCTCACCCTGCCAATACTTGGTTGGGGCATCCTGTTTCAGCATATTTTAAACCCCTCTAACTTAAATCTGAGTAGAAGCCAATTTAGCTGTTCGGATGCATTTGGGTAAGCAGGGGGAAGGGTCAGTGAGTCTTCTAATTTAGTCATAACATGTAAATTTTATTCAGGAGAATAGGAATATAAAACCCAAGCTCAATTTTGAAGAGGTGACATTTATAAGCATGACTTGGCAAGAAAGAGAAATGAAATTCCTCTTGGCTTAAAAAAATAAAATAAAATCAGAAACATCTGCCTGAGCTATAAATAAAGATGTGTCAAAACAACAGGATTAATACGGTGTCATTACCCTCGAGAATACCTGCAGCTAGTTAAAGCTCCCCCCATCACCACTTTTTTGCACAAGGAATTCAGGCATGTAGCAACCTCTGAGTTATTTGTATTTTGTGCTCAGTTTAACCCTTAAAAACAAGAGTGCGTTTCACACATCTTGTGTCAAATTGTATTTAGTTCTATACAGTTTTTATGAACACTCATTCTTTAACCTTGTGCCGTTTTACAGAATCCTGTTACCTCTTCATACTAGTATACATGCTTGATTTGAAAGCTTGGGCCTTTAAAGTACTAGGGCCTAGGGTAAGGGGGTCTGAGGGAAAACTGAGAAATGAATGGGCAAGTTTACAATCCACCTCCCCAGCTGTAAGAGGGAGTTAAGGGGGATCTGCCAAAAATGGGATTGGAGGTGGGGGGTGGAAGCAAGAATGCTGTGTATCACCTGTGTTTGAAAGGAAGCAGAATTTGGTCCAATTGTAAGCCTCCCTGAGCTGCTGCCTATGACAGGATGGGACGGGATAACAAATAAATAAATAAAATACTAAAAAAATAAAAAAAATAAATACTTTGTCTCCATGAGTGATGATCTCACTCCCCTCCTCCCCTCCCAACAAAATGTGTCCCAAAAATTCTACCAGAAACTAGGTATTTTTTAATGTTCCATCTCCTAGGAGGGATATCATGTTATCTGTTTTGTCTCCATGGTGACAGACGGCTCCCATCACATCCCTCCCGCCTCTACTCCAGTTCTAACAGAAATCAAGTCGCTTTTCAGTTCTGTCCCCTAGGAGGGATATCATGTGAACTATTGAGGAGGGAGGCCGCTGAATGTGTTTTTAGGAGTAAGTGGGCGTGAGCGTGTTGGGTGCGTGCACCAGAATATCAGTCTGTTTGCTAAATTAAAATGAATCCATTAGATCTAGATCAAGAGGCTGGCACTAGTTCTGAAACGATTATTTGCCATGAATGCTGTTTTCATTGGAAACAGACCATTCGCCTGCTTTTGCGCAATGAGGAAATTTACCAGTTTTTCCACTGTTTTCATTAGTTCCTGTTTGGGAATTGCTTTTGGTTGTTACTTCCATAACATTGACAAAAGTGATGTCAAATGATGAACATAATTGATTAAGGTGGTGTAAAATGCAGAAATACCAGTGAATGCTCACAAGCGTTCCTGAAAGGTCAGGGTTTCCCGATGGCTCAGGAGCAGCTGTTCTCACTTCAGCAAGAACTGGAACTCCTGAATAAGGGGGCAGGATGGATGTTCTCCCTAATGCTGGGCCAAACAATTTACTGAAGGCTGCCCAACAACTTGGGTTTCCAATATACTGTGCCATCAAGTATACAGGCACAACCATCTCTATTAATGCCTTTGTTTGGTTGCCAGGAGTCCCACATAGAGGAGGAAGAAGAGAAGCTGGAGGAGGAGATGCTACAAACACATTTAGAGTTTCACCAGCAGCTGGTTGCAGAGAGCCAGGAAGTTCTTGTGTTACTACAGCAACACATGGAACAAGTGATTGGCCAAGCCCTGCTCCAGCACGCTCGGCAGGAGTCTTCAAAGCAGGTCTCAGAGGACTTAGAGAACTTCAAGGTACTGGGGGTTAGTCCACAGCAAACATGTTGGGTCATTGGAAGCACCTTAGGTGGCAATGGTAATTACCGACTATGAAACCAGTGAAAAGTTACCTCATTGTGTTACCTCATGATGAGTGTAACAGGGCAGACTGGTCCTTTAAAACAGCTAGCACAGGCAGCTTGCAGGTGCTAGCAGGGCAGCCGGTGCTGCACAGGAGACAGGACAGCACCTGATAGAGAGCAGCTGAGTTTAGGGTGTGGTTGTAGCCAGGCCAAAAGTGAAAAGCCTGAGACAAACTCAATGCTGCAGGGAGCCTGCTGAGAGAGTGGTAAGATGCGAGGGGATTGTCTAGGAGGAGAGGGGGTTCTGCTCGGGTACAGCAGGGGTATCTGACCCAGAGACCCTAGACAATTGAACAGAGACAGGGGATATTAAATGGGACATTGTAAACTCTGTGAGCCAAATAAAGAGACTTGAGCTTTTCCCTGATCCAGGAGAGTGACTTTGTGGGGCTTAATCTGGACCATACTTACCCCAGATGCGCCCAAACCCTGCCACAGTGAATCACTACAGTTACTTGTAATTGTGACCGGCTGCAAGTCTTTGTGAGGATCAGTTCCCAAGTGGTGCCTAGCCTGACACTCAACCCCAGCCAATTGATCCAGCTGCTTAGTAATCAAGTGCCTGCAGGCTGTATAGAAGGAGGGATGGGGGGGGGCACCTCAGGGTCAGAGCCAAATGCAGCCTGTGGCTAATACTGGTTAGCCCCTTTCTAGCCCCTGGATCCATGCATTACCTCCAAGCACTGAAAAAACATTTTAATGTGCATAGAAATACCCACATACCCTATTCCTGCTTACCAAATGCCTGGCCAAATAGAAAAATCTTACATTGCCTCCGGAAGATGAGCATCCATAATGATCATCAAGAATTAGGGCAAAAAGAGGATGCTTATGAAAAATACAACATGCAGGGCTGCACTGGTTCGAGTGCAGCCCTGCGCCATGTATATTTCATAATCCTCCTCTTTTAAAGGGGAGTTATGGCCACCCTACAAGAATGCCTTTCTATGTGACCTTGCTGTACAATCGATTGAGCCGTGTGAGCTCTACAGTTTAGTTAGCAGTCTCAACACACATCAGAAAGAGAGTGGATCATGGAGGCTGGACTGCACACTTGTAAACGTGGACCTTCTAGTTGATAACCAAAGCAGATTAAAAGGGTACCAGCAAGAAGCTTGCACTACCAACTCTTCCTAATAGTGGTAATAGTGAAAATTACATAATTCTGGGGCTAGAGACATGTCTAGTTTGGGGCATCATGTTTTAGGAAAGACAAACAAATGAGAGAAGACCCACGAGAGAGCAACAAAGGTGTTCAAGGGTTTGGAATGCAAGACAAATTAGGATTGGTGCAAGAGACTGGATTCCTTTAAGCCCAGGGACAAGACGTTTAAGGGGGACACGATCACAGTTTTAAATATTTAAAAGGCTACCATAAACCAGATGGAGAGCCATTTGCTGCTTAGGGTCGGACAAGAAGCATTGGGGTGCAGAAAGGTAGGTTTAGGGCTGACTGAACAAGCTACCTAAGGCAGGTGGAGGATCTCCATCACTGGAGGTTTTTAAAGAAGAGGCAGCACTAACGTCCATCCAAAACCATTGACCTAGAGGGAATTCTGTCTCAGTGAAGGGAGTTGAACTCGATGGCCCGTGAGATTCCTTCCAATTCTCCAGGTCTACGATTGTTGCTCTTTTTTCCAGAAATGTTAATCTGACACCTTTGACAAGCACAAAGCTAGGGATGGGGAACCTTTTCCCTCCTGGGGGCCACTTTGAAAAGGACTACAAGTTCCGAGGGCCGCATAGGAGTTGGAGGCGGGGGTGCCTAAGGGGAGTTCTCAGGATATCAAAGGAAGGGGAGAGTCCAGATCACGGATCTTGGTATAGATCCATCCTTTCTCTACATCCATCTCTGCCCCTTCCTCTGAGCTCACTTTTTCAGTGCTTTAGGGCAGGAACTGGCTCCAGGGGAAAGCCCAACAAACTGGACTGGGGCCAAATGAAAACTTGCTGTGGGCCACATTTGGCCCTTGGGCAACCTTTGGCCCCCAAGCCTGAGGTTCAGCCCACCCCTCTGCACTAAATTCACATGCGAATTTGGTGCATCCGCAGAAAACACCTGACTTTTCACAGAAGTCAGCTCAAACATTTTACTTCTTGTCATGGTTAAATGAACATTTGCTTGGACTGTGTATTGCAGGAGACGCTGATAGAGGGAGCTGTGGAGAGCGTCTACGTGACCAGCAGTGGCGTTAACAGACTCGTACAAAGCTACTACCAGCAAATAGCCAAGATCATGGAGCGTCATGAAATCCAAAAACTTCAACAGCTGAAATCCCTTCAGGGTAAGAATTGCAGCAACCAAGCAGCATTGGCATTTATTAGAGCTGAAATTAAAATGTATGGCAAATTCCATACCTCACTCCTTCACCCATTTGGAGTCAGGTCACGCCAATCGGATATGAACCACTTTCCACTTCCTCCTTCCTTAACTGAAATGAATATCCATTTCAGCCATTTTGGTGAGATAAGCTGGACTTATTACAGCATGAGTTGCCACTGGATTGACATCAGTCGCCATTTTGTTTTCTAGTTCCACACCTTGATTTATCTACAGGGTATAGTCCAAAGAGAGAAACATTCCAACATAATCCACAGGTGTAGATCACTGTCTTCACCAGTACCTCATTAGGGCAAGTACCTCTCCAAGCTCTCAGCCTTTCAACCCGCCAGTCAGCTGCAGGGAAGCCCTGTTCCCATCAGGAACTTGGGACAAGCTTCCAGCTGCCTCCTTCCACAAGAACAAACCCTTAATGTAAGACTTTTGGGTCTCTGGGCCTTGCCTTTTCCTGCTTGAGCCCTCAAGCTCAGCATTATGTGCCTGGTACTCCTCAGCTAGTTTGCAGTTTCCTGTCACATCCAGTTGGGAACACTCAAGCTACCCTAATAGGCCAAATTAATCCTTTAGGAGCTCTTCAGTGTTGCCTCTCCTCACCCCTCCACCCCCGGTCCTGGTCCTCCAAGGACCTATGGGGCCTACTTCGGGTTACTTTGTTTTCATGCAATTAGCATAACTGTGCTGAAACAAAAAGAAATACCAAAGTAACCAAATAAGCCCATATACAAGCATCCATTTCTATGCAATAAAACATTCAGAGGGGGATCGAAAACTGCAAATAGTATTGACCGTTTCAAAAACGCGTATTCATTTCAATGCTAGTGGTCCATTTTGGGACGAGACTCTTATTTTGTGCTGGAATGAGGTGGTTCTTTTAAGCGCAATGGATGAGACTATTTTCTATGCCATTAGTTTGTCAAGTCAAGTATGCGCATTGATCTATTTGCAGGAAAAGGGAGCAGAGATGAGGGCATGCACACAAGGAAAGAGCCATGGCAGAGATCTAAGATCTAGCGCCTGCTGTTCTTGAGCACGCCCTTTAAGCACCATCATTCCCGACTTCTGTATGGCCTTCGGGGCTTGTTCTAGTTTTCAAAGTGTCCTCTGGGAGGAAGAAGGGTCCCCACCTCTGTCTAATGAGAAAAGACTGAAGGAATTGGAAATGTTTAGCCCAGCATGGTGGTTCCCAACCAGTGTGTCAAGGCAGGCTGCTGTGCCTCTGCAGATTGTTAGGTGGGCCTTGAAAATGTAGGTAATTAGAGTTGCTGATTGAACCATGGCCCTTTGAGGTCATGCATGCCACAGTCATTCTGATGGATATTTAGTTAAATATTTATTTAATATTACAGGTGAAACGGATCACTTAATAGTTCAGTTAATGCCCACCTCAATTTGTCTTTGGTTACATGCAAGAATTGCTTTCCAGGTTCTCGTCAGCTCAAGTACATGTGTGCCGACAGGTGAGCAGGGGCATTCCGTGGAAACACTGCTAATGCACAGGAGTACCTGAGCCCCAAAAAGAGTGGGAACCTTTGATCAAGAGAAAAGACAACCTGAATTTAGGGATGGACAGAGTAGCCATTTTCAGATATCTGAAAGGTTGCCACAAAAAGACAAAGAGCAGTTCTGCTCCACTGGTACAGAAGATAGAACACAAGAGAACAGGCTTAAATTGCAGCAACGTTAGATTTTGGTTAAATATTAGGGAAAATAGCCTAGCTGCAAGATAGGGCTCAATAAAATTTGTCACCCTAGTTCTAATTTCATTGGAACCAGGCATTTCAATCATTCCAGCCAAAAATCAGAAGAGACAAAATTTTGTTCCAATTTCAAGTCACATCAAATAAATATATTACAGCTATTCGCCATCAATTTCCAGTCGGAACAATCAATAAAGCCTTTGCCATTTTGCAAATGCACAACAAGGATCAAACAGAGTTCTGATCGAAAACCTTTTGTGCCCGCACTACCCATAAGAGAAGACAGACATGCCTGGGGATAAAAGAGGCATTGGCTGCAACTTTATTACATGATATATATACAAATTCCACAACAACAAATAATACACCTGTGTGGATGGAGAGGAGAGGAACCGTGCCATATAAGCCAGCCAGGGGGCTGAGCTAATTCTCGCCCCCTTGCCCGGGTGAATCGACCCTTCGAATTCACCCTCCCCTTGGGTCAGGGTGGGTTGCAGGCCCCTGCCAGCCTTGGCTCGCCCTTAAGACCTCCCCGTGTGGCACCAGGGTGCAAGCGCACCCCCTTAGCTCTTAGGGAGCCTTATCATCGCATGGTTCCTACCCTGCTACCCGCACCAGTTGTGACAACAAAAGGTGAACATTGAAACATCGTATGTTGCTAACATCATTCATAACTGCTGTAGAGGAGGCAAAAAACCCGGCCACTTTAGCGCCAGTTAAGCCGACAGGAAAATTCCTCCTTGGCCCTGAAAACAGTGACCAGCCATAGCCCACAGCAGTTGCAACAGCAGTTAAATACAGAGCACTACGTACAGTGGTAAAAAAACACAACATGAAGGGAAGGGTGGGCGGGAAAAGACCCTCTGTGTGCGTTGCCCACGGATGAGGAGAGAGGAAGAGGCACCCAGCAGCTCAGGTATCTATACCTGACCAAAGCTCCACCCCCAGGTGCCTCTTCTCTACCCCCATTGGGCCCCGGCGCCGAGCCTAGCCGCCTGTGCCGCAGGGGAGGGGCAAAGGTGCCCTTGCCCCCCCCTCAGCCCAGTGCCCCGTCTCGGGAAGGTGGGCACAAATCCACCCCCTCACTGATAGCGTGGGGGGTGTTCCGTTTCAGTCAGAATTCTGATCAAAATTTCACCAGCCGTTTCATTTTGACAGAACTATTCCACAAAAGTGCAGTGGCTGACTCGAACCTACCCTGCGGTAACAAGCATCGGACAATGGAATTAGTTGTCTAGGGAGCTTGTGGCAATCTCCTTCCTTGGATGTTTTCAAATTGCAGCTGGACAAGCATCCGTCTGTGATGTAGGTAAAAAAAACGTATGTCTGTAGTGTAGACATGGTTGTGTGTGTCAGAGCACTTTTAGCTGTAATTAAGTGTACAGGCACATGCATGCAAATTAGGCAGGGCTTTGATGACATCGGAAAGGTGCCCCACACGTGATTGAAGCTTTTTGGTACATTGACAAGTGCGCTTTACAGAGCTGCATCCAGCTCAGTAAAGTGCACTTGTCAGTGCACCAAAAAGCTTCCGTCGTGCCGCGGCACACCTTTCCGACGTCATCAGAAGCACTCCTAATTTGCATGCGTGTGCCGCCGCCCAAACTTGTAAGTACACTTTTCATCATAGCTGAAAGTGCCCTGAGTGTCACATGACCTTGTACACCCATCAGCATCGTCAGGGAACTGAAAAATTCAAGGTAATTTCTGAGCTTTCTGGAAAAGTAAATTTCATTATTTTTTTTTAATTGGCCAGTTTTTCAACTAATAATGAGACTAATGACAGTGGCATAAGCATACCCAGCAGCTGTGTGCAATATGCATTTTGCACTGTGCAAAATTAGACTGTAATGTTCTATGCTGATAAGGAATGTAAATTATCAGGTTGTCACAATTCTGAGTATAAAGAGCCATCACTCACACGGCAGTTCTGAGCAGGAGTTTTTTTTACAGAAGTGTTATTTTAGCAGAGAGAATGGAGAGCCACAGACTCAGAAAAAAACAAGAAGAGGATGAGCGAACGTTGAAAGAGAAATCCAGTCCAGGTGCTCTGAGTGCGTCATCGCCCATCCACCAGAGGTGAGCGCAAGCAGGAATGTTACGTAGTGCATCTTCAGTTGTTTTATTTCTTTTTTGTGATGATTAATAACCACAAACAGCAGGCCAGAGAAAGCTTGTTCTTCACATCCGGCCTGCAGTTTCCCTTTGAAGGAAAAGAAAAGCTCATTCCCAAGTGATATGCAACACGGAGCACGTAGAGTAGCTTTGTTGCTATTACCATACTCTTTTTGATGATCATTAAACACAAAATGCAAAGCTACACTTAAGATAATCGTAATCAGAGCAGTTTTTTAAAAATCTATTTTAAACCATCTGCTTATTTATTATTTATTTTTAATGCTGCGCTGTGATCAACAAGCGATGGGGGAACAATGATTTCTGATCTGACATACTCCATCTTACCTGAATATATCATTGAAGGACTTTTTTTTTAGTCCTCTTTTGAGTAGATTTGTGCTATAATTAAACTAGAATTAGGGGTGCTTGAATATCCTTTTCTATCTTCTCTTTCAGCCCAGGTATTGTCCACCTTGGGGAGTGATCTCCATCATGGCCAGTAGGAGGTAGCAAAGCTTTCAACTGGGCATTTTCAAGGGTGATCATCACACTGTCCATCTCCAGTTGAATGTCTGCCTCGGACTGGATAGGAGGTAGTTGGGGGTGTCTCCACACCCCAGGCAGTACTTAGAGCTCCAGCCTTCTTTAAACACCTGGGGGTCCGGAGTAGGACAGTTTACTTTAATTAGTGCAGGGGCCGCACTACGCGCGCGGCAAAGGATAGAAGCCAGCTGACCCGGCTTGAGACAGAACCCCTCCGCAGCCTGGAAGCGGCCCTCCTCATTCCCCCTATCCGTCCCTGCGGGCACAGCTAGAGGGTAGGGTGAGTGCGGGTGGAGTCCCGGTAGGCACTCCCTTTCGCTTGACTCAAGCCCACCACAATGCCAGTGCTATTAAGCCACTGCCAGCATCCACCAGCTCCGGCTCTACTAATCCGCCGCCCGCAAGCACAGACTCCAACCGTGGCCTCCACAGCGGCTCCGGAACGAGCAAAAGTGAAAGTGTGCTAAAAGGCACCATGCAGCAGCACGTCCCCGAGGAGCATGCCCACGCCAAGGAGGAGGAATAGGAAGAGGGCAAGGACGCCAAACAAGTAAGTGGGGCCCCTTCCCTCACCCCAGTGCAGCACTTACAGTTTGAGACCCTAAATTCCATCCTCCAATCCCTCAGATGCCTAGAGGAGGAAAAGGAGCGTGAAATGCCCTCCAGAGCCCCCCAGAGGGGCTCCAGCACCCAAACCGAAGGGGAAACAGGCCTTCAAAGGCAAATCCAAGGCATCTAACAAGGGAAAATCCCCTATGCATAAAAAATCCTGAGAGGGGAGGAAGGAGGATAGTATCAGGACCTGATAGGGTCCTCCTCAGAAGGAGAGGAGAATTTCAACAAACAGGAATCAGAGGAAGGGGAACTGGCCTCTTCAGACTCTGAGGGCGGTCCCCCTTGCAAGAGGTCCAAATCAAGGATTCCTCACCCCCTGCACAGGCAGCAGAGGAGGAGGAGGAGGATCAGGAAGACTCTGAGGAAGGCTCTCAGGGGTCAGTTGAGGAAAAGGAGGGCGAACCTCAGGAGAGGGAGGACCCCCTCCTCCTAGGCCCCAAGGAACAGGGGAGAGAGCTCCCTTTTTCCTCCTCCTCCGAGAAACTCCTAAAAAGGCCCCAGAGAGTCCTCAGAATCAGGGCCAAAAAGCCAAAGAAAAAGGAATCCGACTCCTGAGGAAGAGGAAGAATCAGATGACAGGACATTTGAAAAAGCAGTGGAAACAACCTAACAAAACACAGAGGCTCTCCAATGCCCAAGAGAGGTTTTCCAAACAAGGCGCCCCTTACTGAGTGGCATGCCCCTCCCTAGCATGCCACTCGGTATTCCCAGTGAAAGGGGACCTCTACCCCATAGGACAGATAGGGGCATAGAGGCTGGCCTGCACAAGTCTTACGACACCCTGTCTCACCTACTGGACATATCCATTGTCTGCTTCCTATTGTTCATGGACCATCCTTAAATGATTCAAACTGGCAAAAAAACCTGGTCTCCCAGAAGACCTATCTAGTAAGCTGGCATGTAACGTTACCTTAGCCCACCTCCAACTGACTGACTCACCTATGGATGGGGGTCACTTGGGCAGCCAGGGGCATGGTGACACGTTGCTGCCCCCCCCCACGACTTTGGCTGAGATCTTGGAAGGCATATTCTCATGCTAAAAACCGTCTAGTCAATGGACCTTTCAAAGGGGACAGGTTATTTGGAACATCACCAAACCAGGCCCTGGCATATACCCTCAAATAAGGAGAAAAAGCAGACGTTCCAACACTTTTAACACTTACAGATCATGTTTTCATCCCTTTAAGAGAGCCTTTCACACAAACACTAGCAGACGGGGTCCCTCAGGAAAGTCCTACAACTTCAACCCCTCACGTTCCAGAGGAGGAAGGGGATGAGGAAACTGAGGAAGATCCTCTTACAACCCTTTCCCCGAGTCCAGACAGGGACCCCAGACCGGAAAACAGGACACGTGGCACCTACGCTCAGCTCGACCCACGGATCGCAGTGTGTCTGCTGCTGTTCTCAAAAAGGTGGGAATGCATCACATCAGACGTATGGGTACTAGAGACCATTTCTTGGGGATACGCAATAGAATTCAAATGCTCCCCCCACCCCTTCCAGGGGCTTCTACCGTGTATCCTTGAAATCCAGACAGACGCAAGGCCATGCATGAGACTAGAAATCCCACAGCTTGCGGAGATAGGAACCATAGAGCCAGTCCCAGCCACAGAACTCAGGCAAGGGCTGTATTCCATCCTGTTTCTTGTAAGAAAAAGTCGGGATCCTGGAGATCAGTCCTGGGTCTGAAGAGGCTGAACAGGGCAGTAAAAGTCCAGAGATTCAAGATGGAGACCCTGAACTCCATTAGTCTTTCCCTGGCTCCGGGTGACCAATACTTGAACAACCTACTGATCCAGGCACCAAGTCGGGAGAGGGCTCTACAACACCTTCAGATAACCATACACCATCTACAACAACACGGGTTCCTTATCAACCACAACAAGAGCCACCTTGAGCCTACACAACTACTTGAACACTTAGGAGTCATATTTGACACAGGCATGGACAGAATAGTCATACCAACACAGCGACAACAAAAGATCAGGGCCCTAATAGAGGAGATCACCCTCAAAAGGGTGGCTCCCCTGAAAACACTCGCATCTGTACAGGGCCTCATGGTGTTGTGCATCCGCCACCTACACTGGGCTCACCTACACCTTCGCCCTCTCCGGCGTTTTCTACAACCTTGGCAGTGCCAGATAATGGTGAACTCCAAGAAGTCCCTCAGGATCTCTCCACGCACCCTAAAGTCATTATCATGGTGGATGGATCCCTTCCAGTTCAACCGGGGGTCCATCTCTTGGAACCAGAGAGGGTATCGGTGACTACAGACACAAGTCTCCTTGGCTGGCGAGCTCAACTTGACCAAAGTTGCACACAGGGCACATGGAGGGTGGAGGATATAGCGCACAGCATGAATTGGCTGGAGATCAGGGCCATCCATCTTTCCCTCCGCCACTTCATGCCGAATGTCCAGGGCAGACACATGATAGTCCACACAGACAATACAACATCCCTGTCATATGTAAAAAATCAGGGAGGATCCTGGTCCAGAGATCTACACAAGGAGGGCAGTGCCTCCCTCCTGTGGGCAGAAGAACATGTCCTCTCCATCTCAGCCTTACACATTCGGGGAATACACAACAAGAGAGTAGATTGGTTGGGCCAACATAACATAGATCCAGGGGAATGGTCTCTCAGCGACAGCGCATTTGATCAGATCATGGAAAGGTTTGCGAGACCAGCACTGAATCTGTTCGCATCCCAGACCAACACCAGATCTCCAAGGTTCGTGTCATGCAACCTTCATCCCAAGGCAGTGGCACAAGACGCACTAATTCAGCTCCGGCAAGGGGGCCTACTGTATGCCTTCCCTTCATTTCCGCTCCTGACCAGGACCCTGAACAAATGTCGGAAGGAACAAGCCACCATAATTCTAGTGGCACATTGCTGGCCATGGAGACCCTGCAGACATTGTGATCATGCAGCAAGGGGACCGCCTGGAGCTGACCCCAACCCCGAATCTGCTGACACAGGTGCCAATAGCCTATGATCATAATTCCTGAGGCTGACAACTTGGCTTTTGAAGCCCAAGCTCTATGGAGCCTTGGGTATTCTGAGTCAGTGCTGCGTACCTTGATGACTTCCAGTCAAAAATCCATCTATCAGTGCACTTGGAAGATTTTTGTTTCATGGTGTTCTCAGGCCAGGATAGACCCTAAGATAGCTCACATACTTCAGTTTTTATAGGAGGGCTTAGACAAGGGCCCACAGCCAAACACCCTCGCCTGACAGGTGGCGGCCCTTCATAGCATCCTTGGGGTATTAAGGGACGTTAGGGTTTCTGCTCACCCTCACATCATATGGTTTTTATGGGCAGACAGACAGATCTCTCCCCCAGTGGTCCATCCTGGAACCTCAATGTGGTGCTGAAGTCTCTCACGAGAGCCCCATTTTGAACCCCTTGGAGAGGTGTCTAACTATTTTTTTATGATAAAAGTCAGCTTTTCTCATTGCAATCACCTTAGCGCGTAGAGTGTCTGAGATGGGTGCTCTGTCCATAGACCCAGTTCTGTGCACATTTAAGGAGTAGATAGTTCTCTGCCTTGACCCTTCTTTCACGCCCAAAGTGAACCTCCAGTTCCACAAGGAACAGGTGGTCATCTTACCCTCCTTTTGCCCCAAATCCAGGCACAGGCTGGAGAAATTGTGGCACACATTGGGTGTTCAGAGGGCTCTTAAAATCTATTTGAATAAGACAGAGCCCTTCCAAAATATTCAGCTCTTTTCGTGTGCTACGATCCCTGGAGGAGGGGGACGAAAACCTCTAATACAGTCCTAGCCAAGTGGGTTTCCCTTATGGAAGCTTGCAGGGCAGCCGACCTTCCTCCCCCTCAGAGGATTCTGCCGCCCTCCACTAGGAGGGCGGTCACAAATTGGGCTTTTCATTCTAGGGCTCCCTACGACAAGATATGTAGGAATGCTACTTGGAAGAACGTCCACTCCTTCACTAGACGTTACAGAATTGATGTCTTGGATTCAGCAGAGGCTGCCAAAGGCAGGAGGATCCTGCAGGAGGTCCTGGACTAGTCCTCTGCTGAATCTCTGTTTTTTTATTCCTGCCCGTTTTCTGATAGGGAACCACTGCTTTGTTACTTACCCATGGTGGACAACACCCAGCCTAAATTAGAATGAGCAGTTGGGTCACTTACCTTGTGCATTTCCCTTCTGTATTCTCTGAAGGCCGGGTGTTGGGCCCACCCGTTATTAAAAAAATAACTATTATATACAGAACCGTTGTTTCTGTCCTGGAATTCTTATGGGGATGTTAACAGAGCGGGTCCGTCAAGTATGATTTCCTTTTGGGAGAGGGCTGAGTGTTGAGTTCTCTGTCCCTTAGAGGAAGGGTTAAGAGGTTTTTCCCTTCCCCGTTACTCACATTCTGGCTGTTTTTCCTAGTTACAGTTAGCTTAGTTGGTAGGGTAGGGTTGTTCTTGTTTGATCCTACTCTCAGGTTTATCATCTTGAGGGCTTTGTTACAACTGGAGGTGGAGGGCGTGATCACCTTCAGTCATGCCAAGTTGAAAGCTTTGCTTCCTCCTACTGGCCACAACAGAGATCACTTCCCATGGTGGACAACACCCAGCCTTCAGAGGAACAGAGAAGAGCAATTCACAAGGTAAGTGACCCAATTGCTCAATTTAAAATTCAAGAGTGCAGTTAAATATCCTGCACTTCACAGAGGGCTGAATTTTCCAATCGCATCTCGCGCTTGCTGTAGAATAATGCAGTTAAAATAAATGAATGAGGGCTTTTCTTTCTTTCTTTTTTTAAACTTTCACAAAATCAGTAATTTTTTGCATAATTTTACTAGGACTGAAACCAAAATTTCGACCCTGTATCAATTCCATTGGAACTGGACGTTTCATTCGGTCTAAATAGAAAGAAAAAAAATGAGCTTTGTGCATGTGCAAAATGGCAGCCACCATTATGCACATGCACAAAAACAGCCCGGTCAAAATTCTGACTGGAATTTCAACACCTGTTTAGATTTCATAGATTTTTTTTCCCCCATGAAATTTAAATGGTTTTTTCGAACCAACCTTAGGTTTACACGACCGATGTCTTGACCCAAAAAGCATGTACACCACAATATCTCTATAGCACGAATCCTGATAGAACCCCATTGCGACCGTTGCTCTTAATGTGTTTTGTTGTTGTAATCACAAATATTCTTTTTCAATGAAATTGAAAAGTGGGACCGTTCTACACAACGGGTTTTTTCAGAAGGACCTGAAGGCAATCTGCCCTGGAGCTGCTCCAGGGGTGAACCCTCACGTCCACCCGCATCCAGCTCCGCCTAGGTTGACTTCAGATGGACCCAGCAGGTTCCCCAGCCCATGTTCGTCCCATGCCCCCCCCCCCTCTTTGCCACACCATAGAATTGTGGACAATCACCCGATGCTCTATGCTGACTCTCGTAACTCAATGATATTGCCCAGGGCAACGGCTAGCTCAAAGTGGACCAGCAGTGTGGGTCCACGCACCAGGCAGACAGCTGCTCTGCTTCGGACCGGTGCCCTGGGTTTGGCCAGCCCGCTCCACTTCCAGAGCACCGCCAACAGGGCTGCTTCCTGCTCTGCCTGCACATCTGGTGGAGTGCCTTTAGATGGATGGACATCCGGGGCTGAAGCTGGCAGAACCGGGGGTAGCCTGTCCATCTGAAAATACCCAATGAGCGGTGTTGCAGACCCAATGTGAGTTTTAATTATTTTGTTTTATTAGGCACTAACAAGCTCAGATGGAAGGTTTTTAAGTAGTGCCACAGGTCATATGTTCTTGGGAGAAAGGATTAAGCTATGACCTGGGTATGTCTCTCTAGAGTGAATTCCTCGTTACAGGCTCACCACCCCCATGCCACAGATTAGCAACCAGGATCTTATTAAAACAAAAGAAACCACACAGTTACTTTGGTAAAAAGGTGGCTTGAAGGCCTATATTGTCAAACAAATAACCAATCAAGTAATCAGACAAATATAATTCAACTTATTCCACCTTGACTCCTCTCTAAGCGCTGTGTGCAGGTAAGTAAAACAAAATGAAACTTGTATGTGTATGATTGAGTGAGCCCCTATCAGTTCCTTTTGATTCCTCTCAGAAGGATCCAAGGAGTGCAGTCTCTGTCTAAGTCCTTCTTGGCTAGGCCTTGCTCAGTCCTAAACCCCTGGAGGATCAAAGACAGGAATGTATGGTTGGTGAACTCCTCCTAACTGAATGTTCCTTCCTCAGCCTCAGCTTGGGTATATATAGCGTGTGAGCTTTCCTGCTCTTTTTCCTGGCTGAGGGGGTTACGGGTTGTCTGCTGCACAGCCATGGACTGTGTGCAAATGCCTCAAAGAGCCTCTAGAAAAAGCAAACGTAACTTACACAACATTGATATCACCCCATTGAAAATGATATCTATAGGTAGGCACTGGTGAATGACGATACAAAACTGAGCTCCAGCAATTGGGAAAGGCATCCCAAAGCTAGGCCTATCATTATAGCACGCTTTATGCCTAGTAAAATACATGACAATTTCACTATAACATGCTTTTTGAGAGCCACATTGAGGGCTGTGTTCTATCCAAATTAACGTTTCCAACGACAATGCTAAAAGATTTTAACTTTTCATTAATCCCTAGGGGGTAGTGGCAGGGTTCAGTCAGGGAATGGAGGTTTGTTTAAATACAAGCCTTGGACACATCTGAGGTCAGCTCCTTACTAGGGATCAGAGCATTTTACACCTGCTCAGCTCCACATGCCTGCAAGGTTTGTACTTAAACAAACCCCTGCTCCCTAACTGAGCCCAGCCATTATCCTTTAGGCAATGCGTTTCTCCAAGGCTATGCTCTTTTTGACAAACTGCTAATGTGCCCGCCTGCTCCTTTCTTCTTGCAGAATGCACCCACTGTGACCAATCAGTGCTTACAAAAGAACATGTTAGCATCCTGGTTATAATGCAGATTTGGATAGAATATGGTCCTCGGTGTGGCTTCCAAATCCCACAGCAGACGAAGGTTGCAGTACGCCACCACACATAGCATTTACTGTAATTAAAGGCCCCATTTTGGCTGGTTGCAGGACCAGGATAAAGACATGAAATTTACAAAAGCTACTTCTTTACTGCCACAAAGACCTGCCTGAGTCTGAGGAGCTGCACTTAGTTTGTATCATTTCGACACTCTAGTCAGGGATAAGAATCTCTATAGTCAGTCTGCTTCCTCTAAATCTTTCAAATCCATCTCCTTCAAGTTCATATTCTTCTTCATTTGTAATATTTTCCTAGAAATTAATCCACAGCCATCAGGGCTGCAGCTAAAATCTTACTGTCAGCCATCCCACACAAATTTTAATCTTCCTGTACAAACTCTGAAAACAATGAAGAGTGGAAATTCATTTCTTCCTGGAAGTCCTCCTCGACAGCCAGCCAACACAGTAGGGTAGATCCCCGCCACTACCAGTAGGAGGCAGACATGACAACTTTTACGTCCATACTCAGGGGATCACCATCCCATCTCCCGTTGTTTGTCTGCCTTCATACGAGTAGGAAGCAGGTGAGCTGCCTTCCTGAAGAAGAAAAAGCAGGAACTTCAGCTTTCAAGAAATAAAGAGTCGAGATACCCCTGGTGCCAGGGGAGGAGAAACTCTTACCCCTATTCACCCCCCCTCATGTGGAGGGGGTAAAGGCTTAAGCCTCACCCCACCCCTTCTGGGGTCACCTACGGGAGGGGACCTCATGAAGGACGGGGGGTAGGACCCTTTCGGGGGGCTGGCTACTGAACCCGGTTCGGCCGGAACAAAGACAGGCCAAACCCCTGCCGCGGCACAGTGCCCGGTAAAGGTGCACCTCCCCCCACCGGCGAGGTGGTAAGGGCTGGTGAGTAAAGGGGATAGACCGCGCGGCGACGCTCTCCCACCGGGGGGTGACACCTCTAGCAGGGGCAAGTCACCGCCCGGAAAACTCACTGTGCTTCTCCTGCTCTCCCCCCTCCTGTTTGAGGGCATTCTTTGGGACGTCCGGTGATTCGGCCATCCCCTACGGTGGCGTGGACATCTCTCGCCCTCCTCCCCCCCCCTTTGGGGAGGCCAGGGCGCTAGGAAGGGCCCGGGCCCAGAGACTGGAAAGTGCGCCACAGGCATATGCACGAGCCAGCCACGGACGACCACGCTCCCGGGGTTTTCCCGCCGGCGGCAGTGCAGAGCAGAAGGAAACAGCGGTGCGCGCAAGGCAGCGTCCACCCCTCCCCCATCCACAATGTCTTTCCCGCGCCTGAGGGCAGGACTAGACGGTGGACTGTCCGGACACCAGGAGCTTTGTCGGGGCAGTTGAGCCAGACGAATCCTTTCCTAGGCATCCATCACCACCTCTAACCCACCCACCCCGTGTCCTCTCGCACTGTGGGCCCCTGGAGAGGAAAAGGAGGATGACCACCAGGAGGCGATCTGCGGCGGAGACAAGAGAAACTGAAAACACAGTAAGCCCCCCTCGTGCCCCTCCCCCGGTTCAGGACCTACAGATGGAGGTCCTAAGCCAGACGAATCCTTTCCTAGGCATCCATCACCACCTCTAACCCACCCACCCCGTGTCCTCTCGCACTGTGGGCCCCTGGAGAGGAAAAGGAGGATGACCACCAGGAGGCGATCTGCGGCGGAGACAAGAGAAACTGAAAANCTGCCGACTCCAGCGTGGCATTTGAAGACGTTACGTCAGTCTCCTCCTCTGATGAGGGGAGAACCAACAGGGGAAAAAGGAAAGAAAGACAGGATAGAGAGATTACACCCTCAAGAACTAGTGAGGGGGAGGAAGAGGCCGGGATTGATACCCATACCCCAGAAGAACAGCAGGGGGCAGGGGAAGAAGGGGACATCTCTTCTCCGGAAGAGGGGGAGATAGAGGAGGAAGAAATTGAGGTGTCAGCGGACCCAGATAGACAATTCACTATCAAATATAGGGACCAAATCTTCGAACAAGTCATCAGGGCGCTACACCTCCAACAAAAAAAGGAAAAACAGGCCTCCTCAGATGAGGAAGAGGAGGAAGCAAGAGAATACATACCCCGAGCGAGAGATAGGGATAGAGGGATGGCACTAGACAAGGCCTATGAAAGAATTATAAAGAAAGAATGGCAGCAACCTAACAAACTGTACAAGATGAACAAAACACAATTGTCCCTCTATTCGTTTTCCAAAAACAAGGAAGCTGTGCTGGCCATTCCAAAAGTGGCCTCAGCAGCGGCATCTCTCACCAGAAACTCGGTGTTCCCAACTGAAGGGGAGTGTTATCCGCGAGCCCCCACAGACAAGGGCATCGAATGGAACCTCAGACGAAACTTCGAGGAGGTGGCAGCAGTCATAAAGATGGCGACACTGACGTCATACTTCTCCAGAGCTCTCATGACCTGGATTAAACGAGCCAAGGACCCGAAGGTCTTGATGAAGATGACCAGGATTCTGTCTACTAGAATCCAACTGACCCACGCCTTTATTGCAGATTCCTCTACCGACATGCTAAGATGGGCAGCCCGTGCATTGACGTCGAATGTAGCTGCACGCCGCCGACTCTGGCTCCGATCGTGGAAAGGGGACCCCACGGCCAAAAAGACCCTGGTAGGGGGCCAGTTCCTTGGACAATTTGGAGTCTGTCTGGACAAAGTCGTGACTGATGCAGCAGACAAGTCCAAAAAACAAACGCTACAGAGCGTAGGTGTTGTGAAGAAGCTTTTTCGTCCATTCAACACACAACCACCAGCAGGTAACAGGCGCCCATTCATCCCAAATAGAGGGAACCAGCAAAGGTATAGGACCAGGTGGAATAAGCAGAAGGGACCAGGCCAGCAACCCAAGCACACCCAAGGGGCTGGCCGACCTAAATCAGAAGCATGACTATCTAAACGGGCAGCCCCAGGATGAAACCAGACTAGGGGGCAGGCTTCAGGAGTTCGCTCACACGTGGGCAACAGTCACCCCTGACTCCTGGGTGCTACAGACCATCCAGAAGGAGTACTCAATAGAATTCGACCAGTGCCCACAAAGCTACTTCACTATCTCACCAAGATCCAGCAACCCTCAAAAGCATTGAGCTATGCTAACAGAAATAGAAAGACTACAGTCCATCAGGGCGATCGAGCAGGTACCCACACACGAACGGAGGACGGAATTATACTCAATCCTGTTCCTGGTACTGGAGAAATCAGACGGGTGGCGAGCCGTGCTCGACCTAAAATGACTAAATCAGTTCGTCAGGACAAGGAAATCCAAAATGGAGACCCTACAATCTATACGGGTGGTGATTACCCTGGGTGAGTGGCTAACGTCACTCGACCTCAAGGAGGCATATCTGCACGTGCCCATTCTCCCCACCCACAGGCGGTGGCTCCGTTTCCAATACGATCAACAGCACTGGCAATATACGGCCCTCCCATTTGATCTTACCACTTCGCCAAGGACGTTCACCAAGGTCTTGATTCCTCTGATCACAAGCCGAAGGGGGGAAGGGATAAAGATCCATCCATACCTGGACGACATCCTAGTTCGGTCCCCAACTTGCGAACGAGCGAAGAGGGACGTGCACAGAGTCATACAGTTTCTACAGGAACACGGGTTCGTAATAAACTTCAAGAAGTGTCACCTCGAACCATCTCAGTCCCTAGAACACCTGGGGGTGATCCTGGACATTCTCAACTACAAACTCTCACTGACACACCAGAGACGACAAGGACTGCTCAACCTGATCAAGCAGGTAAACGGGAGTCACAGGTCCAGACTCAAGGAGCTAGCCTGCCTGCTGGGCAGTATGATTTCTTGTCTGTGAATTCTAAGGTGGGCCAGATTCCACACCAGACCGCTACAGCAATTCTTGAGACCTTGGCAGAACCACCTGACACAAGGGGGGAACCCCTGGGTGATGGTGACGGAATCGCTCAAGAAATCATTCCGGTGGTGGGCACAGAAAGACAGGTTCAAGCCCGGGATCCCGCTCACAGATCCCAACAGAATCCCAATCGCCATGGATGCGAGCCTACACGGGTGGGGAACAGACGTGCAAGGCAGATCCATCCAGGGCAAGTGGCTCTGTTGGGAAAAGAGGCACCATATCAATTGGCTGGAGCTGAGGGCAGCCTACCTAGCCCTACAGAAACTGGCCCCGTGGATTCAAGGGAAGCACGTTTTAATATATACAGACAACACAGTGGCGAAGGCGTATATCAACCACCAGGGGGGCTCACAATCAGAAAACCTACATCATCAAGCCTCAGCCCTCATCAGGTGGTTGGAGATCAACCTAAGATCGATCAGAGTGATTCACATAGAGGGGAAAAAGAATATATAGGCCGACTGGCTCAGCCGAAAAATGGTGGATCCGGGAGAATGGTTACTGCACCCGGTAACATTCAAGAGGATAGTGGACACCTGGGGAACCCCGGGGATCAACCTCTTCACCTCCACAAGCAATGCAAAAACAAAACTCTTCATATCCCGTTTTCCAGAGCCAGGGGCGACTGCTTTCAACACGTTGAATCTAACATGGCCCCAGGAGCTTCTTTACGCCTTCCCACCATTCCCACTGATAGATAGGACAGTAGCAAAGATCAGAAAAGAAGGAGCAGAAGTTATTCTAATCACTCCCTACTGGCCCCATCGTCCATGGTTCGCAGATGTACTAGACATGGCGACAGATCCTCCTCTCAGGCCTCCGTACAGACAGGACATACTGTCCCAGGGCCCGATTCTCCACAACGACCCACAAGCCCTCAAACTAACGACCTGGAAATTGAAAGGAGGGCACTTAAAAATTAGGCTACTCCCAACAGGTCATGGAGACTATGCTCCAGTCTAGATGCCTGGCAACCAATCATATTTACCAAAGTACCTGGGCTTCGTTTGCAAGGTGATGCGAAAGCAAGGGAGTGAGGCCAACCAGAGCCACAGTTAAGGCGATCCTGGATTTCCTCCAAGTGGGGTTGTCCAAGGGGCTGAAACCTAATACCCTACAGAGACAGGTGGCGGCTAGAGGTACCGTGCTAGGCTTAATCAAAGGGCACAGGGTATCTAGACATCCTCACGTGATTCGCTTCATCAGGGCAGCGAGAGTGGTGTCCCCTCCGGTGGCCCATCGTTTCCCTTCTTGGGATCTAAATTTACTCCTTTGGGCCCTGATGGGTACCTTTTGAACCCCTGAAGGAGGTATCTTTATACTTTTTGTCCCTCAAAGTTGACTTTTTGGTTGGTATTACTTCAGCCGGGAGGGTCACTGAATTAAGCGCTTTATCCATAGAACCAAATCTGTGTTCCTTTAGGGATTCAGCGGTAGTCCTCAGACTAGACCCATTCTTTCTAACGAAGGTCAACACTCCTTTCCATAGGCAACAGGAGATTGTGCTACCATCATTTTACCCCAAGCCAGTTCACCACCCCCAGGAGAAGGTGTGGCATAAGTTGGATGTCACTAGGGCACTGAAAATCTATTTGGACCATACAGCCCTTTTCAGAAAGTCTTCAGCGCTGTTTGTGTCATACAGCCCACAAAACAAGGGGAAGAGGGCATCCAAGGCAGTTATAGCACGTTGGATCTCCTTAGGTTTTAAAGAAGCATACAGGGCACAGGGAAGAGCATCTCCTGAGGGGATTTTTGCCCACTCCCTCAGAGGAGCGACCACCTCTCAGACTTCTAGGAACGTAGCCTCCTACGGGGAGATATGCAGAGCTGCCGCATGGTCGTCGGTCCATTCATTCACGAGGCACTATAAGATTCCTCTCCATGAGGCGGCCGAGGCAGCATTTGGGAGACGGGTGCTCCAGGCAGTAATCTAAGTAATTACTCCTTGGGTTCGCCTGAGATACTACTAAGTAGGTTTGTTTTTCATTTCTTCTCTGCCCACCCATCAGCTTAGATAGGAAAATTGAGACACCACTTGGGTACGTCCCTACTGTCTTGGCTGGCCATCCAGGAGGATCTCCATGGAGAAAGGAAAACTGGGCACTTACCTCCTGAACTTTCCTTCTACTGGAGGTCCTCCTGGACGGCCAGACCCACCCGGAGTGAAACGAACTCTGGGAGGATTGGAGTGGTTAAAGGGGAACTTGGTCTCAGGAGTCCCTGACTCCTTATTTCCCTAGCGTTAGGGAGCAGGAAGGAGTTGACCGGAGGTCTAGACTGGAATTGTAGACCCCAGAGATAAAATTTTGACCCAAAAAAGGGAAACGTGGTTAGACCACTAAAGGCGAATTTGGAAAGTTAATGTTTTCTTGTTATTTACAGTTGACAATATTCTATAGTAGAGTGTTCACAATGTGGAAGAATGCTGGAGAATACTGGAGATGGGATGGTGATCCCCAGAGTATGGACATAAAAGTTGTCATGTCTGCCTCCTACTGGTAGTGGCGGGGATCAACCCTACTGGCTGGCTGTCCAGGAGGACCTCCAGTAGAAGAAAAATTCAGGAGGTAAGTGCCCAATTTTCCTTTCTCGCTTTGCCAAGCATAGCTCACATTTCTGTTTCCCCCCCTCTTTCTGTGATATATTCCATTATTTCCAAATAAAAAGAAAATTTGAAGCTGTAACGTAAAGCATGAAGAATTAAGTTACTGATCCACAGTAGTGTTCTAGCCATCTATAAATTATCAACACTTCTTCCACGCTTGTCATCATTATTTCATTGAAGATTAAATCTTGGTCCTATGGGAATCAGTAGCCAAACTTCCCTTAATTGCTCCCTGGCACAGGTGAAATAGATCTTTGAGGTGGATTCCATCTCTGACAGATCCATTCCAATCTGGGTCCAATGAAATGGAGACCATATCAATCTGCTTCCCATTTCATTGAAGATCTGGATCAGCTTTCCTGCCTGGCAGTTTACCATTTTGCATGTGCACAAAACCATCTTTTTGTGTATTCCGCATGTGCAAAATGGCACTGTTCTGGCTCCCAGACAGCAGTTGAAATGGTGTGCAGACATCCACTATGAAAATCTCTTCAGGAAAAAAAGAGCTGATATGTTTCAGCACGATAAAAACCAACAGAGCCTCGCATCGACTTAATCGGGAGTTGGATTAAGCCGACGGTTCTCTCGTTCCATGTCAGACAACAGATAGTGTCAACATTCAGGATGGCCATTTGGAGAAAACCAGATGAATCCCAGTGATGGGATTTCAGGCTCATAACTATGGTGGGGTCACCACTCTGCTTCCGCTGAGTTCAGCGTACACAAATCAACCGGCCAGAAATCAAATATACATCGGACACCAATCAACTGGCCTAGAGCTGAAATTTTCTAGTCCAGATTCCATTTTTAGCAGTATCTGGCCATTTCATTCAATCTGGCAAAATGCAGACTGGAATAAGTTCCAATCCCTACTTTGCCGGATAGATTGGAATAATTTCACCACCTACTATGTATGCACAAAATGGCAGCACAGTGTAGGCCACCACCATTTTGAACATGTGCAGTAGGCAGTGAAGTTATTTTGTCAGAACTTTGATCTTGATTGCAACAGATTTAATCCACAGCAATATTTTGATCGCCATTCAAAAAACATGGAAAAAATCCACAAAAATGGAACAGCTGTTTCAACTAACCACTGGCAGTCCATTTTATAGCCAGGAAACTGAAGCTCAACTAAGATCATTCAGTGAGATCAGAATTTGAACTCTGAGCTCTCAGTTCCAGATCTAATATGCTGGATCACATTGTCATTCATTCAATGTGTATTCAGGTTTTTTTTTTAAATTACGTCATTGGCAGACTACGCAGGTAGAGTGGGGAGAGACTAATAGTGGTCATGTGCTAACTGCACTTTTAAAGATTGGGTTGCGGGACACCAGAGCATAGCTGATTTGGCAGAGTTTTATTCTGTGTGGTTCTACTCTTTAGTACAAAGAGTTGAGCCAGTCAGACCAGCCAAGAATGCAAACATGCTTACTGAAAACACTGTTTTAGAAAACTCAGTTTTTACTCTTGATGACTGTGGCTCAGACCCAATTGATTAGGACACAGCTACGGTGTCATGTCTGGTTCTTAGTTCTGTCTTCCCTTAGTTGTGCTTTGTTGTCAAGTGGGGACACTACAGTGAAAAATGATGGAGCTGATCTGAAGAGAACCCATTCAATATTAGCAATGACTGATCTTTAGAACTTAAAGCAATACAAAGGAAGGCCCTTAACCCCACCAACATTTCATCCAAGGCAAAATAGACTTCATCTTGGAGAGGCAGCAAACCAACCAAAAAAGACGATATAGAAGGGGATTCATTTATTCATCTGACCATTTTGTATTTATTCCTATATGTAACGGTTAGAAGAATAATCACTTAATATATATTCTATTTACCAACTATGAAGTTGTAAAAATACATTTCTGCAACCAAATTATTGCACAGCAAGGGTGATTCCAAACACGCAGCAAATCACCTACATATACTTCAGCACTACAAAAAAAATGAATTGGTTTCTTTAAACAAGCATGAAAAGTCCTAATTCTCCTGGTTTGTTTTTCCAGGATGCTGCAACAGCAAACAAGATTCCTGGCTCGGTTTAATATGCAGCAGGAAGTTCGCTTGGGTTCTCTAAAGCAGAAGATATTAGTAATGCATAATCTGGAATCCCAGCTGGAGGATCAGCTAATGGTAACTTAGAGTGAAACAATTCACGCTTCTAGCTAGCCAATGGACTTGTCATGCATATATTGAAATCCATGCCAAAACTTCTGATTGACTTGGAGATCAGATCCAATTGAGCACAGACCAAAAAACCAAAAAGAGTATAAATTTCTCATTAGCACAGATGATGTAAATTTGGGAGCAACTACCTTTAGAGCTGAAATGAGTAGCAAGTTTGGTACCCACGGATAATACCTGCAATTTTGGGTTGCGGCCTATTGGTTACCCAATTGGTATCTGCATACCCAGGTGGGTAACCAGCTATTTGAATTATCCAGTATTAGCATCCGCTAACTCTCGTCCAGCAGAGCTTTTCTGGGTGGTGAGGGGGCTGGTCAGTCCAGCCTCCCTCCTCCTGGAAGGGGAGTGTTCCAGAGCTCGCTGTGACATATTTATTGACTATTTTGTGGATAACATCGCTGACATTCACCTTGACTTAGACACCGCATTTACAGCGGTAGGAGGACCAGAGGTCGTGGATGCCCGGCATTGTCCGGTTTTGTGGGATCAGTTTCGGTCAGTGTTGTCCGCTGATGGGGGGGGGGATGTCCTTGGGGCAGTTAGAGCCATGTTTTGTGAATTAGATCCATGTCCGTCCTGGCTGGTTAAGGCCAGCCAGGAGACACTGGGGCCGTTGCTGGATGAGGTGGTCAATTCCTCCCTTCAGGAGGGCAGAGTTCTGGAGTGTCTTGAGGTGGTAGTGCAGCCTCTGCTCAAGAAACCATCACTTGACGTTGACTCCCTTGCCAGCTATCAGCCTGTTTCTAACCTTCCCTTTTTAGGGAAGGTTATTGAATGGGTGGTGACTCAACAGCTTCAAGAGCATCTCAGTCATATAAATTTTCTTGATCTCTCACAGTCTGGCTTTCGTCCGGGTTGTGGCACTGAGACTGCATTTGTAGCTTTGGTTGACAATCACTGCCGTGAGTTTGATCGAGGTTGGTCGACCTTGTTGATCCTTGTCGGCTACATTTGACACGGTTGATCATAAGATGTTGGTGGCCTGCTTGCAGAACCAGGCAGGGGTGGAGGGAATTGTTCTTTAATGGTTCCATTCCTTCCAGTCTCAGCAGTTGGTGCTGAGGGACTGTTCTTCATCTCCCCAGGGCCTCACGTGTGGTGTGCCACAAGTTTGAGTCTGTTCCCTCTCTTGTTCAACGTGTATATGCAGCCTTTGGGCAAGGTCGTGAGAGGGTTTGATGTCCGGTGTCATCACTATGCTGACGACACCCAACTCTACCTCTTTTTTTCAGCTGATCCAGGCCCAGCAGTCTCAGTGCTTACTCAATGTCTGGCAGCTGTGGGGGGACTGTATGAGGGCGAACTGTCTGAAGTTGAATTCTGACAAGATGGACGTGATGCTGGTGGGTGGGGCTAGGGAGTTGGTGACTCCCATCATTGATGGGGTTCGCCCTATACTGAGCCCCCCCCAGGTTCAGTGTCTGGGGATGCTCCTCGATGCACACCTCCACCTAGATGTCCAGGTGGTGGCTGTGGTGAGGAGTGCCTTTGGTCTGTTACATCTGATCCGTCGACTTCGGCCATACATATCATGACTTGGCCACCATCATCCATGCCTTCATTGCCTCAAGACTGGACCACTGCATTGCCCTCTACATGGGGGTACCCTTGATGACGGTTCAGAAACTGCAGCTAGTGCAGAATGCAGCAGCCTGTCTCCTTACAGGGACGGGGCGCCAAGAGCACATAACACCAGTACTCCATTCATTGCGCTGGCTGCCTGTAGACTTCCGGGCCCAATTCAAGGTGTTGGTTTTGACCTTTAAAGCCCTATATGATCTGGGACCTGCCTATCTGCACGACCACCTCATTCCCCTGGTCCTGCATCAGCCCCTGCAGTTGGCCAGGGGTGCCCTTCTCAAGGTCCCCCGGGTGGCAACAATGGGGAGGGCATTCTTGGTTGCCACTCCGAGACTGTGGAACTCCCTCCCAGTGGAGGTTTGCCTGTCCCCCAATCTTCCATCCTTCCAATGACAGTGTAAGACCTGGCTGTTCCACCAGGCTTTTGGTGGGGGAGATGGGTAGTGGGTGGGGGGTAGGGTTAGGGTGGGAGGGTATTTTTCAGCTCCTCTATTTGTATATACTTACGATGTTTTTACATGTTTTGTATGGTTTATATTTATGTTTTATACTATTGTTAGCTGCCCTGAGCAGCCTGAGGCAGAGTAAAAATGACGTAAATAAATTAATTAATAAATAAATAAAACAAATAATGCCATTATTGATTAACCAACTTTCCATTTTACCGGCCCATTCTGACTTATCATGGTAATAGAGCTGAAACAAGTACACACAAAAATTGATATAACCGTTGAATTCCGGTACCCAAATGGACCCAGCAACATCAAGTACTAATCGGTAGTCAACTGCAACCCACTTTAGGATCTCAGTGTCCCAAAATGTCAACTTCTGTTCCTGGAATGTCGACTTTGGTCCCAATTTTTTTATTTCCATCACGATTTTTCAATTTTCTGACTCAATATACCAATCAGTAATCAAATAATTGGTACCAGAAGTTACCAACACTTCAGGCACTTGGTTTTTGTACCCAGGTGCCCATCATGTTTCTGATGCAGTGCCCCAAAATGCAGGTATTACTGGTGGGTACTAAACTAAGTACCCATTTCAGCTCTACATGGTACCTTTTTAGCATCTTTCTGAATTCCAAGTTTTATCATTTTTGTTATCATGCGTGCATACACGACGGGTCATGGAACAATGAACATAAATGGATGGAAATATCCTAAATCTCATCCAGCGGAGCTTTTCCAGGTGGTGAAGGAGTTGGTCGGTCCTCCCTCCCTCCACCTGGAATTGGAGTTATTTAAAGCCCACTGTGACCTCTTTGATGATTATTTTGCAGAGAAAATCGCTCGGATTAACCACAACTTCGACACCGCACTTATTGCAGTGGGTGAACCAGAGGTTGTGGAAGCCTCACCTTGTCCGATTTCATGGGATCAATTTCAGTCGGTGTCATCCACCAGGGCGGGGGATGTCCTTGGGGCTGTTAGGGCCACCTTTTATGAACTCGACCCATGCCTGTCCTGGCTGATTAAGGCCGCCAGGAGACGGTGGAGCCACTGCTGGTGGAGGTGATCAATGCCTCCCTTCGGGAGGGCAGAGTGACAGGCTACCTCTAAGAGGCAGTGGTGCAGCCTCTGCTCAAAAAACCATGACTTGACATTGATTCCCTCGCCAGTTATCGGCCAGTCTCTAACCTTCCCTTTTTAGGAAAGGTTATTGAGCGGGTGGTGGCCCAGCAGCTGCAGGGGCACCACCATACTGGTTATCTGGACCCCTCTCAGTCTGGTTTTCGTCCGGGCTATGGCACGGAGACTGAACTTGTGGCCTTGATCAACGACCTTTGCCGTGATTTAGCTCAGGGTCAAGCGACCCTGTTAATTTTGTTAGATCTGTCAGCTGCTTTTGATACCGTTGACCATGAGATGTTGGTGACTCACCTGCAGGCTCAAGCTGGAGTGGGCGGGATTGCCCTTGACTGGTTCTGCTCTTTCCTAACCAGGAGGACTCAGTGTGTGGTGCTCGGGGACTGTTATTCATCTCCACGAGACCTCACGTGTGGTGTCTGCAAGGTTCTATTCTGTCACCACTTTTGTTCAGCGTGTATATGAAGCCACTCGACAAGGTCGTGAGACGATATGGGGTACTGACGACACCCAACTCTTCCTCTCATTTTTATCCGACCCAGACCCGGTAGTCTCAGTGCTTACCGGATGTCTGGTGACTGTTGGTGATTGGATGGGGGTGAGCCAACTGAAGTTGAATCCTGACAAGATGGAAGTGATGGCGGTGGGGAGGGCAGTGGATGTGGTGGCTCCCATCATTGATGGGATCCGCCCTCCGCTGGTATTCCAGGTCCGTAGTCTGGGCGTGCTCCTCGATCCACAGCTCCATCTTGATTCCCAGGTAGGGGCTGTGGCGAGGAATGCGTTCGGCAATTACATCTGGTGCAATGGCTTTGGCTGTATGTTTCAGAGAGTGACCTGGCCACCATCATCCGTGCTTTCATCATCTTGAGATTGGACTATTTGCAATGCGCTCTACATGGAGCTACCTATGGTGACGTTTTGGAGGCTGCAGCTAGTGCACAATGCAGCGGCCCGTCTCCTTATGGGGGCAGGTCGCCATGAGCACATTACACTGGTGCTCCGGGCTCTGCACTGGCTACCTATAGTCTTCCGGGCCCAATTCAAGATATTAGTTTTGACCTATAAAGCCCTATACGGCCTTGGTCTGACTTACCTGCGGGACTGCCTCACTCTCCGCACTCTGGAGCGGCCTCTGCAGTCCGCTGGGAGCGCCCTTCTTGAGGTCCCCCGTGTGAAGAGAGCGTTCTTGGTGGCCACACCTAGGCTGTGGAACTCCCTCCTTCCGTCGTATCTGTAAAACATGGCTGTTCTGCCTGGCATTTGTCAAGGGAGATGGGGTGTAGGGTAGGGGGAGAGTGGGTTGGGGAAGGGGGGAGGGCTTGTTCAGTGCTTTCCTTTTTAATGTGTTTTAATGTGTTTTTAATTGTTTTATATTTGTTTACTGTGTTGTGAGCCGCTCTGAGCTGCTTGGAGCAGGAGGGGCGGGGTAAAAATATTTTAATAAATAAATAAAATAAAATAAATTGGTAACTTGGTACAACAGTGCAAAACAGTAACTCAGCAATGTGGGTAATTCGTTGAACACTAAGTAGATACTATTTAGTGCCCGATCCATCTGAAACAGTTCGGGGTACCACAGTTTTGACATGTGTGCCCACTTTTGTGGGTCCTTGTTTTATTTCTAATTACTTTGAGCTAGAGCTGAAACAACAACTCAGCAAATCCACAGTGCTTGACTTGTCAGAGAAGATGCATGCAATGTGGATTTCCTGCTGGGCACCTAACTGGTGTGTGTATTTTAGCTCTGTGGTCTGAATTTTTTTAAAAAAAATTACTGTGGGCTCATGTGGCAGGTGGGGGCTCCTAATGAAGGCAGGGGAGACGTGAGGAGAGGGAAGGCTCCATGAGGTCCGATGGAGGCAGAGTCCAGAAGCCCTTGAACCTCCATGGGCTTTAGTAAATGATGAAAGGGGCTTTCCTGGAAACTACACACCCCAAAAACCCCAAGACAGCAACCATTTCCTGAGGCATGGAGGGTTCCATGCTGGCCAGGGTGAAAACAGACTTAAGACGGCTGGCACAGAGACCTCTTTCCCCCCGGCCTCCATTGGACCTTGCGGAGCCTCCCCTCTCCCTGCGCCTTCCTTGCCTCCATTAGGAGCCCCCTAGATGCTGCCAGGAGCCCCACTCCCCCACCTCCAAGTACTTATTTTTAAGTTTAATTCACTACTCCCAGTCAGTACCACCATTTTGGGCAGCACATCAGGCACCTCCACGTGCGTGTGGATGCTCATCAGCTGCCTGATAGGCTTCCCAAAATTGCAGGCATTACTCGGGAGTTGTAAAGTCACTATTCATTTCAGTGTCTACTTTTTTTCTCAACAAGAACCCTGTGAATGTAATAGTGAATACGCCACCACTTCACTACAGGGGCATTTCCCTTCTCTCCTCCCAGAGGCTGAGTGCAGCCGTTGCAGCATCATCCCTCATAGCACCACAGCTCCAGAACACATGTTCTTTAGGCATTGACTTGTTGAGATGAAGAGCAATGCCATCTCCAAGCATCTAAACCTTCACCTCACTTCCTTGATGTAGCCCGAGGAGAAATGGGATGGCCCCAAATCCAATCTTTCGACTTTCGTATTAACGCACACCTTGCTTTTCCTTCAGCAAGCAGAACAGAATTTCATCACTGAACTGAGCGCTCTGGCCCGACTCCCCTCCGCACCGTACAAGCAATCTGTAAACCAAAGTGTACAATCAGGTTAGTCCAGAGACATCACATTGTTCTGTTGGCTTCGAAAGCTTCATGAATGTGAAAGCTATTTCCAGTGACACTTGCAATTGGATGTGAAATTTCTAATTTTCTTGTCTTATATTAGTTTGTAACCCTCCTGAGCCTCTCTCTAGTTTCAAACAAAACTTCAGAACTCCAAAATTTCTTTATTTTTAGGTTTTCTAAATCCAGAATGGTGTCGTGAGCTATTGCAGGGATGCAGGTTTGATAAATTACTGTCCAAGGAACATTTGCTACAGTGATTTTAAACCCTATTTTTGTACCTCTCCAGGAAAAAAGCTAAAAAGAAAAAAGAAAAAACCCCACCTCAAGGAAAAAGAGGATTCCCATGACCTCAGTGAAAACGACCGTGCGTCCCATGGACAGACTTCAGAATCAGTCAGGTGATGGATTGTATTGAAGACCACATTTATAAATCGAGGTATTTTATTGAGACTCAGTACGGCCTCAGTCCTGAAATCCTGTGTTCTGGAATTGCTCCGCTGAGGTCAGTAGAGGACTCCTTAGGAGCACGCGGATTGAGGACTCTAGCCAACATATATAGATCTGTTAAACAAAAATTAATTCATTTCCCATTCTAGCAAAGACATTGTTATCTCAGTTCAAGGGGTCTCGTGAAATAGGCTGGGCAAGTCTGGGTTTTTTTGTTTTTGTTGTTTTGTGAATGTCCCTTTAAATTTGGGATAGGAGCTAATTTTAAAGTGTTGCTATATACCTAGCTGTCCTTAATTCTGGAGTACCCACCTCAGTGCATCCAACACTCTGGGACATGCTCTGAGCTGATGCCAGTCAGCACCACTTTAGCAAAAGCAGTGGGACACTGGAAATCCAAGCTTTCTACTATATTTTCTAGCCAAAGGCAGGCAGGAACATCACTAGGTTTCTGTCTTAGGCCTAGTGGTGGGACTGGCCTGTGGAGCATTGTGATGCCATGATCCTGCAAGCGGGTGTGGCCATGACCTAAATGGACAGAGTGCCCTGGTCCTTTTTCAGTGTGGCCACACCTCTTTTCATATAGCCACACCCCCTTGCAGAGCATTGTGATGTCACGGTGTTCCAAAGGGCCAGGTTCACACTGACGTCCTCCTAGCTAATGCCCAAGAACCTCAGGTTCCGATATCACCAGAGTCATCCTTACGGCTGTCCCCACTGCTCTGACATGGCCAGGACCGGGGCAGCAGCAGTCTCAGAAGCAGTAGGAAAGGTGGGTTCTGGTGGATAGTTCCGGGCTTCTGCCTCAAACATGCAGGGATCCAACCCACTCAGCCAGTGCCTAGTCAATACCACCAAAGGCAGAAACAAGGAGACCATGAAGCCAATAGCCAGTATTCTGGGCTTTACTGTACCAGCCAAACGAGCTGCCTTCGTTACAAAAAAAACAAAAAACAGAGGTGAAGTTGCATCAGCAGAAGCTTGCTAGCAGTTGATTGGGGGATCAGTCACTGGTTAATGAGGCCAGGTGTGCTGAGTGGAAACTGAACAACTAGTTCCCATGGAGGCAGGAGGGGAGAGTGTGGATCCTGGTATTTAACACACACATGCTTTAAAGGGATTGGGACATAGGAGTAAGAGTGGGGAGCAGGACACTTTGGGAAAAGCTCTTTTCTCTGCTTACAGGGGCCCCTGAAGTGGCCTCCAGTTTCTTCAGGGCAGGGCAAGGGGCCCAACCACAACCACCTCTACAGCCTCGGCAAGGCTGCCCCTGGGGGAGCTGAGTGCAGGAAAGAGAGTGGGGCCACCAGCGGCCCCGACCTGAGCCTCTCACAGTCTCAGGCCAACCTTGGCACGCCCATCCGGGAGTTCTTTTCCTGGCCAGTTTGGGTCATTTTAAACACCCACACTGCAGAGAGCCATCCAGTGTCCGAGCCCTGCCAGGGATCTGCACTCAGGCCACAGTCAAAACCAGGTTTCATATCAAAGGCTGACCAAGGACTGCACCTTTGCCCAGTAGCCACAGGAGCAGGACCATGTTGTCCCACACGCTATTTGCTTGGAGTCACCAGTTGTACATAGCAGCCGACAAGACTACCTGAATTCTGCCCACATTTTTCAAACAAAAACTAGTATTATGCAATTTTCAGTTAAAATCTCTTGCTTCCCCCCGCCCAACCCATGCAGCTTTCTTTCCCCATAAAACCCTAGTTATTGCAAAAATCAAAAGGAGGAGACTTTGCTGGGTTTTCTTGCCCTTCCCTTTCTCAGTATCAGCTTTGCAAAAATAGAACAGAGACTATCAGGAGCGGCAGAGGGATCGCGAATTCCAGGGGAGGCAGCAGTTCCCAGGGACCCAGCCCCGCAGTCTGGGTATTAACACATTGGGGGTCTTCAGATGGACCCGGGGTTGACCAGCCCCGCATCCTGCACCAGGTTTATACAGACCCAACAGCTGCCGTGGCGCACAGTCCACCTGCACGGCACACCATAGAGTTGCAGGCAGATCGCCCGATGCTCTGGGCTGCAGCCAGCAACTCGGTGTGCTTGCCCAGGACAGCCCCCAGCCAAGAGAGGGGTTGCAGAAGCCATTCGCTGAGAAGACGGACCACGGCCCCACCTCAGGTCAGTGCCCCAGGGTTGCACTTCCTGCTCTGCTGGACGTTCCGTGGGGCTCCCCCAGAGCACAGACAGCCTGCCCCGCCTCTACTCTGCCTCCACATCTGGCAGGCTACCTTTAAACGAATGGTCCGTCCTGGGGTGAGGCGTGGAAGAGGCGTAGGTCCTGTCTGTGTGAAATGCCCATTGCCACACTTTTACCCCCATTAGCCCCAGATTCACTGGCTCGTTGGTTGTGGGGCCACCAAATGTTCGCCTCAGGGCCGCTCCACACAGCGTCATCGCCACAAATGTGGAGCCTGCCGTGAGGGCAAATCTGGCCCAGCCCCGGGCAACGGGTGCCCACAGGGCCGCTGCCCACCTGTCGGGGTGGGACGTGCGTCCCCGGGACCGCCCCCCCATGTGTTGGCGTTCAGCACCGGGGAGTCACAGGGCAACAGCCTAGAGTGTTGCTAGAGCAACTGTGACTCTGTGGTGGAGAGGGAGGGGACGGCGCGTGGGTGGCCGCAGTGGGGAGAAATACCTGTCCATTCATCGCGCTCCCTACCCCTCACGCCAATTAAGCCCTGGGTCTTTCCCAAGCCTAGTTTCAGTGCCAGCCAGGGCTGTTTCCATGGGCAATTTTCTAGAAAATTCCTGCAGTCATACCAAGCATAAAAATCACAGGGCCCTGTCTCTTGGTTTTATAGCAGGACAAAAGTTTAAAGTTGAATCAGAGCCATGGAAAATATGTCCAGTTCTTTTCATTTTTATTCATTCTATTTTGATTTTGATTTTTAACCAGAAAAAAATCAGTCCCAAGATGAAGCGCAAGTGACCGATTCAAAAAAGTTGCTGAAGAAAAGGAGCAACACCTAGCGCTTGAGAAGTAATGTTTCCCAAACCATGAGTCCCAACGCACATTTCAAGAGAATCTGAACTCTTACAAATGCTCATGCAGCAGAATGACTGGGAAACAAAGTTGAATAATACAGCCATGTTGAATAATACAGGAATCTTAGGAGAATTTCATTCCGCAGCACCAACAATGGATCTGCCTCCCGTACACAATGTGGTTGCTTTGATACCATCAGAGAAGGTGCCTATGGTAGCACCATAGGTGGGTACCAGTTTCATTGTGTTTTCTCCATTGGCAGCAGTGGGGAAGCCACAGTAAACATGGTCCCTGATCATAAGATTGCCTGGAGTTAACATGCAGTGGTATTTTTTTTTATGACATTTGAACAGTTATACCACATGGATTTCTTTACAGTTTTCTTTCTAAGGATCAGAAGGCAGATGCCTTCTCTGGAACAGTGGTTCTCAAACTGGGAAGGATGCCCCAAACGTATCCCAGGGTAGGTGGACATAAGAAGGACCCCTAAGCTGCATTCTGTTTAAATTAAGAATTTCCAAAATGAGGGAGTAGCAAGAGGGAGGACAAGGAAAAAGGGGTGGAAGGTCTCAAGTAACAAAGATCATGGGAGTGGTGGGTCTAAAAAAGTTGAGAGCCACTACTCTACTTCTTCCTCTTAACATAAAAAGGGGGCAGTACATTCCATCATAGTAACCTCTTTCCAACAGCACAATCTCCAGCAAGATTAACTCCAGCACTAGCGGTTGAAATAGCACACACCTTTTTAATTTGCAAAGATTACCCGTGGTTTTGGAACAGTGCATGGAGACCCACCATGGCTTTTTAGCCGCGACGGATCTCCTTGCCCCATTCTGAATGCTGTTCCAGCTCCCAAACAGGATGGCACCATTTTGTGCTTGTATTTAAAAAAATATTTATTTATTTTTAATTGTACATGCACAAAATGGCATTGTCCTGCTTTTTGGCAGAACAGCTGATCCTGGATCTCAGGAAAAAAAATAGGAACCAGATTACAGTCAGTCTTCATTTCATTTGATCGTGTTAGTATTCGTAATTCCCTTCCACACATACAATCGTTATTCTAGAATTCAAATGAAGATCCACAGCGAATACCAATTCTAGCCAAGTTGCTCACATAAATTTGGATACATAGGGTAATTTTAGACGTGACTGGCCCAGAGGCCCGCCACGTTCAACCACGGACCGGGATTTGTTTCGGATCTCGGTCAGGAATCAGGCCGTCTGTCCTTTAGATGTGCCAGCCTGATTCTGGAGGGGGATCAGGGAGAGGGCGGGGACGTGCGTCATGATGTGCAGCCGCACAGCCCCGCCCTCTGGGGGCAGGCGCAGCGGCCAATGCGGTCAATGCCCCTGGTTGGAGCCGGATTCCTGGACTGGGCTAGCGGCCAGTAGGGCTGTAGCGGAATATCGCAGCGGTAGCTATTTCCAGCGGAAACAGTGTTTCCGCAATTAGTGGAACGGCATGGCAGAGGCTTTCATTCCGCTAGTTTCATTCCGCGGTTCCGCTTATTTAATTCCGCTACTTAGTGGAATCGTGGAAACATGACATTTTCGCTACTTCCGCAATTCCGCCAGTGCCACAAAATAGCGGAATAGCAGTTTTCCGCAATTTTCCCGCAATTCCGCGATTTGCAGAATTCCGGCGGAATTAGCGAATGTCCGCAGAAAAGTCGCGGTGTGGCGCAGGCAATTCCGAAATGGTGGAACGGAATCGTGGCGCGGTAACAGCTGCTGCCGCATCAGCCCTAGCGGCCAGACGTTCAGCGTGGCCATTGCTAGCCCCGTCTCAGATCATGGCCAATCTAACCACAATTCTGGACCTCTGGGCGGCCGGAGGTCCAGAGTCATGGTTATTTTGATTCCTACCAGGTATTCACCGTGGTGAACATCTGGCGGAAATCTTTTAGATGTTACAGGACCAACAGCCACCACAGGGGATTCACTGTGGTTGACCGTGGTCTCGTAACGTCTGAAATTATCCTTAGTCCTACTTCACCGGACATCCACTTTGGCTATTTCATTTACTTCATCTTGGTGCTCTTATGCATGCACTATATCCGAAACAAAATAAACAAAGTATGTGAACGACAGCTGAAACGGAGACTTTATTTGGTACCCACGGGTCATACCTGCATTTTTTAGTACTACGTCAGATACCGGTAATTTCCTGTACCAATTTACTAATATTTCAGTTACCAGTCCAAAAACTCAGATGGAAACACACACACACACCCAAACAAAATGGACCAGAGGTTGATATTCTGGGACATCGGGTACCCAAATCAGGTTGAAATCAGGTATTGATTCATTCTGATATTTTCAAATCGATTTAGGTACCAAAAATTCAACCGGTATACCTGTTTTTGCGGGTTCTCATTTCAGTTCTAATCTGAACCAATATAACTGGATATTCATATCTGAGAATATCAATTTTGGCTGCAGATGCCATTTTTTAATACAAAATCGACTGTTTATTTCATCTATAGTTATGTTTCTCCAGGTTTTCTCAAGCAGCTCATTCTTATTGGCTACATACAATTCCTGGGCAATGTAATATAACATTTAAACCTTATTAAGTGAGTTGCTTTTAAAGCTTTTATGAAATTAGGACTTTTTAAAAACCTTCTTTGTGTTATTAACTCATCAAGGATCCATCTTTCGGTCCTTGTTGATAGATGTCGTGCAGCACTTGCAACTAATAGCAGAGAATGGAATAACCAAAGCACGTACCTTCCAGAGCACGTTTTACAAAGCTGCAAGGAGGATAATTATTTTGTCACTTGGGATCAAAATAAATTACAGCTATTCCTGTTTCAGATTGCACCACCTGTATTAATCCAGCTATCAAATTGCTGCTGTAGTATTTCTGTACTATTTATGCTATCTACATATTTCTCATTTCTTTTAATTAATACAAGAATCTTGTCCATTTTTGAGCAATGTGAGCTACTCCCTTAGCCATGCAGACAGACCATGTACAGCCTTCGAAAGAATGGACTATGCATATAATTCTTTACAATAGCTTGTTAGATGCAGCATCCCATCCCAATAAATAAGATGTCACAAAGGTGGGTTTTTTGTTGTTTTTTTAAGGTTCAACTCATCCTTCAAGGATTCAGTTAATTGCAAAATTCCTATTAGAGAAACAGAGTCGTTCAGATGAGATCTTATATGATATCTGTTGGCGAGAGCACACATGCTGAAAAAGTATCATCTTAATTCCTTTGACCCCAATCCTTGAGTCACTTTCTCAATTGATTTCATTGCAGCTGCTCCAGAATAAGTGGTTTGAGGAATGTCCGATATTGGGGACAGGAAGGGCAACCACACTCTTATCATTCTTTTGCAGCAGAGAGAGCGAAAATGAGGGAAAGTTGACAGCAAAAGCTAGTCAACATCTCCCCCTAGAGGCAAAAAGCCGTTTTCATTTATCCTGTAGGAATGTTGATTGTTTCAAAACATAGAGTGAGTTTTCCTGCTCCGGTCATATCCCATTCTTTCCAAAACCAGGAAAAACAAAATGGACTCTGTGTCCCCTCTGCATTTTTCTAGTCAGGGTCGACTCCAGCCCACATAGATGAAGGAAGCTGCAAAGCTGCACTCTTCTCAGCTCCAAAAGTATGTTCCGGGAGCTAAGACATTGGGGACATCCTAAGCAGTAAGCAATGCTGTCTTTTCCCCAAATCACTCCCTGTGATGAAGGCTGGAAAATGTAGCCTGCACTTTGGTGTTTCAAATTCTCAAAGTCCCATTAGTGACCAAACAGCAGACTTGGGAGATTTCTCACAGATGCCCCACTCATGCTTAATTTTATTACCATGAGTAGACCCACCCATTGGAACTAATCATGGTAGCAAAGTTAATGGTGGGCACAATCCTCCATCCATTGAAGTCAATGATTCAGTTGCCATTGAATTTAATGGCGGAGGCTTGCCCCCTATGTGTTTGCAGGAGAGGAAACTTGAATATCACAGCAATGGTTCTAAAGTCTTAAGTGTTTTCAGGACAGGACATTGAAACCGTTGCTGTGATGTTCAATCAAAAGTTTCTTTTGATGAATTTCAATTAATTGCTCCACCTTTTCAATAATCCTTCTCCCATCTGAATGTTTATAACTTCCCCATTCTTGTACACCTAAGCCTCACAGTTAGCAGTTACCAGCCAATTCTCAGTTCAATTTTTCTTCAGGTTTAATTTCTACTCAGGAATGTAGACCCTCATTCCCCAAGACAATTTAACATTGTTCTCCAAATTCCCTCCTTTTTCTGCAGGGCTGGCCTGACCTTACCACAGAGTGACTGCCCCCACCCCCTTGCTCTTTTCTCTACTTCAGAGCCCCACAGTGACCTCCATTTCGACCAGGACAGGGTGTGGGGCCCTCACTCCTTCCCATTAGGTCTCCCAACACAACCACCCCTAGACCCCTGAGAGAGCAGGATTCTGGGGAGGAGATGAGGCCACCAGGGACACTGCATTTTATCTTCACCATGGACCATGCAAATTCTAAGGTGGGCCAGCTTTTCTGAATAACTGTGGTGCCCAGGACTTATCTCCTGGGGCAGTAAGTAATGGCAGACTATGGCCAATCATGGGGTAAAAGCAGAAGTGACAGCTGCACAATGGCGGCCTGCCCCCTGGGTTGGGAAGCAGCGGTGAACATGGTCTGGACCCAGGTGGGGTGCTGAACAGACTTGCCAGGGTCTGGGGAGGACAAGGAGCACACCGAATGTGTGGCTGGCCAGCCTCGCACCACACCATGATAGGTAGCCATGGCGACAAATGACAGCCATGGTGTACCCAACCCTGGCTGTGTTGGCAGCCCGGGAACAGACATTCTAGCCCACTGCTTTGGCCCAGTCAGGCAGGTCTTAGCCCAGCATGTGACTGGGAGTTTCCCAAGATCACAACCTGAGCTAGCCACCAACAGGGCCTGGGGCAACATCCCAGGCCAACATCTGGCGGTGTCTGCACATAGATGCAGGTGAGGTCCGGGTCATAGCACTTTGCTGCCATGTCTGGTTTTTTACCCGATGCCAGTGAGGGGTTAGCTGTTAGAGTCTGTACTACGTCGTTACTTATCCCTCCGCCTCAGTGTTCAGACTCAGCACTGTTTGGAGTGAGTGACGTACCCACCTACACAGGACTTGGTCAGATACGCTGGCCTACGTCTTCCACCAGACGTAGGCCATCCTATCTGACCAAGTATGATATGGTAAGACTAAAGGCTGCATTCACACCTGATGCGGTGTGGCGGCGGCAAGACCCATGAGGGAAGGTGCGGCAGCGGGGAGGAGGCAGAGAACAGAGGAAGAGCCGGTGCGAACGGGGATGTGCCGCGGCTTCCCTCGCGCATGGCATGGCAGGATTTTGCTCCCTGGCATGTGAAGGAAGCCGCGGCACATCCCCGTTCGCTCCGGCTCCTCCCCACTGCTACGTTTTCCCTTGCGGGTCTCGCCGCCACAGGCGTGAACGCAGCCTGAGACTCTTCGTTCTCATCACTTAAGCTGCTTCTGCCATCTCAACCTTCAGGATCCCACTCCTTCCCTTGTAGCTAAGCTAAGCACGTGCACCTACAGCGTCTCCACTTTGTGAAGGAATCCCTCTCTCCCCCACATTATCCATGCTAAACTCTAAGCCCCGGCAGGGACCTGTCTCAGACGGTTCGGCACCGGGCTCATTGTTGGTGCTGCATAAATAAGCTCTGTTAATACAGTGTGACAGGTATCACATGCAAAAAGAGTTCCACCCTAGAATCCTCTGCTGCCCCACTCCTCTTGCTTCCATGCTCTGAGGGGGGAAATTGTGTGTGTGTGGTGGGGGGGGGGAGCCTCCATCACCCTCCCCATAGCTGCAGTAACATCTCACTGGCAAGCGGGGGCTTAGCTACCATAGAGTGAGGGGACTCGATAGAGCCCCTGTCCTGGACTCGGGGGGGAGGTGGGGGGCTTTGCAAGTGTCAGCGGGGTTGCAAAGGGGAACGGGTGACCTCTCAGTAGCTCTCCAAATGGGGAAGAGCTGAATTCATCACAGAGTTCAAGAGAGAAGGCAGTGAGAAAGAGAGACTTGATTACAGAAGGTCTGCAGACTAGGCATGAGGGAGGCAGCCGGAAAGTGTGGTCCCATGGGCAGCATCGGGAGCCCTTCAAACAGGCAGACCCACACGTGGGCCCCACAGGCACGAGAGCAGCTGCCACCCTTCCCCCACTCCGGTTCAGCTGGGGATCCTGGGGAGGAGGAGGAGTGGCCCAGATGTCCCATGGCCGCATTACTGTGCTGTTCTATCAGCTTGGACCCGGTTTAAAATAAATAGAGCCAGTGTGGTGTCGTGGAGGTACTGTTGCTAGTTTGGTCCTGGGAAGCCAGGGTTCAAATCCTGCCCTGGCCATGAACTCATGGGGTGGCCTTGGGCAAGTCTTAGCCTCAGTTCTGAATCTGTAAAAATGGGAATGTGTGTGTGTCTGTCACTGTGTTCCCCTCATCCTTGTCCATCTTAGATTGTACCTGTCTACAACATCTGCGACTGTAAAGTTCTGTGTCCTCTGAGTAGTGCTATAGAAATGATAAGTAGTGATAGTAGTAAAGAGCCCAGCAGAGAATGGGGGCTTTCTTGCTAGGGAGCCTGAATCCTCTCCCCCATGTCAACTACAAGCCTTGAAATTGTTAGTCTCTCTCTGCCTCCACATCTTTAAAAATGTGGGGTTTAGACTTATCTCACAGAGGTATTTTGAAAGCTTATGCCTCCAGTTACCTTAGCATCTGTATCATCGGGTGCAGCCAAATGAGCAGGGGTGGGTCCGATCCCCACCCATCTCATGCCACGCAATTACAGCTGCCCCACTTTGGGGCACATTGCTTGATAATGTTGCCCAAAGTGGGGTAAGGCTTGCCCAAAGTGAGGCAAACATCTGGTAGCCTCCGGCCACATGAGCCACTGCATTGTGCGGTAATGTTGCCCAAAGTGGGGTAAGGGGTGTTTTTACATGGATGCTTAATCTGGGTTAATTTTTCTTATCCTAAATTTGATTGTTAATAATTTATTATTAATTATTATTATTATATTATAAGCATTTATATAATGCCAGCAACGTACCTGGTGCTTTACAAAGAATAAGATAGACACGGTTCCTGCCCGAGAGCTTACAATCTGGTCCATGTAAATGACTTATCCCGGTATAAGTAGCCCAGGTTTAGAATAAACACTGTGCTCACAAAACTGGTTTTTCAAGGTTTTATTATTCCGGGTTCAAAATAAGGCTGCTTTCCCATAAGGCTGCTCGTGGGAAGGGACCTTGCGTTAAAAGGCTGCTTGTGGGAAATCAGCCTAAACCCAGATTAATGTCCATGTAAACATTTATTCTGAGATAAACTTAGAATAATCATGGAAAACGCTTGCAAAACCTGACATCCTCTCTACCCTGCCCTGTCTCTGTGCCCTAATATGCACACGTCAGTGCAGGGTGATCAGTCAACCCCTCCCCAAGTCAGCGCTCGCTTCCTTGGCTTCATGCTTTCTGGGGCTGTTACAGGGTGACGTTTCCCAGCCGTTGCTGCATATAGATTCCCCTGTAAGGAGGTGAATGAAGGGTTAACACTTGGCCTGGGGAAGGGAGTCTGTTCTGCGCTGGCCGGTGGGTTTTCCAGCAGTTTGTACAAGAGCAGAGTGTAGAGAAATTGACACGCGCCAGCTGCTCCAGAGAGAACCACCAGCTACAGTGTCCACACAGCTCAGTGAGGCCTTGCTGCTTAGCTGCTTGCCAGGGGCAGCACAGTGGGGTGTAGCAAGTGCTGGGAAGAGGCTTTGGAGAGAGCATCCGGATATGGACTGGGCTGAATGGGGGCTGCAGCAAGTGATTTGGGGGGGGCGGGGGTGCAGGGACCCAGAATTAGTTCCTCTTTCACAGGGGCTCTGGCCAGGAAGTCAGCATTTTGATTTCTCGTCCCCCAATTTTGGTGCATACATTAGCCGTGCGATTGTTCAAAAGGGGGGGGGGGGGTAGGGGGAATCATAGTGGAAGAAAGCGATGGAATTCAGCAGCAAAACGCCATGGAATTTTCAGTCCTCCGCATTAGTCTACACCCGGATTGTGTTTACACTGCTATCCCGGAATAAAATTTAAATCTGGGATAGAAATATCTGTGTGAACGCACAGCCCGGATTAATAAACCCACTATGTAAGCCCAGGATAATGACCGTGTAAAAACGCCCAAAGAGTGAGGCTTAATGGCACAGCAGCCATCAGGCCGTATTCCACCAAACGCAAGGTGAAAAGTGGGATGCGGCTGCCTGTGTGGCTGCACCCATAGTTATCAGCGGCAACAATCTGCTTCTTCAGATGCTATGATTCCCTGCCTCTTCTTCTGACCGACTTCAGACTAACGCAGCTTATATCATCTCTATGGTAACTGGAACTATCTAAGTACCTTAGATAATTGGGAGGTTGCTTCTGGAGCTACAAAAAATAGCAGTATCTCTTCACAAATATTCACATTTTCTGATTGCACTCCAAATGAATAGCAGTCCCCCCCCCCCAAAAAAAAATGGATATTCACATATTTGCCAACACCCCTGTTTTTCTGCTTTCGGTTCATATATTTGATTATTCGACTGAAAAGCCAAAATAAAATGAGCAAAGAAAACCCCCAGGGGGGAAAACAGCAAAAAACAAAACTGGAAAGACTATCCAATCAAAGTAGGAACAAATACTGGTTTGTGCCTGTTTCACCAGACCAGTTTCAAAGAGGACAAATTCAGCAATTAGGGTATTTGCTGTGGATATTAATTTCAGCTCTAGTTGGTCTCACAAGCACTGAAAATGAGAGCAGGAACGTATTTTCAAAACCCATGTATGGAGGAAGAAAATACCGTTCACTTGCTGCACAGTTCACACTATTAGTTCATATATGGGATATGCTCAGAGATACTACAGTGATGGACTCCTGATGGGGACAAGGACAAATAGAGGAATCCCAACATCAATGCCAAATGAAAGATGACTTGGATCAGCATGTAGTCCTGCATATGGGACTTGCTTTCTTTGTGGTATGCAATTCCCTACTGAAGATGAACATGGTGCCGATCATCTCCAAGAGATACAACCCTAGAATTCCAGGAAAATTACCAATGTTTGACCAATCAGTTGGTCAAAGACCGGGCCACTTATATAAATGGTTTTTTTAATCTTACCAAAAACTTGGTTCAACTCAGTTGAGTGGGAACATGCAAAAACAATAGCATGCATTTCTATGCAACAACGTATTTTGTGCTGTGGGGCAGTTGTGTCCTTCCAAATAATGTTGGCGTGAACCTTCTCAAACTCCTCCATTGTTGAGCAAGAAGTGAATTGGAGGGGGGGGGGTGGAGGAGGGATGGGGAAGAAAACACAACTTCACTCCCATTTCATTTCTTTTATTTCACAAGCTTTCAATTCAGAAAGAGAATCACAACTAGTAGATCCGAGACCGGAGAATAAGTAAAAATGTGTGCGATTACAAAGGAAAAGAAAAAATCTTTATACAAAAAACTTGAAAAATCTGACAGCAACTTGAATTGTTTGTAAAGTACTAAAAAAAAAAAAAAAACCTCATGCAAAAGGAGAGCACTCCTGCCCAGACGCAGAAACCTCCTGAATGAGATGGCAAGTGGCATTTCTGTGTAGAAATTATGGCTCAGCCAAGAATGGAAAACAGTGAAGACATAGACTCAGAATGTATTCAGTGAAACATTGTCACTGCTTCCAGAGGTCATTTATTCCTTCTATACATCATGTGATTTTGTTTCTTTGCAACCGAGAGAAGTGTTTCTTGGGTCTATAATAAATTAACGATATTAACAGAAAGATGCTTCATGCTATTCTATTGCATACTTTTCCAAAATGTCCATATTCGTCCTTCTAAAGTGTTTTTAGTGGCATTTCTCAAATATGGGCATTAATCTTGGCATCGTGTCTAAGTCAATCATTGGCAACATGTTTCTAAAATGGACTCACTCACAGACTGCAGCTTGCATAAATAACTCGGTAACATGCATCAACTACTCTAGCACAGCTAAGGGGTGTGTGCAAAGGAACCATCATTTTCATTACAAGACAACGCTAAAGCTTGGAGTCACTAGAGGGGCAATGGAAGCACCATGCTTTAAGGTGACTATGGTATGAAAGCACAATTGTGAGGCAAAGTAGTTCCAAGCAAACACACCACACTATGATCACCTCTTCCTATGCAAAAAAGAAAAGAAATAAAATAAAGAAAGAAAAAGACAAGTAATTTCCTTTCCTCATTAGTACCGAATAAAAACTGTGGGTTCAATAACACGGACATAGAAGGGAATGGACATTATTCCCAGGTTCCTTCATTCTTGGCTTTCCTCTTCACCATCATGGTGTTCACCCAAGACTGGTAATATTGGAGCGGCCTCCCGGGGGAGCAACAATGCGGTGTCCAGTGCGGCGTGGGTTGTTATCATCTACCTGAGCTCCTGTAAAACAGTAAACCAGGAAGCAAAGTGGGGAATTACTAAACAAAAGAGGACGTGAGCCTTCCTTGTGGGGAGGGGAGGCCAGGCCGAAGACCTGACCCTTGACCCAGAAACCTCCCTTTCGCCCTCCTCCTCCCCAGCTCCACCCATTGATGCATAGGGGATGAGAAACTTGGAGGGCCCGGTGGTCCAGCAGAGCAGCAAGAGCAACCATGGATCCCAACCCCCATGAGGGTCATTATCCCAAAAGCCCACTTCCACTACTTCTGGTGGAGGAAAAAGGATCAAGAGCATCTCCCCTGCTCAGACCACAGTGCAAGCTCTAGCCAAAAACGGGCTTGTACTGTGGGTGAGGATGCTCCGGCTTCCCACCAAACAGCTGATCAGCAGGGAAAGCCCACAGTGCAATAGGGCCAGGAACAGTACAGGAGGGGCACTCCAGTCTGTGAGGGCCCCGCCGCCCACTGCTGCTCTACAGTGGAACAAAGCAGTGTCATGGTGGCAGCCCATTTCTGGTCCCCTTCACCCTCACGAGGAGAAGGGTTCTGCCAACCTGGGGTGCTGCTCCTCTGGGAGGCTCCTGTGCTGAGCCCTGCTGCTGCTCTGCTGGGCCAGTTGGCTCTGGAAAGCGGATTAGAGTCATCTACGGCAAGAAGGAAAGGTCAGTGCTGTTATCAAGAATCCCATCCACTGTCGATGTCCATTTGGTTAGTGGCACGGAATGATTATTATATTTTTCACCATCTTCCGATCTCTAAAATCCGATCTGAACAACAATTCCCACTTCTAGCTGGAATGCCATCCTGTAGAATGGGGAAGTCCAATTTTTTCTTGGGCAGGAGCTAGTTTTTAAAATGTTAAGACTAAGACAGAAGTCACAACAGGAGATTTCATTGAGGCCTGAATGCATGGCCACAGGGAGGCATCATTAGGAGGCAGTTAGAGCTAAAACAAAGAGATATTCTTGTATTCACAAATACGAATCGTATTTTCAGATAGCGCTTGGAATACCCAAATAATTATTCACATTGAAACTGTGTGGGAAGGTACTGGTGATAAGTTATTGCAGGAGCAGTCACATAGACTTCCTGCAGCCTAGCCACTAGCACTCTAGCCACCTGGGCACTACAGATTAATGAACAATTCATGATCAGGGTCTAAGAGAACAGGTTGTGATCACAGGCAACAATTCACTTTATAGAGTGCACAGAAATTCTTTGAGAGTTAGTTTCTCATGTTGCCTTACCTGATAAGCTGAAATTAGATTGGTGGAGGTTTCTGATTGGTGGAGGTTGGTTTTTGGCAGGGGAAGATTTAGTGGAAGGTGCAGGAGTTGCATATTTTGGCGTTGCTGGGATTTCATACACTGGTCCGTCGTACATTCCTCTGGAGACCCCTTGCAATTCTGCTACCTAAAACACAAGGAGAGCAGAAACACACTCACCAGAGGTACTGATGTTGCTATCAGATAAATATACTCATCTACAAAGAAAGCGCAGATGGAGCCTAGCCACACACAGATTCCACAGTAAGGTCCTGTATGGGCTCAAACTCCAGACCGACCCAGCATGAGTTCAACAATGCTGGGACCAACTTGAGGCCAGTCCCAATGCAGCCATGATGTAACTCAGAGGGTGGGGGGTCATGTCAGGAAAGGAACAGAGGAACATCTCAACCCTCCCCTTTTCTGATGTGCCCCCTGCCCCGACAGAGCCCTGTAATGTTACGGCACTCAGTGGGGGCTGGGACTCTTGCTCAGAGAGCTCAACCTGGTCGAAGTCCAAGGGACTTCGGCTGAGAGAGGTCACAAACTGAAACAAGCCCAATTGCACTCCTTGTGTCTGATCAGGTTTGTCCCACAGTGTTTAAAACGGGTGTATTGTCACGGCAGTGCGCTTGCTGGCTGTGGTGAGTCATGGCAGGATTGACTCACTGACTGGCTAACACACCACCACTAGCTGCTGCAGCTAGGCCTCAAGCCTGAGCAGAGCTAAGCCCGGTCAGGGTTCTATAAGCAGGAAGGCCTAGCTAGATGGGGGAAAGGCAGATACAAGGAGACTGGAGACAGTGAGGAAGCTGGCTACAGAAATTACAGGTACTCCAGAGCGGGGAGTGTAGTACCGGAAGAACCCAAGGGCCTTCTACTTTCCAGTGCTTTGTGGAGAGAACGTAGTATGTATATTTGTGGAGGGATCGTAAATAAAGACACACTGGAGAAGAAATTGGTGTTTTATGTCTCCATACCCGGTGTCAGGGAGCATCACAGGCCTTGGTCCCAAGAAGACTCACCCACTGCAAGGGATGGACATGCAACAATTCTATACTCATCCCAAATGCGTATCACTATTTTTGTCTGTATTGCTTTCTCCTTCATGATGTACAATTGTGAAAACTGCTTTTGTTAATAGGACATTTATGTACGTTTTCAGCATTGATCTCTCAGAATAAAGTATAAGTTTGGCAAAGGAAACAGGGCTTCTTCACACCCAGCCCTTTGGAAATGTACCATTACTCATCCATTTCCATCATCATCTCAGGAAACATCTGACCTCAGGAGTACAAGAGTTCTGGAATTTGCACTTAGTCGCAAGGATACACTGGCAAGGATATCTCTGCTTTGAGCAATCTCCAAGCAAACCATGCTAACACCACAGAATCAGCGACTCCCAGGGCAGTAGGGTACATTGGAACAAAATGGCAGATCACAGACAGCTTTACCACTCACCTCTATGGTGATCGTCAGGGATGGAGTCCCCATCAGGCACACAGCCTGGGGTTCATTTTTGACACTTCAACTCTGCTTTAAACCTCAAATTCCCACTGCTGCTAAGGCCTGTCACTTCTCTCTGCATAATATTGCTAAAATCTGGCCCTTCCTTACTGTTCCACTGCTAAAACTCTAGTCATCTCTCACCTTGGCTACTGTAACCTCCACCTTACTGGCATCCCCAGCTCTCAGCCTGACCCTCTCATGTCAGTTCAACAATCTGCTGCCAAAGTCCTCCACCTTGCCTGTTGCTTTCATCATGATCAGCCCATCCTCGCCTCTCCCCTTTGGTTCCCTCTGCCCAAACATATTCAACAGAATATGACCTTCAAGGCTCTTCATGGGTGAAGCCACACAAGACAGAGTGGGGAGGCTACCAAGACTTGGGTAGCCTTACCCCCACTCTGGGCAGCCAGGCCATATGATGCAGTGCATCGTGTGGCCGACCCCCTGGGTGGGGGAGCAGCTGGCTGCTCCGCGACATGTCCTCAGACAAATTCCGAGGATGCATCACGGAGCGGCTTTACCCAACATGGAGTAAGGCTGCCCAAGGCAGGGCAGCTCATGTGCCCAGGCAGTGCTTTGCCCCACCACCACGCAGGGAGCACCACTGCAGGGCCTTGTGCAGAGGGCACTTTTGCCTGTCGCACTTGGTCACAACATGGCCGGGGGTGGGATCTAGGCCGGGCTGGGGGAGGGCCGGGCGCCTGCTCATGTGGCTGGCACCACGGCCTGCCCGGCTTCCTCGTGACTGTCTGCCAGGCTCCCTGTACTGGCCCCGCAGTGTGGTGGCAGCAATTGTCCTCCACAAGGCTACATGGCAATCAGGCTACCATAGCTTATCTGGCTGCACCCCATTGCCTTGCTCCTCTCTGTCTTTCTGACTTTGTTTCCTGCTACATCCTCAGCTGGGAGTTTCACTCCTCATCTACCACCGCCCTCTCATGCCCCAGCACCTCCATCCCGTTCCTGGAAATGTCTTTGCCCCTTTTCCCATGCAGCTGCCTTCCCCCATGCCTGGAACTTCCTCCCCAAACACATTCAATCTGCTCCCTCCCTCACCCCCAACCTTCAAATAGCTGCTAAAAACCTACCTCTTCTGCCAGGCCTTCCCTAGCTTGCTGGTGCCATCCTCTCCCTCGGCATCCTCGCTAGCCTGTAACTAAAGCCGCTTTTAGAGCAGGTCACAGTCACGCGACCCGCTCATGCAATTTTTCAAAAACTTGCACGGCAACACGTTGCGCGTTCAAGGTGGCCGTGCGTTGTTTGAAGACTGCGAACTGAATACCTCAGACATGGAGGTATTTAGTTCACGGTTGTTAAACAATGCGCGTCCACCTTGAATGCGCGTGAACGCATGACGCTTCGCGTCAAATCCTGCCTTGTGGGATTTTTGAAAAATTGCGCGAGCGGGTTGCGTGACTGTGACCTGCTCGTCTAAAAGCAGCCTAAGCCAAGCTTGCACACCTGCAACCTCTCAACAGCACAAACGTAGCCTCATCTCTCCCTATGTTCCCCTCTCCTTTCACTCCCCTCGACGTAGTGCCTTGTCACGAAGGGCGGGGTAAAGGAACGGGCCTCTGCTCGGGTGGGCTGCCTCTGCACCCAGCTAAAAGACACCCATTGTGATGTTACAGGGGAAAGGGACTGCCCCACCCATTTCCAAGGTTGCCACGCCCCCTATGACATCACAAAGCTCTGAAAGTGGATGGGGCCTTCCTGGTCAGAGTCCCACCAGCACTGAAGATGCAGGCGGTACCACGGACTGCGATGGCTAACTGAACCAATTGCCTGCCCGTTGTCAAGTGTTTTCGACACCACTGATAGCCCCCTAATTGGGGGCTACCCACTGAGCTACTCAGTGTTATTTCTGTTCTCTTGCATTTCCCCCACATGGTTTTATTTAATTTATTTATTTATTCACATTTATACCCCGCCCCTCCTGAAACTGGACCCGGTAAATCTTGCCATGACAGCAAAGGCAGGAAATGGTGACTATTTTTGGAGGTAGTTTTTATTAAAATGTCAAGTTCCACTCATCACAAAGTAGGTTCTAGACTCTCTGGGGCAAGGGCTCAGTGGAGCCTGCGCCCTGGACTCTAGGTGGGAGCCCTTTGCAAGCGGCCTGGGCACCGCTAGAAAATTTGGGTGGGCGGGGGAGGGAGCAGGGCTAGTGGGGCAGCACTCTAATCAGCACTCAGGCCGCTTGCAGTGGGCCTCGTCTAGAAAGAAGTTGTCAGAGTGGGGAGGTGGTGAGTATTGACCCCACCGACTCTAAATTTCCTTCCTAATAGACCTTGCTGGGAGCCAGGGCAGCACCACAACCTTGGGGGGGGGGGGAAGGGGGGGGGTTCGCCACTTAGGAAGACCCCACTCCTGGCCCTTCGAGGGACCCATAATTGGGACACAAGCCTGGGCCTACCACAGCCTTGCTACACCCCTGTTCTGGAGGGCGGCGGGGTCGGGAATGCTCTCCCCTCGTTCTGGGTATGTACAGTGCTTGGACAAGGGAGAACCAATCGTCTCTCACCATTGTCCAACTTTCAGCCTTTCCTCCCCATCTGCTGAAGTCCAAAATGGTGGTTTTCCTAGGAAGACTTTCCATTTGCCAAGTTTCTTCTTATACATTCTGCACCAGAGCAACTCCCGAAGAGCTCATCATCAAACTGAGCAGTCATGTGCATTTACAGAGCTAAAGAAACATGCTAGAGGCCAAAGAAAGACTTCATTTTCTTCCCATGTCTCAGCAAAGCATCCTAAAAAATCACCAGTCCCAAAAGGTTATCAAAGAAGAGGACATTGTTATGAGAGAGTGTAATCCTAAATAAAAGTGACTTTGGCCCAGGCCCCACCAGCATGTGTGAACACATGCTGCCAGATGTTGGTCCAGGATTGCCCCAGGGAGTGTGGGTGGCTAGCCTGGGCTGTGACCTCCAGACAATAAGAACATAAGAAGTGCCGTACTGGGTCAGACCAATGGTCCATCTAGCCCAGCAGCCTGTTTCCGACCGCGGCCAATCACGGTGGCTTGGGAGAAGCACCCAACAGGTCACAATGGGGGATCCATTCCCTGTTGTTTCCCCCCAGCTCCCATCATGTTCCTCGATCCTGTCTGGCTAATAGCTGCTAATAGACCTATCTTCCAGAAACTTGTCCAAACCTCTCAGCAGATTCCACAACCCAATTATACGCGGAGTGAAAAAATATTTGTTTTAAACTTGCCACCCATGAGTTTCATGGAGTGTCCCCTAGTTCTGGTACTAGCTGAGAGGGTAAATAACTGCTCCTTGTTTATTAGTTTATAGACCTCTATCATATCTCCTCTCAGTCGTCTCTTCTCCAAACTGAAAAGCCCCAACCTACCAAGCCTCTCCTCATACGGGAGACAATCTCCAACCTGGGCTAATGGCAGTTCATCCTGGCCACAGTGGGCAGCACATCTCTTCCGGCACGGCATGCTACACCTTGGCTGTGCCTCATTGGCCGCTATAGCTGTCTGTCATGGTGGGAGGGGGAGGTGCTGGGAGCAGGTAGAGTCAGCTACCCACACGTTTATTGTACTCCCAGCCCTACCCGAGCCGTGCAAGCAGTGAGACAGCTCTCCAGCCACGGGCACACCTGTCTGGTGCCCCAACAAGATCCGGGCCGTATTGCCTATGATTTTCTGCTCCGGGGCTGGCTGGGGAGCTGTCTCCGTGGACGCAGGTCTGGTTTTACCCAATGTGGGAGAAGGGGGCGTTAGGACTCTGGAACAGAGCCTAGGTGTCACACAGCCTGATCTAAGGACATTCCCCAAATATACACCCAGTCCAGTAGAGGTGTGAAACACTGCAAACAATCAGGAAAGATGGTGGTAAACGCAGAAGGGATATTAGCCTGGCAGAAAGCAATATAATAACAACAACCACCTTTATTTTTATATAGTGCCCCCCTGCCATAGCACTCAAGAGTGCTTTACACATAACAATTTCACACAACTTTTAATCTCATAACGACCCTGTGAGGTAGGTCAGGCTTAGAGAATATTGTGACTGGCCCAAGGTCGCCCTGTGAGTTTTCTGGCTAAGGCGAAAATAGAACCCTCCCACCTCCGCTACCTCCTGGTCCAAGTACTGCATGCGACATGAGCATTTATTACATGACATGAACATCTATTACAATTCCAGGGTTGTCATCTGTACCAGAGGGTGTAGTTTTTATGTTATCCACTGTGCTGCTTTAATGTGCAAAGATACTTGGATTATAGCCTGTACATCAATGGCTATTCAATAATGGAGCATAAATAAAATCCCACAATGGGAAAAGAAGGAGCTACGGAAACTATACCTCAGAAGACAGTATTATTTTCCACCATTTGGCCAGCAGAGGGCACTCTAAGACCAGTCATGTCAATTTCGTCCCTTGTCTTCATCTTCTCTCTAACTATGATTCTAGCTAAAATCAAAAGGTCGTTCTCCAAAATCCAGATCTCACCATGTGATGCTATCTTGGCACTAATCTAGGTGAACAACATAAACTGATGATAGGCAAAGACACTGGGCACATCGGGTACAGTGCTTGCAGAAGGGGGACCAAATCGTTGATTGACCACTGATGAACAGGCTATAACTTTGAGCCAAAAGGGTGACAATCTCTCTAAGCCGATGAGTAAATTCAGATTATAGGTGGTTTCTCTCCCTCTCTCAGAAATAGTGCTAAAACAGGTAGCATATTTGCTAATGCTACCCATGTGTATTACCCGCAATTTGGGTACTCTGCTGGGTACCCAATCAGAACCCGAGTATCAAGTCGGGCATCCAATTACCTGAGATACTGGGTATTACTGTTACCAAGTTACCGATTTTCCATTTTAACCGAGCAATTTCAGTAACAGAAAATCGGTACCATAAGTCAGTAAAAAAATAATAATTGGTAAATCTGGTAACCTTTTAGGCACTCATCGGGTACTGATTAATACCCAATGTGACCAGGTCAAACAAGGTGCCATAATTCTGATGTCCTTGCCCGTTCATGGTGGTACTCATTTAGGACAGCTGATATTTTGTTTCGAGCAGTGGAACGGTTCAGTCTTAAGAAAAAGGCTAAGGATAATCAGACTTCTGGAAGTGTGTCGCTTCTGTCATTCAAGCAGTTTAAGACAGTGATTCACAAACTGGAAGCATGTCTTTGTGACCCCCATTCTGGGACTTCCATATTATTCTATGATGCAAGGCAGCAACAAAGAGAGGCAAAGCATATGAGATATGAAATCAGATTGTGGCTGCATCCACCAATGGCATGACTCTACTTATATTTTATTATTTATTATTTTATAGATTTGTATCCCGCCCCCTCCTGCAACGCAGCTCAGGGCGGCTAACAGCAGTCATAAAAACAATTAAGATCAATTAAAATATAAATATAAAATACATCAATAAAACAGGGCTAAAGGACAGTAATAAATAAATAAACGGGTGGGGGATTAAAAATCACCCCCCCCCCCTCCCAAAGGCCTGGGCAAACCAGCCAGGTCTTACAGTTCCGCCGAAATGTTAAAAGGCTTGGGGCCAGGCGAGCTTCCTCCGGAAGGGAGTTCCACAGCCGTGGCCCTACCACCGAGAATGCTCGCTCCATCGTGGCCCCCCGCTTAACACGGGGGACCTCCAGGAGGGCACCCCCGGCAGACCGCAGGAGTCGTTCCGGGGCGCGAAGGGCGAGGCGGTCCCTAAGGTAAGAGGGGCCAAGGCCGTATAGGGCTTTATAGATCATTACTAGGACCTTGAACTTGGCCCGGCACACTATCGGCAGCCAGTGCAGCGCTCGGAGCACCGGTGTAATGTGCTCCCGGCGACCCGTCCCCGTAAGAAGACGGGCCGCCGCATTCTGCACCAGCTGCAGCCTCCGGGCCAGGAACAAGGGAAGCCCCACGTAGAGCGCGTTACAGTAGTCGAGTCGCGAGGTGACGAAGGCATGGATGAGGGAGGCCAGGTCCGGGCCAGAGACATACGGACGCAGCCTACGTACCAGATAAAGCTGGCGGAAGGCAGCCTTCGCGACTGCCTCCACCTGCTGCTCCAGCCGCAGGCCTGCGTCCAATATGACCCCCAGACTCCGGACCTGCTGAGCTACAGGGGGGCAAACCCCCCCAATCAGGGGGGCCACCACCCCCTTCGCCCTCCCCACCACCATCACCTCCGTCTTATCTGGGTTGAGCTTCAGTCTGCTCCGCCGCATCCAATCCGCCACGGCCTCCAAACATTGGGATAGCACCGAGACAGCAGGGTCTGGGTCGGTAGAAAACGAGAGGTACAGCTGAGTATCATCAGCATACTGGTGACATCGCACCCCGAACCCTCTCACGACCTCCCCCAAGGGCTGCATATAGATGTTAAATAATAATGGAGACAAGATCGATCCCTGCGGAACGCCACACGGTAAGGCGCGGGGGCTCGATGTTTCTTCCCCCAACACCACCCGTTGGCTCCTCCCCGAGAGGAATGAACGGAACCATTCAAGAACAGTCCCGTCCAGACCCCCCCGGTCACGCAGTCGTCTCAACAGCAGCCCATGGTCCACGGTGTCAAAAGCGGCCGAGAGATCGAGCAGGATGAGAAATGTCGAACATCCCGCATCCATCTCCCGGCGGAGGTCGTCCACCAAGGCCACCAACGCCGTCTCGGTGCCATAGCCGGGGCGGAACCCAGATTGAAAAGGGTCAAGGAGCCCGATATTATCTAGATGACCCTGGAGCTGGAGCGCCACTGCCCGCTCAATAACCTTCCCTAAAAAGGGAAGGTTAGAGACAGGTCGGTAGCTGGCGAGCGCGTCTACGTCCAACGATGGTTTTTTCAGCAGGGGGCGCACCACAGCCTCTTTTAGGCAAGGCGACAACCTCCCCTGCCGAAGGGACGCATTCACTACCCTCGCCAGCACCGTCCCCAACGTCTCCCCGGAAGCTTTTATTAACCAGGACGGGCACGGATCCAGTTGACAACACGTGGCCCTCACAGACCCCAGGACATCCACCACATCGGCCGGCGTCACTTCCTGAAACTCACCCCATAAAGATGGACCAGACGGACCCTCCGCCCCCCCGCGCTCTTCCCCTACTGCTATCAACCCAGCGTCGAAATCGGCCTGAATCCGAGCAATCTTGTCTGCGAAGTAGATGACAAACTCCTCACAGCGGGCCCGGGACAAGTCCCCATCCAGGCGGAGGGAGGCCGGACTAACCAGCCCCCGCACCACCCGAAACAGCTCCGCTGGACGCGACTTCGCAGACGCTATGAGGACCGCGAGGAATTCCTTCCTCGCCGTCCTCACAGCCTCAACATAGGACCGCAAATGGGCCCTATGGAGAAGACGATCGGAGACAGATCGAGTCCGACGCCAGCGTCGCTCTAGCCTCCTGCCCACACGCTTCATACACCGCAGCCCCTCAGTAAACCAAGGGGTCCTGCGGTGACGAGACCAAGGCAGAAGGCGCCTCGGAGCCACCCTGTCAATGGCCTCCTCCAGCAAGCTGTTCCAATGCCGGACCAGCTCATCCACAGAGTGACCGTCCACGTCCAGGGTAAGCTCCCTCAGGACCTCCTGGAACCGCTGGGGTTCCATCAGCCTCCGAGGGCGGACCATCCTAACTGGTCCCTTCCCCTTCTGGAGGGGGGCGCGCTGAAAGACTGGCCTGAAGGAGGTCCAATCCATAGTTTGGGAACCTCCGCCATAGCATCCACTTCCACTGCAGACTCGAGTAAAACTTTAACACTAAAAAAATCTTTTAAAAGATAGTTTTATTCCTAAAGTTTTTCTACTTTCGGTTTGTGTGTTCTCAGATGTAGAATTCCCGTTGCAGGGAATTCCCGTGTTCTCTGATGTAGAATTCCAGACACAACAAAAAACCAAACATCTTAAACCACAACAGATTTAATAAAACAAAAGAAATTTTGGAACAATCCAGGTCTAACGAAACATAAAACTTAATTGAATAAAATCAATACTCTTCATTAAGTAATCAAATCCATCTTAAGTGATTCGATCGAATTGTTTTTACTAAAATATAATCATTAAATAAAGAACTTGGTCCATAATATTTTGGCATGGTTGGTGATCCCATGCAGATTTATTTTGGTTAGGACAGTATTGATGCACCCTGTTTTGTTCCTTTGGCTCCTTGATCAGAAGACCCTCTCGGTCAGGGGCGTAGCTAGGTGGGAATGGGCCCTCTGGGGCACTCCACTCCAGTGTGCATGCACTTTCCACGTGCATGTAGGCTCCCCCAGGCCTGTGAGCCCTGGTGTGTCTGCACTAGTGTTGAAACGTGATCCTCGGTTTTCCTCCAGCTTTCCCGCCCTACTGCGGGGAGGGACACTCTTCCTAAATGGGAGGGAGAGTCCAAAGCCCTATGGGAAGCAGCCTAGTGCTCCCCCTCACAGCTGACTGCCCCTGCTCCCCAGCGCCATCTTTGAAAAGGGCCAAGCATGCTCAGAAAGGGCCTAAATGGCCTTTCTCAACAGGCTGTTTGTTTGTTATTTACTTTCAAACTTACAAGCTGGGAAGAGGCCGCGTATCGCACAGGACCCTTCCAGAAGGTAAGCAACCCACCCTGACTCCCCTGCTAGGCTCCCTGCCGCCCCATAAGCACTCCCCTTAACCCTCCCCCAGCCATCTCCCCACCTCAGACACTCGTCCGTGTATTCTCCGAGGGGCGGCCCAAACACTTGGGACCACTCCTTGGACCCTTGGAAATACTCACAATTTTTAAAATTTGAAACACCACTAGTCTGCACCTGTGATAGTCACTACCCTCCTCTCTGTTCATGTCTGACCTACCTTATTCCTGATTTTGATGCGCTGGTAAAGGTATTCAGGGAAAGGCTTACGAGGAATGAAACGGCCCATTCCTTTATTTACGTGCAGGTTCCCATCTTCAAACACAATTTTTCCTTGACTTATGACGACAAGAGGGGCACCATGGCATTCCATTCCTTCAAAAATGTTGTACTCCACCGCCTGAGGAAGAAGAGACCTACAATGTAGACACTTGGCACAAGATGTATTTGGGGACAGATATTCCTTTTGGATATTTTTGGTTCAGCGGTTTAGTTTATTCACTTGTTTGTCTCAGTTGCTCTGTACTTTTGGTTATTTTGTTTCAGCTAGACAGCACTGAAATAAAGCAACCCAAGTAACAAACAACTAACCAAAATGAAACTAATCAAAGAAACGGAGATGCAAATATCCATTTTGGAAACAGTTCTTATTCAGCTCTTTGGAGGACTATCTGAAAATGTGAATATCGCCCGTGAATGCAAAACCTGCTACTTTTTTCAGCTCTCCTTTTGGACTTCACAATTTCCTCTGGCAAGGAATTCCACAGGTTAATTGTATGCATTTTAATTGGGCTGAAACTCGGTCCTCTGTTTTACTCGGTATTTATCAAAGATTGCAGTGCGCAACTCGATTTTACCAAGTAAAGGTGGCAGGGTGGCAAACCACAAAAAATACTTTGTTTCAGCTAGCAACAAAAAACAACAACAAAAAATACATACAAATTTTGTATAAACTATGTATAAAAGTTATATTTTACATTTACATACATATAAATGTATATAAATATACATATAAAAATAAAAGCCAAAAACATAGACATAAAATACCCCAGCCCAGCTTGCCTAACACCTGGCCAAATAAAAAAGTCTTGCATTGCCTCCAGAAAACGCTCAGCTTAGGGCTCTGGCAAACCTCCAGGGGAAGGGAGTTCCATAGCCATTGCAGCATCCCATCACGAACCCTTTTCTTTGCACCCTTATTGTGTAGACAGACTGCAAAGATGGAAGCTGAAAGAGGGTGCTTTCAGCTGACCTTAGAGACCGTGAGGGAGCATACGCAGGATAGATATGTAGGGCACAAGGTGGTTTAGGGCTTTATAGGGCAAAACCAGCATCTTGAATCATTAGGGATGGGCGAACAGAATGCGTTTCGAATGTTCAGTCATTCGGTTCGAAACCCGAATTCGGGTTCAATGGTTCAGTTCAGTCAAATTTGGTTTGGCCGAACATTCAAAAATAGCGAAATTGAAACTGAAACGAAACCGAAACCTAACTTCCAGCCCTGGAAAGACGTTTTTCCTGCCTCCGAACTCGTCCAAACACAACCGAACTGTTCAGTCGTTCGAGAGTTCGGTTCGGACATTCGAACAGAACAAGTTCGGTCCGAACTCCGAATATCCGAACTGCATTCGCCCATCCCTATGAATCATGCCCGGATCACTATAGGCAGCCAGCGCAGACTATAGAGCACTGGTGTAACATGCTCCCAGCGACCCACCACTGTCTGGAGCCAGGCAGCCACCTTAGGCACCAGCTGAATCGCCGGAACAGTCTTCATGGGC
>QEPC01001301.1:5345627-5372904 GCA_003113815.1 Sphenodon punctatus
GGGCTGCGCAACATGCAGCCGCACAGTCCCACCCCCACGCTCCCCTGGCCGGCCGCCCTCCGGGAGACGGATGGGCGCAGCAGCCAATCCGGCCGCTGCGACCGATCCCGCATCAGGGTCTGGGCCACGGTCCGGAATTGGCGGAGGTAACAGACGTTACTTTCTGCCGATTCCGGACCATGGTCCGGCTAACCACGGTTCTGGACCTCTGGGCGGCCGGAGGTCCAGAACCGTGGTCAATGTGTTTCCCGCCAAAGGTTCACCGTGGTGAACCTCTGGCGGAACGCACTACAGATGTTACGGTACCGCAGCCACCACAGGGGGTTCACTGTGGTTGACTGTGGTATCGTAACGTCTGAAATTACCCAACGTCTTGGATGCTGACACACAGGCCCTTGGCTTTCACTACCCACCTCGCAGACAATTCTTTAGTCTCTCAAGATAATTACTCACTACGGACTTGTCCCATACAACCGTCATTCGTTCCTCAATCCCGTTAACTCCTTCAGGGATCAAAGTGAAGTTATCCTTTCCGATGGCTTTCTGGGCAGTACTGTACGTGCAGTGGCCACTTCCGGTCACCTGAAGGTCGCCGCTGGGGAAAGATCAGAGGGAATGTTTAGATTGGGTAATGTGGAGAAATGGCTTAGGCAATACTTGGTTTTCTAAATGTGGGCATTAGAGGTCATCTAGACATCAGACACACATGCCCTAGCCTGCACCAGCTGCCAACAGATCCTGTTTGTTATTCTGACCAATATCCATGGCAGAGGAACTGAGGTGCTGTGGCCACACTCCGTTATCCCCTGGAACACCCCTGCTACCAGATATAAACCTCTGGAGACCAGCCCACCCTTCCCCTCGCACTACCGCCCATGGGAGTAATTATAGCAGGGGGATGCCTCTCCTGCAAGTTTCCTCCTCACAAGTTTCCCCCAGCAATTTTAGAGATATGAGACGGAGCTTATTCAAGTCAACATCCCTTGCAAATTTTAGTCCAAAGCGACTCCCATGTGACAGCCATTCGCAGTACAAGGTGTGGCCACTGCCATGCCTGTTTTCCCGGTGGCTTGAGTCTAGAACATAACTAGTACCATATCAGGTCAGACCAATGGTCCAACAAGCCCAGCATCCTGTCTCCGACAGTGGCCATTCTCAGTCACTTTGAAGAAATACCCAACAGATCATAATCGAGTGATACATTTCCTGTTGTTCACTCCCAGCTCCCAACAGTCTGAGGTTATGTCCCTCAAACTACGTGGCTAACGGCCACTGATGGACCTATCCCCCAAGAACTTATCTAGTCCTTTTTCAAACCCAGCCATGCTACTGGCCTTGACCACATTCCCAGGCAACAAATTCTACATGCTAATTGTGCACTGCATGGAAAAAAAATATACTTTTTTAATTGGCTTTAAATCTGCCGCCAGCTTGTTTCATGGAGTGTCCCCTAGTTCTAGGAGACATTAGAGTCTGCCCTTCGAACATCCGTGCCCCTGTTAGCTGCTAAAATTTTCCTGAGGAAAAACATGCACTAGGATGGGGAAATGGTGATTTATTTATTTTTAAAAAAAAGAGTATCTCTCAGTTTAAGATGAAACAAACATGCCACTGCATATTAGTTTCACGTTATTATGCCTATTATTTGCCACAGGACTGAATATCCAAACACTCTTTGCCTTATCTGCAAAAATTGCATCTCCCCCAGTCCTCCATCGCTGGAGGCAACGCAGCCATCTGTCAGGAATGTCATTGCTCTCAACTTTCTGCTTCAAAGCTGGAGCTCAGGCTAGATGAGCTTTCAGGTCCCTTCCAACTATATGATTCTAGTCTGGTTAACTCAATAACTTAGTCATCTGATTTTGATGATTTCATTTATCCCATGAATTCATTTCCGCTATGCCATTAGCTTTGTCATTTCATTTGGCTATTTTTTTTTTACTTATCGTTCGCTTTGGTACTATTATTTAGCAACATTTGCTAATGAAATCACTAATTTACTATTTACTGCTTATGAATATAGCACTGTTTATTAGTAATAGTGCTAAATCATACTACAGAACTTCATGAAGCACCGAGCCTGTGAGAAATAACAAAACTGTGAGAACCAAACAAATAGTCACTTCCTACTTTGTTGATCATAGAGAGAGGAGTATGCTGAATTTGAATAAATTCAGTACTCTGTGAAATATTCATTCAACTGAATTGAATTTCACGGGACAAAGAAAACACACGGCTTTAGACCGGGGGTGGGGATGGACCCTTCAACCCACAGTCTGTTTGTAGCCCACAAACACCTGATTTCAGGCCTAGAAGAGCTTCCTCCACCCCTGTTTACTGTAGCCCCTGACCGCACTCCCCAGGCCACCAGTAGCCTGTCCGTCACGGAACAGCTGTCTAGGGGTGGACAAAAGTGTCGTTCTGTTTTCACAAAAGATTTCTAAAAAACAGAACAGCTAGTAGCATTTTCAATCAGAATTCTGATCATAAACATTTACAATTAGAATTCGGATGGGGGAAACAGCAGCTGCCATTTGTGCCTGCATCGGGCCATTCTGCACGCACGCAATGGTGCTGCCCTTACTTAAAATGATGGCAGTAATTTAAACTTAAGATTACCCTTTTGAGTAAGAGCAGGGCCATTTTGCAAATGTACAGAACGGCGCGGCAGCCATTTTGTACATGTACAGAACGGCGCGGCAGCCATTTTGTACATGTACAGAACGGTGCGGCAGCCATCTTGTACATGTACAGAACGGTGCGGCAGCCATCTTGTACATGTACAGAATGGTGCAGCAGCCGTTTTGTACATGCAAGGGCACAAACAGCCATTTGTTTTTTTTGTTTGTTTGTTTTGTTTTGGGTTTGTTTGTTTTTTGTCTGTTCTGACTGGAATTGGACTGGACTAGCATTTGCTCCGATGTCCGATCGGAAAGAACAAAACGCCCAGTTCCGATCAGAAATCGGAACAGGTGAAATTCCAACGTCAGCCTGCCCCTATGATTGCCAAGTGCTTCTTGGGAGCCAAGCACCTTGGACACGGCACCCTCACAGGGTGCTCTGGCCTAATGGAACCCTGCAGAGGCACAAAACCAGCCTCCAGCCGGACAAAGGTTTCCCAGCTCTGCCTTCCGAGGTTTCTGCCCGTTGAAACTCAGTGCCCTGCTCCAAAAAAATGAAAATAGTAAAGGTTTCCCAAAGGAAGCAGTCACATGACCCTTAAATTAAAAACCTTTATTCCTCCACCTGTCAACCAAAAAACTGCCGAGAAAATTCAGAGACCCTAACAAATAAACCCATGGAAAGTTTTATATTGATTAGTAATGCCGCTTTAGATACACTAAGTGCCCGATTCTTCCTTACGTTGTTTTCTCGACTTCTTGCTCACATTTTCAACAGAACAGGGTGCGGAACTCCCACCCTCTCCCAGAGGGGCCCCAAAGATGACCACCTCTCGGGCCCCATTGAGGGTGCTCCCAAGGGCACAGAGCCACAGGGGAGGCAGCAGGGCCCTCATACTTTATCTTTGCCTTGGCCTTGCAAGTTCTACAGCCAGCTCTGGCTGTGACACAACCATTTATACGCCTCGGCCTCTGGATTCTGGATCGGCCTCTGAGGTCGGCCGGGGGCACGCTCCTTGAGGTTCCCTGGGTTTCCTGGGTGTCAACCATGAGGAGGGCATTCTTGGTGGACGCAGCTGTGGAACTCCCTCCTGTTGGAGGTCCGCCTGGCTGTAGACCTTCCCTCCTTTTGTAGACAATGTAAGACCTGGCTGTTCTGCTGGGCCTTTTCCGAGGGAGATGGGATGGGTGGGTTGGGTTAGGGTGAGGGTTTTATTGTGGGATTATTTTAATGTGGGGTTAATTTTATATGTTTTAAAATGTTGTTAGCCACCCCAAGCTGCTTGTGCGGGGGGGGGGCATATAAATAAATAAATAAATAAATAAATACGCAACCAGAGCATGAATAATTTGCATAGGTGGCTTCTTCAAAGGGCATGAGACTATTTCCACCCAATAAGCTCTAAACATGCAAATAAGCTGCAAGCGAAAGAAGGGAAATTGGATGAACTGCTGCTGATATCACAATCAACAGTGGTCCATTCACAAGTTTATATGCAGCCAATACAGGGAGGAAAGAGGCAGTTCAAAGAACCATTGTAGGGTGAGGCAACAGGGGCAGGTGCCCAAGAGGTCAGGCCATTCTCAATGCCTGTGGAATTCCATGGGTGCTTCGGAATCGGTACGTAGAGCTGCTACCAACTCACCCAATAATCATCTCCAGATAAAAAGCACTGCATCGGCTCAATCCTCTCCCTTCGTTCTGCTGGCGCTAACTCTTAGCGACATTGCTAGCCCCATTCAGTTCAATGGGACTCGCCTTCGTACTAATTGCTAGTGCCAGCATGTAGCAAGCAGAGGACCATGCTGAATAAAGCGCACTGAAAAGCATTAATAGAGAGATTTCTTTTTTTAGTTTTGCTGTATGGAATTAAAGTATTAGAGCTAGGCATGCTAAGCTGTTGTCATTGAACAGAGAGGACTCAAAGCCAGTTTTAGGGGGGGAGGTGGGTGAGATATTTTTGCAGGGTTTGCAGCATTATGAGAATTCCCCTCATTTTTCAAACTTTCCTTTCTGATTTTGACATGAAACGGCTGCTTTTCTCTGGGTTACAACTCTAAAAATTCTATTCACTGATCAGTCATGCCTTCTCAGAGCAGACAGTGGTGATTATTCTAGAAAGCTCCTACAAGGAAGCAAAGCTTTTTGTCTGTGGCAGTGAAAAATGGCTCTTTCCAGTCACTTTAAAGATAGGAGGGCTCTGATCTTGCTCCCTTTTGAATACAATGGCGAAACACAGAATCAGACCTTAATAGATCATTTCTTATTTCATTTTAAGGAAAAAATGGCCCAGAAAGAAGCAAACCTCAGCTGTCTTAAGAGAGCAGCCACAATAGACCTGATTTCTATAAATCCATAAACCAGTTAGAAACACGCTGACTATAGGACAGGGCTAGGGAGCCTCCAGCCGTGAACGAGGGGTGAAAGTCCATTTCCGACCGGATTCCATTTTTGACTGACCTGATTGGTTAAATTGGAATGAACAAATATCAGAACAAATGATCGTTCCAATTTTTGTTTGTTCAGACACACAACAAATTTCTTGCTCATTTTGTGCCTGCACAAAATGGCTCCCAGTTTCTCGGTTGGGGATCGGTGTTGTGTATTGTATATTTCCACAGGCTAATAGTTTTGGATTAATTAACTTGTCCTTATTTAATGGACCTGGATTATTTAACCTTGTTTTTATTATAATCTTTGTAATTTATCATTTTATGTATATCTATTTATTATTGTGGTTTTGGCTATGGCGAAAGTCAACGTCGTAATAAACTATTCCATTCCATTCCACCCAACCATTCTGTACATGGCATGCACAAAATGGCAGCTGGATGCAAAATGACAGCACCATTGCGTCCACCGCCATTTTGCACGTGCACAGAACAAATGATTGGAATTCCAACTGAAAATCCTGATCCATTGGGATTTTAATCGGTGTTTCACCAGCTGTTCCAAACTGTTCCATGAAAACGGAATGGCTATTTTGATCCAGCCCTACCATGAAGCCAAATCTGTTCCATGGCTGGATTTCTTCTGGCCCCTTTCCAATTCCTGGATCTGGTCCATGGGTCCAGTACCTACCCCTCAAGTACTAAAAGAATGATCTCAAGGGGAGTGGAGATGAGCGCATACACTCAAGGACAAGGGATGGATGCATTATTATTATTATTATTATTATTAAACATTTATATAGTGCCAGTTGTGTGGCCTGGTGCTGTACAGAACATAGAACTAGATGCGGTCCCTGCCTGTGGCTTACAATCTAAAAGACAAAGGGGGGGAGACAGGGAGAGGGGACAGTGGCAAAAATCCATGATTTCGACCCTACTCATTCGTTCCCCCCCGTCCTGAGCAGGCCCCCTAACCATCCCCAACTCCTATCTGGCCTGCAGGGTTTGTACTAAAAGAGAAACGTTCCCCACCCTTGACTTTGGGCATTAGTAGTTACCAACCTTTTTGCCTTTGTGACCTCTTGATACTGAAGAACAATCCTTTGGCCTCAGACAGCAGAGACAGACAAAGCATATGAAACATCAATCTATGTTCCAATGGCTAGATTCAGATCCTGGGTAATTCTAGCGCAATTCTACAGACGCTGGATTTACATGAATGTAAGGGAGAACAGAAGCTGACGCTAAGTCATATTTTCCACAAACTAGGGGTTGGGACCAGTGGGGAGGTTGTGCCACCTGTGGATGGAGTCATGATTAGGGTTGCCGCCTTGGCAAAAGTTTAAGGAACACTTATGAAATATACATGTTGTGGGCCCTGCATTGGTGCCAATGCAGGCCCTGAAACATGTATTTTTCATAAGTGTTCCTTAAACCTTTGCATGGGTGGGAACCCTAGTCATGATCCTGACTGGAGATCTGGATCGGCTTTTCTGTCTGCTGAAGAGCAGCGTGGCGCCATTTTGGGAATGTGCAAAACCGTCTTTTGAATACTGCACAGGGTGGCATTCGACTCTACTGGAGCAATGCAGAGCAGGGATGGGGAGCCTCAGGCCCAGGGACCACAAGTGGCCTGTAGCTAGTGTTTATTTGCACCTCACCCCTCCCTTCCCAGTTCCTAGATCCGGTCCCAGTTCCTATCCCCAAACACTAAAGCACCGAGCTCAGGGGAAAGAAGCAGAGATGACGGCACACACGCAAGGAGAGAGGACAGATCCGCGGCATGGGTAAACGATCTGAAACCACCTCTTCCTGAGCGCGCCCCCCCATCCCCAACGAGTTTTCAAAGTGGCCCCTGGGAGAGAAAAAGTTTCCCACTTTGATAGAAAGATCCATACCCTAGAACACCTGTTCTCAACCTTTTCCCAGCCGTGAGCACTGGGGTGATGTACGGGACGATTTGGGAGCACTGCCTAACTTGCTTGAATAATTTGCATAAATATGCATTGATTAAGTCTCCCCTCTACAATTCAATTTAATTTAATTCAATGGCAATTGAGATACTTAATCAATTAATTCCAGCTCACATTGACTTCAATGGATGAAGGACTGCTTCAAAGTGCTCCCCAGCACGACTGACAGCTGGCTCAGGGAGCACTTTCACACATTGCCCAAGCACTCAGCTGCTCCCGAGCACCAGACTGAGAATCCCCGCTCTATCAGCTGTTGTCAGACATCATGGGAATCCCTGCCATTGGTCCGCACTGCAGCAGCATGGAAATGCCCTTGGGCTAACATGCAGGGGAGGTTCCTACAAGGGCTGGATGAAGCTCTACCATGTGGTACCCCACAAGTGACCCACAGTAGAAGCGTGATAGAAAATATCTTACTACAGCAATAGGTGTTTTCTGTGGTGCAGTTCCTGCCCACATGGGAGGTCCATTAAGAGAATCCCCTGTGCACGGAGAACCCTGGGCTACTGCAATGCCTCTTAAAACATCAATAGTATCCGGCGAATCTCCCTGCAGCGTTATGGCATCAGCACAGGCATGATGCTCCTTCTGGAAACCGGAATCAGAACAGCGTGGGATGGAGTGACCCCTGCTGGTGGGAACTAGTGGCTCGGGCTGCAACATGAATTGCTCGCCGCGGTGAACAATCCACCCTGCAGAAGCTCAAACTGAAGCGTCTTATCTCCTAAAAGCAGCTGCCCTGCCACTTAAGCAAGAGAAGAGATTTCAATTACGTCCCCAGTTTCTGGCTGTTACTCGGAAAACCTCTTATTGAGCATCCCATTTTCAGAGCAGTCTGAAGCTTTACGGTATATTATCCGTTAATGACCATTCAGAAGCTGCCGCTGGCACAGAGCGCAGCCGCTTGGCCCCCGTCGGGGGTGGGTCACCGTGAGCTCAGTACACCTGTGCTCCAGATTGTCCGCACAGGCTACTAATAGCTTTCCAGGCACAATTCAAGGTGCTGGTGCTCAGGCCTGGGCCCTTCATATCTGAGAGACTGCCTCTCCCACTGTGCTCCATTACAACCCCTGCAGTCAGTCACAAGTGCTGCCTCGTGGGTACTTCCCTTATGGAACTCCCTGCCCTTGGAGATCCATCAGAGCCCGAGCATTTTCCAGAGGCAGCATAACACTTTTCTTTTTGGCAAAACATTTGGCAGGTGGGGATAGGGGTTGAGGTGGGAGGGTGGGTTTTTAATGAGGTTTTTAAATGGGGTTTTATTGTATTTTTATGATTATGTTTTTATTATTATGTAAGCGCCCTTAGCCTTGGGGAGGGGGGGAGGAGGAAGGAAGGAAGATCAGGACACGCAGAGAGGCATTCTTGGTTTCTGCCCTAGTGTCATTGGGTTTTGTCAGAGGTCAAGTCTGAGCTTTTTCTGGAGATAATGCAAGACCTTCCTTTTTAGCCAAACATTTGGCAGGCGAGGATAGGTGGGGGCATTTTAGCGGGCTGGGCAGAGGGGTGGGTTAGGGGATTTTTGTGTGTTTTTATATGGTTCTTATTCTGTAAACTGCCCTGAGGCTTATGGGAAGGGCAGGACATAAGTTTAAATAAGTAAATAGACTTCATAACAAGTAATCACTTGAATGCTCAACACTAGCTAATCCATTTCCTCCTCCAACCACCACCCCTTCCATCAGCAGGAAGCCCATCTCTGTTCAGATCTAACACTGAAAACGCGTTTCCTCTGGTCACACTAAGGCTGAGACAAGATCAAGTGTTCCTGTTCCGCAGGGAACTACTGAACTTTCAGACGCACTTGCGAGTGTTCGTCAGTATTTCGTCAGTCTCCAGAGATTCTGCACTTCCGCCCTTGTCAATATCGGTGCCTGTGATTTTTCATCATTTCCTCTCAATGGCATCACTTTCCAGCATTTTTTGTCAATTGTGTCCCTTTTCGGGACTTTTATGACAGTTTTATACCGATTTCCAGCACTTAGCTGGCACATTTGAGTCTCCGCAGCCCCTGGCGGAGCATGTGGGGTCCGCCCTGTATCAGCTCTGTTCAACTCACAAATAATAACGACACATGGTGAATACAGCAGAAAAGTTGGTAAGTTTCTACATCCCGTGAATGACGATGAATGACCGGTTTCCAACGGAAACAGCATTTGCCAGTATTTGTCATTTCAGACCTAGGTAACACCTAGTATCACACAACAGACATGGTGCAAAGTTGATACTTTTATTTCCCCAGGTGTCTAAGTAACTGAACAAACACAAGTTCATTGTGTTTCTTTTTTGGCTGTTCTTTTGTTCTGTGCATTCCACAATCTTCCATGCGGAGGAAATGTGCCCCAACAATTTGACTAGAGCTCAATGTAAAGCTTCCCCGGCCCCAATTAACCTAATCATTTAATTCTAGGTATGACCTTTCATAGTAGGCTTGCCCTGCTAAACAGATCTTGGGGGGCTCATTCAAACAATACCTTCTCCCTGTCCAACAACAACTCACCCATTGCTCCTTAATCTTTGTTTGCCATGTCCCACCGCAAGGTATTATACACACAATTGATGATTCCCCTGCATTTCAGCGGCCCACCCTTTGCATCGTGGGATCAACAAGGAGCACAGGAAGCGGTAAGGATTTCACACAATACAAAGAATGTGGGTTAGCACCCCTACCCCCTGTACAAGAGTGCTGTGTGAATGTGCTTCAGCTGCCCCTTCTGGCACTAACACATAGGGCTCAAAAGACCTGGCCGATCCCATTCTTTATTCACAGATACAGGGTGTCCCCAGCTCTCTTGCGGTCCAAGAACTACCACAAGCGTGTGAAGCTTCTGCCATTCTAATTAGTCCTTTGCACCGAGCGCAAGAGCCTCTGGCCCTTTCTAAGAAGGGCTCTCATGACCCAGCTCGTTCCCTTTCCTAATGGGCTCTGGACTTTTCTCTCCAGCAATGCTCAGTTGACGTCTCTCAGCTACCACTGACCACCTTCAACCTCATTTCATTCCCCTCAGCCAGAAGGCCAGCTGGCCCAGAACAGGGTAGCTGAGCCTGTTAACCCTTAAAGGGCAGCTCGACTGATAAAGCATTTAGCTGAACTCCCAGTTTGCTATAACTTGCCTTACTAATAACTTTGGACCTGGTCCTTCTCTCTCAAGAGTTTTGTCCTTGATTTTAGTGGACGCAAGATCAAGCCCTTCAGGACCCATTCTGTTGTAGCCTAACCTCTAACGTTCATCTCATTTTTACCCATTGACTTCTGTGGGCTTTCGATCAAGCCCTAAAACAAAATTTAGCATCTGTGACCCCATTTTAAGACGTATATATCACTCTATGGCCCTAGGCAGCAACAGAGAGATAAGAAGCATATCAACTGGGATCACAGCCCCAGCCACAAATGTCACAACCCCTGCTAGGGAACCTTTGCCCTAGATGTTCTGTTTCCCCTCCGTCAATCAGCAATAGAGAACCACTGAAAAGCTGTACCATGCTAAGAGGGAGTTCAAGTGCTCTGGTGTTGTGGGATCCGGGCTCAGAGGCGGTGAGGTGACAAACGATGCAGCCTTCGCCCAGTTTTTGCTCCAATAGTGCGTGCCATCCGTCCCCAGGCTGGCAGTGATTGGCTCCCCAAAAACCAAAGGACCTTAGGAAAAGCAAGATCATGATGATGATGATGATGATGAATTTATATCCCACCCTTTTACAAAATGACTCAGGGAAGCTAATGCACATTAAAATACAATATCCAAAATGCAAATAAGCTTTCACTACATGCAACTAGACACCCCAGAACCCCACAATCCTGCCACCCCACAATACAACAAGACTTAAACGGCAAAACAGAATTATCAATATCCCTCCTCATACCCACCCACCCTCTTGCCTCTATACATTAAATGGTTAAAGATACATGAAGTGGTTAAATTCAAACATTCAAATTACAGTAACTGGTTAAATTCCACCCTCTTTTCAAAGCATCACTGGGCAGAGTCATTCATAATTTACATATTGTTACACACAAGCATCCCAACCTCCAAGAAATTAAACAGCGCTGGCTTCGTGGATACTATAAACATTTAATAAGGTGGTTTGCAGAGGCTTTTGATCAGGATATTTACAAAGTCCCGTTTTTAATCTGGGAGTTGATGGGCTACAAGTTGTGTTCAATTTCACTCATCTTATCCCACCCATCTTCTCTCCCTGCTTTTAAGTGAGGGACCCACAGCTCTGCAGACTCATGCTCTTGATGTATCCACAGAGCACAGAAAGATCAAGCAAACAGAGGCCCAGGCTTTTCCACTGAATGAGAGGCCACAAAAACAAGGTCAAGAGTGAGCTCACACTTCCTCCTCTGCCCAATAACAAAAGTATCAGTGATCGACTGGCCCATGTGTATTCATAAAAATGGGGGGGCGGGACACACACAGACACACACACACACCCAGCTAGAAGCATTGATGGGCAAACCCCTCTAGAATTTCAGGCCCCTCAAGTGGCAACCATCACATCTCCTTCACTGGCCCTTTTCACACAGGTGCCCTTCCCCCCTCGCACACATGTGCGGGGGAGGGGGGGGGACACCCCCCTTGGAAACACTGTGGCAGGTGTGGGGGGATGGGTGGGCACCTGTAGAAACGGCGCCTGTGGTGGGTGGGGGTCATCACACATGCATGGAGCAATATGCTCCAATGACCGTTGCTCCGTGCATGGAGATGGATGGTGGTGGGTGGAGACGGGGGCACGCCTGCACCTTCACCCACCGCAAGCGCACACCTATCCCCCAGCCCCCACCCACTGAGGCCCGTTTGAAAAGGGCCACTGAGGCATTTCAAGTTGGCTTCTGCCCTGCTCACTATTGTGGTGTGGGCATATAGACTCTGCGGAGAGGGGAAGAGCGGTTGCAGTTGTGTTTTGATAGGATTTGCAACGCCCACCAACCATGCCACAGGAGTAGGCTGATGGCAACAGCAGAGTGATCCAGAAAGCAGGCCCACCAATGTCAAGTGGGTGGAGTCTTAGCCTCAAAGCATGGAGTCCTGCACAAAATGTGATCCAAACTAAGCACATGGCCAGGAGGGGTTAAAGAATGGGAAAGTCTCTTCCGGGCAAGGTCCAGTGGACCAGCACGGCTGTGTATAAGGCCTTCATTACCCCAGCACAGCTGCATGCAACAAGCCAGTTAGCTGCAACTGAGGGTGTTTTCAGACATGACGCTAACCCGTTTAACCACGCTTGAACATTTCTTATGCATGTTGCAGGGCTGTATTGGTGCCCTTTGCAGCCCTGCAACATGCATAAGGAATGTTCAAGTGTGGTTAAACTGGGGTTAGTGTCATGTCTGAAAACACCCTGACTTAAGTAAACCCATTGAGGATTCCAGTTTCCTTTCAGGAGACAGCACCAAACCCTGTACCTTTCTTTCTAGCCGTTGTGATGATGTCGGCAGCAGTCTTACTCATCACCTTGGTGACGTACACTGGACAGTTGATTCGACTCGCTATGGTGATGGCACGGAAGACAGCTTCTGCTTCAAGCTGAAATAAACAGGGATGGAAACAGAGAAACGTTCAGCATGAGAGCCAAAAGGAAATGAATACCTCAGCCCAGATTTCTCTCTTTGTAATAACAATTAAGGCTTGGACCAGAAGTTGAAAATCCAGGAACGGAAGTCAAAAAATTGAGATGAAAGTAGCATTCCAGTTGTCAGCATTTCAGGTACGCTATTTTAGATACTGAAAAGTATCTGAATTTTTTTAGTTGAATTGGGTACCGTAAATTCAACCCTGTTTTTACGGGTACCCATTTCAGCTCTAGCTCTTAACTACATGATGTTTGATGCAAGGAGAGGTAGAACAGGTTACCGGTCACAAGTCAGTTTTCCAGGGCTCAAGGATGACTGGGAGTGGGAATGAAAATCTCAGTTTATATTTTTTTAAAGTTAAGTTTCTAGACCTTGTGGCTGCAAAAAAAAGAAAAAAGTTTGAAAACATGACTGTAACACGGCCCTAAATACTCAGAAGCTGACTAAAAGAATCCCAATTTTTAAAGCTCATGATTTTTAAGCCAACGGCTGTAAGGGTCGCAGAGCGAGGTGCATCCAAGGGTATAGGTGAATGGCTGAACTAGACCTGGAGCCAAGATCAGGGTCAGACCGGGAAATTGGGATTGTGGCCAGAGAAGGAGAACTTGAGACAAGGGCAACCACGGGGGCAGGAGAGGGAAATCACCTGAGGCCCACATTTTATCTTTGCCCTGAGCTCCACAAATTCTAAGGCCAGCCCTAGAGGAGAGCCCCTCTGCTTGCTGGGTGCTAGGGGATGGAAATATTCTAGTACCCAATTCCTTCCCCTTTGACTGGACTGGAGCGTGTTTGCCACAATTCTAAAGTGGCTCTGTGGTGTTTCGTCAGGTGATGCTCAGGGCTGAGCATCGCTGATGGAGAATTACATCTTTAAGTGAAGGTTAAACAGGAAAGTATGAACACTTCTGCAGTGTTTGAACATCAAGTATTAAGAAAATTACTGTGGCGCCTTTTGCCTTCGCTGAATCCTCTTGCAATCTGTACAGCAACGATTTCAAGTTTAGCCTCAAATCTGTGGGGCCTCTTTTACTAGTTGTCAAATAAACACAGATAGGAGGCAGGGCTCGGCCCAATTCCTATGCTATATTTGTGCACTGCATGTAAAAGAGCAGGCATTCACAGGTCTGCATTTCTGGGCGTTTTTAAACAAGCAAGGCAGGCAGGGGGAGGGTTGTCTGTGGCCATTGAGTGGCACAGCTATGAGGCACCCACGCACATGTAACATGCGTGTGGAGTACTTCATACGGGCAGTTCCCAGCATGGCTAACTGGACCACGGAGGCAGCCTCCGCACATGTCGCTGGTGCCGCATGGAGCACTCCTGATTTTTCAGAAGTGCTCTGTACAGGGTCATGGGAGCACGCTCCCCCACGCACCACCTTCACACGAGCAGTTGGACGCATGGTCGTGGGAGAGGGGTCATGCATGAACGCATCTCATTTAAAAACACCCTCTCTCTTCTTTTAGAGAATCCCCAGAGACCCACAATGGCCCCATGCATGATACCATCATTGTTGTTGTTTTAAGGCAGAAATCAGCATTGATCAAATCAACGCAAGGAATCCTCCTTGATCTCAATATGCTGGCGATGTATTGATGTCCATTTATTTGCAATTATGCTCAATTTGCAGAGCTTACAAATAGGCTAATTATTTCTTTGGAGGGTTTGCCAGCTGACCATCTTGATCAGCAGGTGCACGAGAACGGCTTGCCGTGTTTGTTACTAAGACTGCGGTCTTGAGACCACGCGTTCTCAAGTCATCGCTTTGATTTTGGTGGCGCTACTCACTAATAAGTGGTTTCACGTTTTCACCTAGCAAGGTGTTCCATATTTAGAACATTTTGTACCACACACAGTACCAGAATAGACTGTGAAATCCTGACACTTTCCACCCTGTTATTTTATTTTATTTATTTATTTATATTTCTTAGCCGCCCCCTCATGCCCATGGCATCCTGGGGCGGCTTACAGCATAGAATTAACAATTTAAAACAACAATAAAACGGAGAAAATTCAAACATTTAAAAACCCACCTAACCCCCCCCCCCCCCCCCCGCCCCATTTCTACTGACCCAATCTCCCCATCCCTCCTCCGAAGGCCTGGGAGAACAGCCAAGTTTTGCAGGCCCAATGGAAGGCCAACAGATTTGGGGCCAGATGGGCTTCCTCCGGGAGGGAGTTCCATAGTCGCAGCCCGGCCACCGAAAACACCCTCTTCTACCATCTTCTGCTTTACGCATTTATAAGGAGACTACGTCCCACAATTACCAATGTGACAAAAGACATTTTCACAACTTACAAACAACATAAAGCTAGTTCTTACCTCCTCAGGTCTGCTCAAAGCATGGCCCTCTGGTCCTGTGATTCCCATCTCCAGAATGCGCTTTTGTTCCTAAAATGCAACAGAGAAATCTGACCACTTTGGGAATACATGTATGTCAAGCATCTCTTGATAATGTTAAGCGGCAAGCATATGCACCTGCAAAACGGAAAGAACAAACTGAAAATTGCCATTTTTAGGCCCAAATTCCATCGCTTGGACATACACCTCATGTGCCCTCGCGCCCCTCAGGCTGTGAGGTGGTGAGTCAGTACAGAATCTGGTTCATTGAAAACTGAATTGGGAGATGTGCAAATCCTCTTTAAGAAAGGGGGGGGGGGAGACACAATATGACATTACAACATGGTTCTATGACATGATTGCTCCAAGTAACAAGCAGCATATCTGAAAATATAAAACTGAGAATGGATAACTCTAGAGCAGACACCTGAGAATGTGTGTATACCCATGGAAATTCCAGTACTCAACCCAACCCAACCCAGTAGTATTGGATACTAATTGTTACCCAATAAACGCACAACAGGCTCATGTACCAATTTACCATTTTTCGTTCTGATTTTCCATGTTCTGGCACTAATTTTCTGACTTCCTGTCCAGATTCCTGTTCTGATTTATCGTTTTACTGATCATCAGTAAAATGGTCAAATTGTCAACTCAGTAACAGTAAATCCTGGTACTTTCAGGTAATTTAGTGCCTAGCTCAGTATTTGGGTATCGACCAGGCACCTGATAGAATACTCAAAAACACAGGTATCCCCCACAGGTAGCAAATGCTCTACCCATTTCAGCTCGAGATAGCCCTATACTGTACTTCTTTCTTTACTCAAACAATATATTTCCTGTTTCTCATCACCTAAAAAGCAGGAGTAGAGAACCTCTGATCCATGGAGCTTATCCATTTCACAGCTGTTTTGTTTTGCTTTTTTAATTTGGCCATTTTCCATTTTCTGGTTACCGATCTGTAAATCAAGACAGAAGCCTGACAAGCGGTACCTGAAGTCAGTATTCCTGGATCAAAAGTTGACATCCCATGACATCATTTCAAAACTGGATATTAATTAGTACCCAGTATTTCTGGATCTGGCCCATGGACCCAGTCCCTACCCTCAAGCACTGAAGAGAGAGTTCAGGGGAAAGGAGCAGAGATATGAACATGAATTCAAGGACAGGGGATGGATCCCCTGGCATAGGTCCATGATATGGACCCTACTCTTCCTTTCCCCACCCTGAGCACACCACTTCAGCACCGCCATCCTCAACTAAATTTCGAAATGGCCCATAAGAGGGAAAAGATTTCCCACTCTGCTGCAAAGCATCATATTCATTTTTCAACCTGCTGAACATCAAGTACTTACCGTGTCGAGTCACATTTATGGTCTATTTCTCTGGAGTTCTTGCTAAATGCTATAATAAAGCCTACAGGCACACATACACCCTTGATAAGGCCGCTTTCACACATTACCTGAGGAGGCAGGGAAATTTTCATCAGAGCAATTGTAGATCTATTCTGACTGAAATTAACGCATGTGAGAATACACTATTCCGCTTTTATGCTGCGAGAACACCCACCATTGTAAAAATACCATCTGGGGACCTAGTCATGCACAAGTGTTCTCACGGCATAAAAGCAAAATAGTGCATTCTCGCGTGCGCTAATTCCTGTCATAAGAGAGCCGCGACTGCTCCAAAAGAAGTTTCCCTGCCTCCTCGGTAATGGTTGAAAGCAGCCCAGTTTACCCCCAGCATTACATTATTGCATATTGCCCTGTTATTCTGAACAGTAATTCCAAGCAGTCAGTCAACAGAAAGGTAAGCAGTTCTGATGGTTCATCAATAAGCACCTTATGTTTTCATATAATAACCACGTACAAAGGTTTTCTTGTGTTGAACTTAGCTACTGTAGAAGTGATGGATTAACACGTCTGATGGAAGCCAAGCTAAGGACCTCAAGGCAATCACAGAGCTGTTAATGCATCACAAACCCCAACCTCCCTCACCCTTGAGCCTCTAATGATCAGAGCCCAACAAACATAACGACTCCATGATAGAGACAAATGTCCTCTTGAGAGGAGGATGAAATCACCAAACACGTTTTCATGTGTAACGTAGTAAGCATTTCATCCCAAGTCCCCCTTCTAAATTGTTTTAAATTGGTTTTAGATTGTCTGTCGGTTTTAGATTGTTGTTTAGTTTGTATTTTATGGTTGGAAAGCACTCCACGTGTCATCGAAGGCAGGGGATTATTTTTATTATTATTAGTGTCTGTATACTAATGGGGAAACCTGCAATTACCAAATTTTCAGGTATCTTGACACCTGCTCAGTGATTGGGTAGCCTGTCGAATACCCAACACAGTACTCGAAAATGCAGGTATTTCTCATGGGTAAGAAATTAGGTACCCGTTTCAGTTCTAGCCGTGAGCTTTAAGGGAAGGCTGGAATATAATTTTGAACAAATAAATAAAATTTCAGTGTTGAAAATCCTTTACAATTCTTCTTTAGTTCATCCTCACAGCAATTCTCTGAAATATTATTTTATTAATCCCATTCTATAAACTGAGGATGGAGACTGAGACAGTGAATTCTCCAAGGCCACCCAGAAAGTTCACGGGCTGGTGAAGACAAGATTGGAACCCTCCTCTTGGCCTTGGGCAAGTCATGCCCAGCCTCAGTTTCTTCATCTGTAAAATGGGAGTAATGATGACCCTACCTCATAGGGTTGTTTTGAGGGTGAACTTGATTTCATGCACTTTTGAGTGCTACAAAAATAATAAAATAAAATAATCTGAACATTTCCTTTGCTGCAGAAAGTTGGTGTTATTTTAACATTTTGTCTCCAGAGAGTTAGGCTCCATTATTTATTATAGCGCACAAGCAAATGTGTTCAGTGACTTCATCCTTGTCCCTGGAGAGATGACTTCTTATTTTAAAAACTTCCCTCTCTCATTCTTCTTGCCCCCAGCAGGGACATTTAATAGGGTCCAGTGCCTATAAAACACCAACCACAAGGTAAATCTCTTTACTTAGATTAATTGTGCACAAACCTTTAGCAACAAGTATCACCTTGCTGCATGCATCGTGCATCATTATATGCTCAGAGTATGGCTGTTGAGTCAGTCCCAAGTAGGATACACGAGAGAGAGGAGTGAAGATGAGGTATTTTATTGGACCAACTTTTGTTGGTCTTAGGGGTGGGACTCCAGGGGGATTACTGGATACCAGATTTACTAGTATCGGATCTCCCAATATTGGATTTACTGGTATCGGAATATCGGATTTTTAACATTGCAGATTTTACTGGATTTTTTACATTGTGGCCGTTGTTAAATGGCAGTGATGTAAAAAATCCGGTAAAGCCGGCAATGTTAAAAATCCGGTATTCCGATACCGGTAAAGTATCGGTATTATTGGATTAATCCAATACCGGTCATTATCAGTAGTATCGGATTAATCCACTACCGATAGTCCCAGCCCTAAAATTGCACATGCTCACAAGCTTTCCACCGCTCTCAAACCTGCCTGAAGAAGAGATCCGTAAACCTGGAAACTTGCACAGAAGCTGGTCCATATTTAGATGGTATCTTAGCTACTTTGACTCCTGTCTGCATCTCTGCATGAAATCATATAATGGGATTAATCTTAACTCAACAGTTCATCTCTACAAGCAATCTGGTTTCTAGGCAGAAACACTGCTGGGGGGGGGGGGAGCCTGTTTCCCATTACGTGCTTCATCTGATTTTTGCCTTAGCAGAAAAGTTTCATCTCTTCATTGTGACACAATTTCAAGAAGAGATGGTGTCCATAAGAGCTTCCCGCCATCTTGTGAATTATCTCCCGTTTGTAAGGCCTAGCATGGCCTCGTATTTGCTCTCCCAAATCTCAACTAGAGACAAGCATTTGTTCATGTCTGCTTGGTTAAATGCCTTGCCATCTATGGTTTTTGAAGGTCGCCTTTCTGCTATCGATTTTCCTGAACACCTTTGTCCTTTTGACCACCAGCACGTGGAAACTCTCTCTCATATTGTGTTTCAATGTCGTTTATACGATCGTATACGTCTCAAACATCTTTCTGTTTTTTACAAAGATTCCCTGGTCGTACTGATCATAATTTATGTTTGCTGACCTTGGTTGATGAGGATCATACTGTCACAGAGGCCGTCTCTCAGTTTCTAGTGGCTGCCATCAACCTTCGCACCTTGTTTCTTCAGTTCAAAAATCCTGCTAATAAATTATAGTGGAGCCTTGATACACCCTTAGTCTATGAATGGAATCCGGCTAAACTGAGCTGTTCTCTCCCCCTTTGGTATTTGCAATTGAAATCGACATGTCTCTGTTTGTATTTGCTTTTAAGTTTTTTATTTCTTTCGTGGTTTTGTATTTTTTCCTGTATTTTGTTTTATGGCTTCGGCCGCAATAAATTATTATTATTATTAGTGACACAAATGACATTTTCTCAAGTAACTGTCAAGAAGAAGATACTTGACTTTCTCACCTGAGCTATCAAATCTCCGTTTTCAGCATGGACCATGATTACAGCACCAAGCCCCTTCAGGAAAGTGAAGGCTTCGTAGAGCTAGAGAAGGTACAAAGAGAGGAATGGCAGTGAACAGCAGTAGCATAGGAAGCCAAGTTTAAACCCACATTTTAAAAATCACACTTTATCAATGTGTGTTGACCCACTGCACAAATGTTCAAGGTGTGTAGGAGCCCAGAAACCTTTCCCTTCACATTAGTAACTCTGTACAGAACCAGTCACATTTCCAGTCCACGTTAGGGTGCCTGTGACTTTGATAAGTCCTGCATCACCTTTCTTTAGCCAACACAAAAGGACCATGCACAACTTCCTGAGAAGCACCTCTATCTCCCAGACGTCATGCCAAGGTGGGTGTCTTCTGCTTTATCTCCTTACCTGTGCCTGGCCTGTAGATCCAACGCCTGCAGCATACGGAGTACACAGATATAATGAAAACTTGCGCCGAGGTTATGGAAAAAGTCTACGGAAGTGGATGATCAGGACAGAGGCGTATATTGTTAGCCTACTGGCACTATTTGTGTAAGACGGGGGTGGGAAATCTTTTCCCTCTGTCCTGTACACCACTTCATGGGCTGGACAGGGACTGGGATGGGGATGTGTAAGGGGTGCGTTCAGGATAGCAGGAGGAAGTGAGGGATTAGATCAGGGACGGGGGGGCTACTTTGACAATGATTACAAGCTCTGAGGGCTATATATAAGTTGAAGGCGGGAGTGCTTAAGGGGTGTAACACAAGAAAAGAAGGTCTTAGATCATGGATTTGTGCCATGGATCTGTCCCTTGTCCTTGTGAGCATGCCCTCATCATTTCTCCATTACTCTGAGCTCAGGTTTTTCAGTAGTTGGAGGTAGGAACCTGATCCAGGGGCCAGATTCAGAACTAGAAGGGGCCACATAAAAACTTGCCATGGGCCACATTTGACACCCCCCAGGCCAAACCCTCTGTGGAATGGCCAATCGAGGAAGACAGAACAATTTAACAGATCTGGCACAAGCTTCTTGAAAGGATGGGCAGAGCGGAGTTGGTGGGTCCCACCCTTGGTTAATGTGATCATCCTCTGCGTGTGTGTGTGTGTGTCCTTGATCACCTTGGAACTCACAGGCCAATTTCATCTATATTTGATAGAGTAGCAATGGTGAGTAGGGCCCTGATTTGTTTACCAATAGGTGCACCTGGAGGCAAGCTATCTGCTCTTTCATTGCTAAAAAAAAATCCCATTAATTTACATTGAACATTGCCCCTTCTTAGGAAGCCAGACTTCATTAGTCGAAGAGCACAGAACTGTTAGTTTACATTTAAATTACCCAACTGGTGCCTCACAGGACTCAATCCAGTTTTAGGGGGTGCTGGGTACCTAGGGGGATTAGCTCAACTCCCCACAAATCTGGATATCCACTGATCCAAGCCCCCAAATCTGAAAGTCTTTTTTCCCCATTTCTCTTATATTGTCTTGAGTGACACAGTTAATTCCATCAGGAAGCTGGATTTAGTACATTCCTCTCCCAAACTGGCTGCTGCTGTCTATTAACTTCCAATTTTAGTCACGTGTATTGGAGGTAAAACAACAGTTGTGTGAGAAAACAAGAGATTTGGCTGTGGGAGTAAGTGGAAACAAAGTGTTTTCTCAACAAACAGACACTCTTCTAATTCCTAACAGATGCTATAGTCCAGCAACCATGATCTGAGCCTACAAATTCAAATAGCTTGGCGTTGATAATGAATGTCATACAAGCAAGCTCTATTGTTACCTCCAACTCTGATTATTTGAAGGCAACCTTTCCAAAGAAATAATGAGTTTCTCCCTCACTGGAAATTGCTACAGCACAAGCCTGCCTGTGTCACAATTAATGTTGTCTTGAGTGTCTCATCTTTTCTCAGTCTTGGACTGAATACAGAAAAGCAATTAAGCTAGGATATTCAACACCCTACAGTTCCCACAGGTAATACCCTCATTTTGGGGGGCATGGGGTATACCCAAACGTTCGTGAAAGGTGCTGAGGATCTGCAAATACCGCTGAGTCCATAACTGTAAGATGGGAGGCATCTTCCCACCTTATCCTGCATCCAAGCAGGTTTGGAATACATGACCCTCAAGGTCCCTTCGAACTCTAACACTATGATTCTCCAAGGCATTGAATAGAGAGCTGGCTGAACAGGGAGAGGGGGAAGCAAATTTGAAATTCCAACTGAAACTTCAGTTTCAAATTTCATCCCATTAGAACATAAGTAATGCTATACTGGGTCAGACCAATGTTCCATCAAGCCCAGCATCCTGTCTCTGAGCTGTATGGCTCATTGAACATCAAGTCAAAATCCAGCCAAAGTAGAGCTGGAACCAGTACCTGCACAAATGGGTATACCCATCAAATTTCCAGCACCCAAATCAACTCAAAAATATTAAGTACTAATCAACATCCCATTGCAACGTACCCGAATATCCAATTCAGGTACCCGACGTCCTGGAATGTCAAATTTCAGTCTCAGAATATCGACTTCCAGTGCCGATTTTTCAGGTTTCTGTTCCAATTTATCAATCGGTAACCAGAAAAATAAAAATAAAATCAGTACCAAAAAGTACCAATTTTGGGGGGTATCCAGGCTACCCAATTGGTAGCCCATTGAATATCCAAGATAGTACTCGAAAATGTGGGAATTACCCATGGGTACCAAATTACGTACTCATTTCAGCTCCGGTCCCAAACCATGCAACTCCTCAAGCTGGCCTGATTAAGACATACCAGTTTCTGTAGTCTCCAGAAGGGGTGGGAAAACTTTTCCCTCCCCGGGGCCACTTTGAAAATAAGTACAAGCTCCAAGGGTTGGGGCAAGGATCTTAAAGGGGGAGCTCAGGAAGAGGAGGGTCCAGATCATGGAACTGTTTCATGGATCGAACCCCCTATCCTTCTGTGCATGCCCTCATCTCTTCTCCTTTACCCTGAACTTAGTCTGTCACTGCTTGGGGGTAGTAACTGGATTTAGGGGCCAGATTCAGGCACTGGAAAGAGGCCAAATTAAAACTAGCTGTTGGCCACATTTGGACCGTGGGCCTGAGGTTCCCTGCCATGGGGTTACAGTGCAGAAGAACATAAAAACATAAGAAGTGCCATACTGGGTCAGACCAATGGTCCACCTGGCCCAGCATCCTGTCTCCGACAGTGGCCAATCACGGTGGCTTGGGAGAAGCACCCAACAGGTCACAATGGGGGATCCATTCCCTGTTGTTTCCCCCCAGCTCCCGTCATGTTCCCTCATCCTGTCTGGCTAATAGTTGCTAATGGACTTATCTTCCAGAAACTTGTCCAAACCTCTTTTAAACTCAGCTACAGTACTGGCCTTTACCACAGCCTCTGGCAGTAGACTCCACAATCCAATTATACGCTGAGTGAAAAAATATTTTCTTTTATTTGTTTTAAACTTGCCACCCATGAGTTTCATGGAGTGTCCCCTAGTTCTAGTACTAGCTGAGAGGGTAAATAACTGCTCCTTGTTTATTAGTTCCACACCACTCATGATTTTATAGACCTCTATCATATCTCCTCTCAGTCGTCTCTTCTCCAAACTGAAGAGCCTCAACCTACCAAGCCTCTCCTCATACAGGAGCCCTTCCATGCCCTTGATCATTTTTGTTGCCCTTCTCTGTACCTTTTCTAGGTCAGCTATGTTTTTTTTGAGATGGGGAGACCAGAACTGCACAAAATACTTGAGGTGCGGTCGCACCATTGATTTGTATAGAGGCATTATGACATCCTCAGTTTTATTCTTTATCTCCTTCCGAATAATTCCTAACACTCTGTTTGCTTTTTTGACTGCTGCTGCGCACTGCGCTGTGGATTTCATTGTATTGTCCACAATCACTCCCAGATCCTTTTTCTGAGTGGTAACTCCTAGCTTTGTACCAAGCATTGTGTATTGTGTACGCATATTTTTCCCTACGTGCATCACTTTGCACTTGTCCACATTAAATCTCATTTCCCATTTAGATGCCCAGGCACCCAGTGTCATAAGATCCTGTTACAGGTCCAGAGATAGGGCTGAAATCAGAATTCTGCCCAATTTCCATTTTCAATTAAACTGGACAGTTTGATCAGTCCAACTGGAATTCAGATCAGATGAAATTCCACAAAATCAAAATGGCCATTTTGAACCAGCCCTAACAAGGGAATGATGTGGCCAGAACAACATTTGGCTACCTTTCACCTCCCCAGTCCAATGGATCAGGTACCCATTTCTGGTCGAATGTACAAATGGAAATTTCAAATTGGAAATCAAGTTTTTATCCATCTTAATATTATGAACTCCCATGATCCACAACAGGAGTTGCAAGCACTCAATATTTTTCTTGCTGTCAGAGAGCTCACCCCATATAAGAAGCCTTGTTCCAAGTTCAGTTCATTGAATGCAAACGTCTCAGAGAGCTAGCTGTAGGCTTGCCAGAGGAACCAACTTTAAGTCAGCCATTCAAAGTGGAAACCAACTAACAGTCAGCCAACAAAATTAAGAGTATGCAGAAAATTACCTGGCTGTCGGACATTTGGTAGAGATCTTTATAAGCCATGTAAACTTGAAAAGAATTAACACCTGTTCCAAGAGAAAAAAGAAGAAAAAACACAAGGGAAATGCAATGTAAGTAGGTTTCCAAAAATATTGTTTAAAAACTGTTTGGTGACAGGGAGAAGAAAATTAAAAATTACATGGACCTTCATCTTGATGAACATGTAAATGAATGGTTCACAGCTTCTAATACATGCAGCACAACGTGTATTTCAAACTCTCTCTGGTGGTCCAAGTAGAATCCCCTTTACCTGCCTAAATGATGACCCTCTACATTGGGACCCAATGTACTGTTAAAACTGCCTCACTACAGACTCCATTGGGAGTCACCTGAGCATCACTGCAAGTGAGAACATAAACAGCAAAGTCATAGGCAAGGATGTTAGCTAATACAATAAAGGTTTAAGTCCGGCAAACTTGGAAAGGTGCCCCAAAACATCAAGAACCAACATTGTCAATGCTCATGTGTTCTTGCTTAATGGTTTGCTAGTTCTTGATCTAGCCCTGCATCTCCCAGGATGTAAAACAAGATGAGGAATCTTTTTCCTCGCATGGGTCACTTTGAAAAAAAGTACAAACTTCATGGGCCAGATGGGCTTGTGTGAAAGTAAGTCAGGATGGGGGAAGGGAGAGGAGGGTCTAAATCATGGACCTGTTGCATGAATCAATCCCTCTCTTTAACTGCATGCCCTCATTACCACTCTCCTAGAGTGCCTTGAAGGTAGGGGTTGGATTCATGAGCCATGTCTAGATATTTTATTTATTTATCTGTATTTATTGGCCACCCCCTCGTGCCTACGGTATCCCGGGGCGGCTCACAACAGATAAAACAATATTAAAATACATAAAACATCAGCAATATGAACAATTAAAACTACCCAAACCCACCCCAATATTCCCCACCTCCCTCCCCTCCCCTCCCCTCTGAAGGCCTGGGCGAACAGCCAGGTCTTACAGGCTCAGCGAAAAGTCATCGGACCCAGGGCCAGGCGAGCTTCCTCCGGGAGCGAGTTCCAAAGCCATGGCCCGGCCACCGAGAATGCCCTCTCCATCGTGGCCCCCCGTTTAACACGGGGGACCTCCAGGAAGGCGCCCCCGGCAGACCGCAGGGGCCGCCCTGGGGCACAGAAGGCGAGGCGGTCCCCAAGGTATGAGGGGCCCAGACCGTATAGGGCTTTATAGGCCAACACCAGCACCTTGAACCTGGCTCGATACGCTATAGGCAGCCAGTGCAGAGCGCGGAGCACAGGTGTAATATGCTCCCATCACCTTGTCCCTATAAGGAGACAGGCCGCTGCATTCTGCACCAGATGCAACCTCCAAACCAGAATCAAGGGAAGCTCCATGCAGAGTGCAATGCAGTGGTCTAGCCTCGAGGTGATGAAGGCGTGAATAAGAGTGTCCAGGTCAGCCCCGGAGATGTATGGGCGTAGCCTCCGCACCAGATACAACTGGCGAAAGGCGGCTTCAGCCACCGCCTCCACCTGCCAATCCAGACGGAGGCCCGGATCCAAAACCACCCCCAGACTCCAAACCTGCTGGGCTATGGGAGGGCAGACCCTCCTACCAGGGGGGTTGGCACCTCCCTCACCCTCCCCACCACCATCACCTCCGTCTTATCAGGATTGAGCTTCAGTCTGCTCTGCTGCATCCAATCTGCCACAGCCTCCAAACATTGGGAAAGCAACGAGACAGCGGGACCTGGGTCGGTAGAAAACGAGAGGTACAGCTGAGTATCATCAGCATATTGGTGACATCGCACCCCGAACCCTTTCACAATCTCCCCCAGGGGCTGCATATACACATTAAACAAAAGCGGAGACAGAATCGAACCCTGCGGAATGCCACAGGTCAAGGCCCGGGGACTCGATGTTTCCGCTCCCAGCACCACCCGCTGGCTTCTCCCTGAGAGGAATGAGCGGAACCACCCAAGGACAGTCCCGTCCAGACCCCCCAGGTCTCGTAGCCATCTCAACAGCAGCCCGTGGTCCACGATATCAAAAGCGGCCAAGAGATCTAGCAGGATCAAGAACGTAGAACATCCTGCATCCATCTCCCGGCGGAGATCGTCCACCAAAGCCACCATCGCCGTCTCAGTACCATAGCTAGGGCGGAACCCAGATTGAAAAGGGTCAAGGAAACCGATACAGTCCAGATGCACCTGGAGCTTCAGAGCCATGGCCCATTCAATAACCCTCCCTAAAAAGGGAAGATTAGAGACAGGTCGGTAGCTGGCAAGTGCGTCCACATCCAGCGAAGGCTTCTTCAGCAGGGGGCGCACCACAGGCTCCTTGAGACTGGGCGACAACCTTCCCTGCCGAAGGGACACATTAACCACCTTCGCCAGAACCGACCCCAACGTCTCCCTCGAAGCTTTTACCAACCAGGACAGGCACGGATCTAGTTCACAACTTGTGGCTCGAACAGACCCCAAGACATCCACTGCATCGGCCGGCGTCACTTCCTGAAACTCCTCCCAGAAAGATTGACCAGACGGTGCCTCCATAACCTCACACTCCTCCCGCCTCACCCCCCCGGATACTGGACTTGCTCCTGCGGTCATTGGGGGATGCCCTTCTTGTGGTCCCCCAAGTCTTCCAGGGGGCCACGCAGGGGAAGGTGTTCTCGGTGGCTGCACCGAGGCTGTGGAACTGCCTTCCGGTGGGGATGCATCTGGCCCTGGACCTTCCCTCCTTTTGAAAAAGCTGTAAGGCTTGGCTGTTCCATCAGGCGTTTGGCGGGGGAGATGGGTAGAGGGTGGGGGAGGAGAGGGATGGAGCGGGGGAGTGATATGTTTTTATAATTTTATGGTTTTATAATTGTTGTATGTTGTAAGTCACCCCGAGCTGCCTGTGGCAGGAGGGACGGGATATTAAATCTTTTAATAAATAAAATAAATAAATATTGGGAAGCGGTCAAATAGAAACCAGCTATCGGCTGTATTTGACACATCGGCTGGGGGTCCAACACTCCTAGGGTATGCTGTGTTTTTCTTGTAGTCTTGAATTTAGGTACGTCTGACTCAAACTTACCTCATTTTGTTCTTTTTCTCTAGTAAGAGGCTACATACAGGGAAAAGAACCAGTTTCTGCTATAAGAAAACTTCCATTCATTCAAAACAATTAAGTAGCTATTGCAGCGCTCATCCCCTCCAGGTGAGCAGGGCTCCACCCCCAGAAGCCCCCAGCAGCTATTGCAGCGCTCATCCCCTCCAGGTGAGCAGGGCTCCACCCCCAGAAGCCCCCAGCAGCCATTGCAGCGCTCATCCCCTCCAGGTGAGCAGGGCTCCACCCC
>QEPC01001301.1:5376838-5404317 GCA_003113815.1 Sphenodon punctatus
TGTCTCCCCCTCCTTGTCTTTTAGATTGTAAGCCACAGGCAGGGACCGCATCTGATTGTATGTTCTGTACAGCGCCAGGTTGCAACTGGCGCTTTATAAATGTTTAATAATAATAATAATAATAGTGCTGGGCCCTTTACCTGAACCAGGAGAGCCAGGAGAGGTTGGGTGTGGCAGGGCCAATCCAGAGTGAAAAGTCTGAGTAAGGTTCAGTGCTGAGGAGGCTACAGTAGGAGCAGGAGCTAGGGAGAGTTCTGCCTTAGACAGCAAGCTGCTTGAGATAGGTCTGGACATTATTATTTTATTATAAGATACAGGGACTATATATCTGGTGAAGGGAAATTGGTTGTAAATAAAGGACACAGAGTTGATTTCCCCAGAGAGAAACTGACAGAAGAGACTCTGCGGGGCCTAATCCTGAAAGGACTTACCCGGATGAAAGGACTTACCCCTGCTACAAGCTATTATTAGAGCTGGTCATTTTTAGCCAAATCCTATTCACATTCAAGTTGATGTGAATTTTGCCCTTTACTTCAATGAGTCACAGATTCACTCACATTGAATAGAAATGTGGGGGGGGTGGGTTTCAGTCCTGTGAAATATTGCATCAAACAAAAAAAACCCACAACCACACACACCTCATTTTCCGAGATATCTTGTGTTGATATGTTCTACGATAGTTGGCTTCATTTTCCCAGTTCATCAGTTCACAGACAACATTTTCTTTGCCCTAATGTTGGTAGAGATTATAGCATAATAGTACCCGAGACATGAGAATGTATTTTGTCTAATCTAAACCACATACACTGCCATCTAGAAACGCTTGTAACAACAGCTGTGCTCTGTGGCATGTGGGGGGTGGGAAGGAAAGACGATGGGCACAGCAGTATCTACCTTCCTCATTGCTTCGGCCTTTATAGATACCACATTAAATGAATTAGATTCCCTGATGAAGACAGAAAGCCCTGATGGGTCTAGACATGCTCAAACATACCCTGCAGGCACTGCTTTGGTGTTCATGCTCAAGCAGAGAATTTGCTCATTCACAATTTCCAACCGAAAGCACCTCAGGATACACTACATATGCAGAAGGAAAGCTTGAAATGATCAGTGGGATACTGAAATCTTACTGAGCCAAGAGAGCTTGGAAAGATGCACCAAGAGAGCTTGGTTTTCATGTGCTCTCTTTTGTACTCAGAAAATTCAACATAGGTGTTTGGGGAGACTTCCCACAGGGTGTCAAGCGGTGCCTCCCAAGAAGCTATCAAACTAACCAGTTCTAGCCAGAGTTACCCTGGTCGGCAGCCAGATGGGGTAAGGCCAACGAGAAGCCCCTCAACAAGCTTAGTTTTGTTCTCATTAACAAACTAGGGGCCGATCCAAGGTTCGCAAGCACCGGTGGCGCCAAAAGCAGTTGGGGCTCAGGCCGCTTTTATACGAGGCGCTGAAAAGCACCTCCTGAGTCCCGCGTTGAAAGAAAAGCCGCGTGGCGAGTGTTTACATGCTCCCCGCGCTGCCGGAGGTGACGTGCTCCCTGTTGCCGACAACGGGGAGCATGTCACTTCTGGCAGCGCGGGGAGCACGTAAACACTCCCCACGGGGCTTTTCTCTCAACGCGGGACTCAGGAGGCGCCGTGCTCCCTGTTGCCGACAACGGGGAGCATGTCACTTCTGGCAGCGCGGGGAGCATGTAAACACTCCCCACGGGGCTTTTCTCTCAACGCGGGACTCAGGAGGCGCTTTTCAGCGCCTCGTATAAAAGCGGCCTCCGTTAGGAGAGTAGATGAAGGCCCTCTTCCCCCTTCCCATCTCAGGGAGGGAAGGGGAAGAAGAGGGTTATGGGCTGTTTTCTCCCAGCCCAAGCCTGCCTCTGCAGAGCCACTACCACTACTCATAACCCTATTCCAACTCCCCCACTTCAGGGAGGGAAGGGAGAAAGGGCAGTAAGTGTAGCAAGTGGCTCAGCAGAGGAAGAGGTAGGGCTGTGGTGACGGCAGCATTACCCACACGTGCAAAACACGCACACGCAAGTCTGTGCCTCAGGCACAGGTGAGCAATGAATCAGGGCCTAAGTTTAAAAGAAGAGTTAAATGGATTACAAAATCCTAAGCATGAAAAACTTCATGGAAGATTTAGCTTTAAATAAAAAATTAAGTAAAACTCTCTCATTTTAAACGTTGGTTGGTAGAATAAGGGCGCTTTTAGACGAGACAAATTTGCACATGGTTGGTAAAAAAATGCGCGTTTAAACACCGAAACCGTTTTAAATGTGCATTTGCCATGATCTTGTAAAAGCCCAAACCGTTTTGAATGTGGTTTTTAAATAATGCACATTTTTTAAAACCGGTTTTGAGCCTCTCTGATGATCGGGGGGTGCCGAAACCGGTTTTAAAAAATGCGCATTATTTAAAAACCACATTCAAAACGGTTTGGGCTTTTACACGATCATGGCAAATGCGCATTTAAAACGGTTTAGGTGTTTAAACGAGCATTAAAACAGACACTTTTTTTTTTACCAACCATGCGCAAATTTGTCTCGTCTAAAAGCGCCCTAATGGGGGCCCGCCCATGTGCCATTCAGACCCAGGCCTCAAGAAAATCCTGGTTCTATCTCAAGACTGTGGGAACAGAGGGAACCCAGCACCTCTCAGCATTAAGCTGTAGTCAGAATCCATTTTCTGTCTTATTTTTCAGGCTCCCCAATCTAAGTCTGCGCAACGCTAAGCAAAATGGCATTACTGCTAATCACTAATAATATTACTAATATTGCATAATACTCAATAATGCATAAATCTGAAAGACCGCCTATCCTACCACGCTCCTCTGGTTGGCCGGGGCCCGCCCTCCTGCGGGTTCCGTCTGTCGCCCTTATCCGTGGGGTGGGGGCGAGCGGAAGAGCATTCTCAGTTGCTGCCCCCGTTTTGCGGAACTCCCTTCCTCAGGAGGTTCTTTGGAGCCTGAGCATCTTTGGGAGGTGATGCGAAACTATTGATTTGAAAGAGCATTTGGCAGGTAGGGATAAAACAGGGATTCGGTGGGTCTTTGGGGTAGGATTGTAGGGAGACAGTTTGAGGGGAGGGATGTGTGTTTTTATTGTTGAATTTTACTGGGGTTTTTTTATGGATTGTGAGCTGCTCTGAGCCTTATGGGAAGGGTGGCATATAAATTTGAATAAATCATAATTTATGAATTATTTATTAATTATTATTATTATTAATACAAGGGTGAAAAACATTCTATCTCCCAGGGGCCACTTTGAAAATTAGTACAAGCTCCAAGGGCCACAAAGAAGTTGGGGGGGCAGGAGCTGAGGAAAGAGGGTCGAAATCATGGATCTGTGCCAGGAATCAGTCCCCTACTCTTGTGTGCACGCCCTCATCTCTGCTCTCTTACCCTGATCTCAAGACTTTCAACGCTTGGGGGAAGGAACTGAATCAAGGGGCCTAAATCCAGGAACTGGAAAGGGGCCACATAAAAACTAGCAGTGGGCTGCATTTGGCCCCCAGGCCTAAGGCTCTCCACCCATGTGGGCATAATATATTTATTTAGTCAAACTTACATGCCACCCTCCCCCACAGAGGCTCAGGGCAGCTTACAACCCTAAAAAAAAGGAATAAAAATAATCAAACTCAATAAATCCCCTTAATGCCCCACTCAGCCCTCCACCTCCCACCCAATTCCATCCAACCCTATCCCTGCTTGCCAAACACAAAGGTCTTACATTGTTTCTGGAAAATGAACGGGCTCAAGTTTAGGCAGACCCCACCCCCACGAGACGAGAGTTGCAGGGCTGCATAGGGCACCATTATGGCCCTCCAACATGTATGATGGGTGGGGAGGCACTTGACTAAAAACACCATCTCTGTCACTCGGGACCAACACGGTAACCACACTCTCTCCGAATTTAAAAGAAGAAAAAGTGGTAACGTGAGACATGTCAACAGGCAAAGCAACCCCCATATGGTCACACGGGTGTACACGGCCAGATCCTCAGCTTGTGCCAATGGATAGGAGCCATGTTGATTCATATCCCTCAAGAGCTGCTCTGCTCACTAGAAAATTGGTTGCTTAAACAGATATCATTCAGTGTCCAATATCATCTCTCCTCCATTCAGTATCCTCTTTCTACCGTCAGAGGCCATGAAAACAGCTATTCAAGCATTACCTCTGAAATCCTAATTGTGGAAACAGTCCAGTGGTTAAAGAAATAGGTAGACTTACCCTTTTTCTAATATGACAGCCATTGTAGCCTAGTGGGTAAGGCGCTGGACTTGAGACACCAGGGTTCACATCCCATCTTAGCCATGAACTCCTTGGGTGGCCTTTGACAATCACCCTTACCTCAGTTCCTCATCTGTAAAATGATAATGGTCTACCACACAGCGAGGGGGAACTAGTGGTAGTCAGCAACCAACCTTACCATGCGGTAGGTTATCATTCCCATTTTACAGATGAGAAACTGAGGCTGAAAAACTGACTGACAGGACTGTAAAGCACTTTGAGTAGAGAAAGGACTGTACAAATGATTAATAATCTATCTATATAAAATTCTGATGTCTGTCTGTTGGTTGGTCAGTTGGTTCGGCCTAAAGCTTTTTTATTTTAAGTTGTAGAGGGTCCATTGAGGTCTTAAATGAAGGATCATCAAAACCTTTAGCGTCTGACCGTTACAGGGCCATGACCTATGGCTGGGGCCGAAGTTACATCCACCCAACGTCAGCCCATAGGTAAAGGAAAGGGAAAAGTAGTTGCTGCTGTTACAGCTGCTGTACAGCTGTTACTGATGTCACAATAGGCTGTGGAGTAAGCAGTAGGGTTAGCACAGTAGGGATCAAACAGATCCCTGTAGGGTAGGCACAGATGGCCAGGTTCAAAGTTGCATCTACTCAGCAAAGGAAACAGCAGTTGCTGCAGTTACAGCTGCTGTACAGCCATTGCTGATGTAACAACAGGCTGACCATAGCCAAGTTGGAGGAGTTAGCAGCAGGATTGGCACTGTAGGGATCAATCACGGGGTAGTCATAGTTATGAATTATCGTGGTTTAACAGCTAGTATTAAGAGCCACAGTCGGTAACAAACTCTCACTGAACAGCTCCTATGCTGTTCGATGGGAGTCAGGAGAGCAAAAATGTCTGGTTGGTGACTATTCTAGCTTTCCTCCAGCAACACCTGTGTTCTGTGATTACAAACAATGAAGGGGAGTCCAGGGGTGGGGTGGGGGCTGAAGTTGGGGGGGGTCCCCATCCTTCACCTGCCTCTGCCTGCTAGTAGTGCTGCAGCAGCCGCGGGACACCAATTTGACTGGAAGATAAAGCTGTTTGTTTACAAACAATGCCTCCCCATGTGAGTGATCAGAAGGTTGTTGCCTTGTAAAGAAGGTTCTTTGAGATGGCTCCTAACATTCTCACAACTGGGTTCTGCATGCTCACCATATTCAAATAATAGACCACATGATGGTCTCGAGCTCCTCTAGTATAAAAAGCACTCTCCCCCTCAGAATGGCAGTTCCTTCCAACCTTTCTAGGAATATAAGAAAATTCCATGCAGGACTGGAAGGGAGGGTGTTGTGAGAATGTTCGGAGCCATCTCAAAGAACCTTGTTTACAAGGCAGCAACCTTCTGTTCGTCGAGTGGTTCCTCACAGAAGGTTTTTACTTGGCTCCACTGGGTGGTGGGTCTGTGGGTGCGCCGGTAAATGGGCAGGTCGTGCACATGGCTGCACATGCATCCCCACTCATCCGCACCTACAGAGCAACCGCCGTTTTCCCTCGTTGCTCCGAGTGTGGGGACGAGATGGGGGGTGAGTAGGGATGTATGTTAGGCAGGCACGCGCACGCACCCCCACTCACTGTGGGCGCACACACTGCGTCATTCACACAGGACTCCCCCACCCATGAACACACAGAAATCTGCATGTTCATGGGTGGGAGAGGCCCATGTAAAAAGGGCCACATTCTCACAACTGTTTTACTTATACTATCTTATGTAGGAATTTAGGATGTAAAGCAATATCTATTCTATCTTGGAACATCTGCAAATATGGTTCTGAGATTATTATGGCTGCTATTTCACTAACTCTTCTTAATGAAGTTATTGCTAACAGGAATACTGTCTTTAAACCCACCCCCCATAACCAGTTCATTTGCGCCCCCCATATAATCAATTCACACTGTCCCAGGAGCGCAAATGAAATGGTTATGGGTGGGGGGGTAGCATGAATTGATTATATGGGGGGCGGGGCACAAATGAACTGGTTATGGAGTGAGGGAAACATTCATTGATTATGGGGGCACAACTGAACTGGTTATGTCTCTTTTCACGGCATAATGCGCTTAATAGGCTGGCTGCATTTTGGGTGTCGTGTGTGTTTGATAGCAGTGCCCCCAGGCCCGCCAAGCCAGTGAGACACAAAGAGGGAGGCCCATCATGACTTCTTGGCCAGGGGCCCATTGCACCCTAGTGACGTCCCTGGTCTAGCATGCGTGACTGATCAATTTGAATGTGTGTGTGAGGTAAGAGCATGTGTGTAGGGTGTATGGATGAGTGTGTGATCAATTTTAATGAATGTGTGAGATGAGAGCATGTGTGTACTGTGTCTGAATGACTGTGTGTGAGATCAGTTAGAATGAGTGTGTGTGTAAAAGGTGAGCGCACGTGTGTGAATGAGTGAGAGACCTCTTTTACACAAGATGCACCGACGCAGTGGCATGGGTGGGCGTGTATTGTATGAAAGCAGTCGCTTGTGCGCTCCTGTGTAACACGCATCTCCACCCATCACCCCTGCACAGAGAAACCTGCAAAAAAACAGGTTGCTCCATGTGAGGGATGTGGGGGGATGGGTGAGCAGCTGTGTGCATCTGCAGTGTTCTTGTGTCTGGGGCCAGTTTATGCATTAACAAAACTATTAAGTTTCAAAAGAAAGGCAAATTACCTAGACAAAAAACCTTCGGTTTAAGAAATTTGTTAAGGCGGCATTACAAATTATACTCAGATGTTAACATGACAGTAAATTGTATGTTAAGGCAACTTTATTAAATATCAGACCAATCTATACATTTTTCTTTTCTTATTCATTAATAAAAAAAGATACGACTTAACTGAAATTAAACCGTTTCCATTCCTCATTACATATAAGTATTGTTCAGTCACCATACCACACACATGCAGCTTAATCAGTTACATCATTTTATTTTTTTATTAATGAATAAGAGAGAAATGTATAGATTGGTCTGATATTTAATAAAGTTTGTGATGTATCCCGTATAAAAAGAATATATTTTTGACCATCTGTGTTTTAATGTATTGAACATTAGAATTAACCTATGTATGGTGAATTTCTAATGAATTGTCTCTATAATGTCCTTTTAGCTGTAATCTGGGAGAAGAGAGATAATCAGTCTGTGGGTGTTTTCAGACATGACGCTAACCCTAGTTTAACCACACTTAAACATTTCTTATGCATGTTGCAGGCTGCATAGGGCACCAATACAGCCCTGCAACATGTATAAAAAATGTTAAAGTGTGCTTAAACTGGGGTTAGCGTTATGTCTGAAAACACCCTGTCTCTCTTAAGGATTCAACATTTTTCTGTTTACCAGTTTCAAGGGACATGACTCCCAAACAGGGCAGAAAAAGGTCTTGTTTGTCTGGATCTTAGTCATTGTTAAATCCTATCTCAGATGATAGCCACCTTTTTGGTATGTATCAGCAGGTTATTTACTATGTACTTTGAAAATTCTCATTGTCAGCTGTCTTGACCTGACGTCATCTAAACTGACTTCTAAGTATTTTCATTCTATAAAGAGGGAGAGGGAAAACTGATCCTTTAGAAAGCTCTAGTTTTTCTCACCTTCATATGGCAGTATGGGACACAGGACTGTGTGAATATGAAAGTATATTCTTTTGATGCATTGAGCCAACAGCAATAATTAACGCATATGTTATTTCTTATAGATGTTAAGATCTTTGAACTTATAACAGAACTGTTCCTTGAACAGAAATGTCCTTTTAAATCATGTATTTGTAACTGACACTGGGTATTTTCAGATGTTACGAGATCACAGTGAACCCCGGTCAATACCCACATGAACGTCCGTTAGGCAGCCGCCAGATGTTCACCATGGTTGATTCCCACGTGGGGTCAATTTCAACCACGCTTCCGGGGCTCCCCGCCAGACAATCCCGGAAAGCATGGTCAAAGAGATTCCCGGTGGGAACCAACAAAAAGTAACATCTGGCCGGCAAACACGGCCCGGAATCCCCAGCGGGATTCCAGGCTGTGGTCAAATTGGGCGGGTGCTGCGGCCGCATCGGCCGCGGCGCCCACCCATCTCCCCAGAGGGTGGACGGCGGGGGAGCCCCACTCCTCCCCGATTCCCCACCAGGATCACCCGGCACGTCTGTTTGGGGCTTTTATTGGCCACGGGGGGGTGGTTGTTCTGTTCACCCCCACCGGGGATCCACCATGGTGAATCAGGACGGCGTAACGTCTGAAAATACCCACTGTTTCTCTTTTGTACTATGTTTTTATTTGAATTTAAGTAAACTATGCTTTATTTATATAACATTCTTTGTCTCATAGCCTCATTTATAAATAATATTGTCTTTACAATACTTTGCTGAGCTGGCTGGCTTATAGCACAGTGTAAACTGAGTTTCCACATATTGGAGAATTAGCACCCTATATTCAGACCAGATTATGTCAGGCCTGGACCACTAAGTGCATTTTCCTTTTGAGGAAACTGAGGCACAACGCGACAAGTTGCGTTAACATACGATTTACTGTCATGTTAACGTTTGAGTATAATTTGTAATGCCGCCTTAACAAGCTTCTTAAACCGAAGGTGTTTTGTCTAGGTAATTAATAATAAAACAGAGTTGTGGCTTGTTTGCCACGTATGCTGACATAGTCAACTCAAAGTTCCCTCTACCTTTCTTTTCAACATTTGTTCCTTAAAAATCTTTAGCCTCCTAAGCCAATTTCTCTTCAAACTGGTGCTCTATTGATTAATCTGATTAACTGTCCATACATTACACGAGAAGGTGGTCTCATCAGCAATTCTGAAAGGTCCCTTGCGACTCATACCAAAAGCAAGTGAGACAGATTCCAGGTTAAAATGAGATAACTCAGCATTGCTTCTTAACTAGCCAATGTCTGGTTAGAACCATCCACCTAGGACCATGTTCGAGAAAATGCTAGGAGTCCCATCAGTAGCAGGACTGAAGGTTTACACTATGGTGAGGTGCCACGATACCTCCACTGAGCCCACTGTACAGCCGCTGATTGGCGAGGCCTGTTGCTGGCTTCCCCATATTACAGCCAGTGAGAGGAAAAGAGATTGAGAGAGAAGTGACTTGCCCAAGACCATTGTAATCAGCGCTTAATTTGTAAGCCCCAGAAGCCACGCCTAGACCTCTAACAAGTAGCAGATTTTCTGCTTGCAAGTAATCCCCATAATTTTAGGCAGCCCTATCAGATGCCCAAGGGATGCTCACACATCCAACAGGCTGCTCAACAATGCAGAGATCTTCAGTAGACCCACCACCACCAATTACCTGGGAGCTGCAGGGGGCTCCAGTTAGTGACAGAGGAACTCCAGGGAGTTCTGGGCAATAATGGTGAAGTTTCAGGAGGCACACTCCAGGGGATGAGGGATGCCTAGGGTTAGCATTTAAAAACATGGGCTTTAGGGAAATGTAGTTTGTCCGAAGACTCTTGTGATTGAAAAGGCTTCTTGCAGACTACATCTCCCAGAATGTTGTGCACCATGCCCTCGAATTGGAGGGAGGTCACCAATTATATCCGGCCTCCTCGCAATTGGGGACATACTAAATTGAACAACAAAAAAGGCCAATTGGAAACCAACAGCGGAAAACACGAATGCCAAATGGAAGTAATGAGGCTTTGTGAATGCCGATACACCTTTAATGAGCAACGAACCAATAAAATGGCAATAAAATGCTTATCTGAAACAAAAGGAGTGGGGTGGATCTGGGAAGACTAAAAAAGGCCAGAATGGGGGAGAAACGTGAAGCCGCCATGGAGAGGAAATGGAAAGGCAAGGGTGGGGTGGGGGGCTGGGTGGAATGACAGGTAAGAGGCCACGAGGAACAACTGGAATGACGGGGCTGGACGGAATGGCGGGTAGGAGGTCTCCATGAGTGGCTGCAACGGCAGGGAGTGGGGCGGAATGATGGGTAAGAGGCCATCGGGAGTGGTTGGAACAATCCAGCCCTCACCGTTCCAGCCACTCCCGGTGGCCTCTTACCTGCCATTCCACCCAGCCCCAGATGTAGGATTTTACCAGCCCTAGGCACTTCTCAGGCTGCTGCCCCCCAAAACCATGCTCCACGGATGCCTCCCCCCTCCCCCCAGTTCACTAGGCTGCCTGGCCAAAGCTTCAAGTCAGCTGTCCATGTGACTCTTGTGTCCCCATTGCCCACACAGTGCAGCTTGCTACTATGCGCTATTGCATGGGTGCACATGGTTGCTGCCATCTTTGCTCTCTGGAGCTGCTGGACTACATTCCCCAGCTAGGGTGGCCATACCGCCCCTTTAAAAGAGGACACTTATGAAAAATACATGGTGCAGGGCTGCACTGGAACCAATGTAGCCCTGCAACATGTATTTTTTGTCAGTGTCCTCTTTTAAAGGGAAGGTCAGGCCACCTTATCCCCAACATGCTCCAGAAAGAAAAGATGGAGGCAACAATGCATCCACACAACAGCGCATACCAGCAACCTACGCTACTGGGCATGAGCACAATGGGGTGTGTGGCTGTGGAGTGCTGCTGGCACCACCACAAAGCAGGTTTGCTGGGCAAGGGGGCTGGCAGACGGAACGTGGGTCGAGGCAGTACTGCTGTGGAGGCGGCGGCGGCAATGTGGTGGCATGGCCATGTGGAGAAGCGTCTCTGCTGCAGAGCTGCCCCAAGCACATTACTTCCAATTGGCATTCATATTGTTGTCGTCTCTATTGGTTTCCAATTGGCATTCTTTGTCATTTGATTTAATATGCCCTCTATGGAGGAGGGAGGTCAAAGATAACTGGTGACCTCCCTCCCATCGGAGAGCACGGTGCACAGCATTCTGGGACACATAGTCCACAAGAAGCCTTTTCAGCCACAGAGTCGTCTGACAAACTATGTTTCCCGAGCCCCACAGCACAGGCACATCTGCTCAATTTGTTTCAGCAGCCCTCATCCCCCAGAACGTGCCCCCTCCCCCAGTCCTGCTGCCGTTCGGAGTCCCCCTGCAACCGCAGGTAATTTGGAGTTGGGTGTTAGAAACAGCTATGCTGATGGGCGGGCAGCTCGCCGGGCATTGTGCGAGCCATCAATGGTATTCGTCCTTCCTCGGGTGAGTTCAAGTACCATGGATTTGACAAGTTTGCTGGGATGCCCGTTTCAGCCCTACCCACGCCCTCTACACCCACTGAGCTTGTGAAAGCAGGGAACTGAACCAGTCTCCAGCTAGCAACCCAACCACTAGAGTAACCTGCCCTCTCTACAGCTGAATATAAAACAGAAGTTTTTGCGATTTGACCTATACAACCACCACCACCACAGGAGGCAGGGTAGGAGAAATCAAATGAACTAGCCAACGCTGAAATGGCCAATATCGGCCTTTCCTGGTCTTTTACTTTTCAAGTTGTATGCTCCTAATGGGAACATTTTGCGGGGATCAGTCCCCACTCCCCCTTGAATTTAATTGCTGGGACTGAGCCCCCCCCCCCAAAAAAATTAAGCTTCGATTGTAATTTTAGGATTCCCAGTTCCAAGTCCAGACGGGCTCCCACACTTAGTGCATCAAGATAAACTAAAGAGTGCAACATTGTTATCAATACAGCCCCTTCACTGTTCAAGCGTGCTTTACACCCTCACAGCCAGCCCTGTGAAGTAGGTCTATTATTCCCCTTTTACAGATGGGGAACTAAGGCCGAGAAATAGTGACTTACCCAAGGCCACCCAGCGTGTTCATGATAAGAGTTGATTTGAACCCTTGTTTCCCATGTCCAGCTCCTTCCCTGGCTTTTGATACAGAAGTTTAGCTAGAACCATTAAGTGTGACTCTACTGGCTTCAGTGGAATTTAAACCACTAAAGACCTGATGAGAATCTGGCTTTAGATGTTTCCAGTTTTTATTGGACACCAGATGTTAAATCTTTAAACATCCAGCTATGTTGGGAGGGGAGGGGGGTACGACGACTCTGTTTTGTTTATGATGCTTTTGAGTCTCCTTTACCTCCATTTCTCACACACTTGAGTAATTCATCCTGACTGATTTGAAACATACCACAGCATCAGAGACCTTGATGCAGCTGCACCTTCACTTAGTAGCCCATCTCATCATCTTAGCTTTGCCCTGACTAATATACTCTCCCTTTCCCCCAAAGAGCGAGTGCAAGGTTGCATTTGTATTGAAAAGCCTCACATTTCAATAGCAGGAGTGAACTATTAACCTAATTGTCTACATGAGGCTTTTAATAGAAGCCCTCAGGCACATCAATGGGGTGCTGAGCCATCTGTGAGCAGGCTCTGGAAAACAACAGCAGCTAACCTTGGATCTCAGCTGATGATCAACTGAGAGTATAACCCAGCTACAACTAGGTTCAGAACAGATCCACACGATCGTGGGGGGGGGGGGAGATGGTTTGATACCATCCACAGTGACAGATGCTGCTGGCATGTAAAATTGCTCACCTTATAAAGAATGTTATAATCAGGGAAGAATCCATGTTTGCTGAATTTCTCTCATTGGCAGCAATAGGGAAAACGCAGTGAACACGGGTTCCTGGCTGTAAGATTACCTAAAATTTAGTCAGATTGTACCTATCCCTCAGATTAAAGACATCTAAGGCCTCTGAAATACTTTGTTACTTAAAATCCGATTGAACAGGGGGGAATGCACTTGTATTAATGCTTCTGAATGGTTCCCTCCCTGGATAGCTGCCAGCAGGGATTGACTTTGGTTTTTATGGTTACACAATTTAAACACAGCTCTGCAGATAGAATTCGGGATGACACAAAGGGCGCAGCATGCAAACCCTTTTTGGGGGGAGGGGGCAGGGGGGGGGAGATTTCCAATCCACAAAACAGCCATGATGTTCACTCCAGAATGCATTAAGGGTTACAGTTTTAAAACTCAGTAGCTAATTACACCCATGAAATCTGACTGCGCAGGAATCAGCTGGGTAATTAATTCTACAAAGACACGAGATTTGGCTCAGATGCTTTTTTCCAAAGGGGCTGAGGCATTCAGCACCTTCCCACTGAGTCAGTGTGAGCTGTGTGTGTGGCAGGTTCTCCCAGGACTTGAACCCAGAACAGCTAGCTCCGGAGACGCTGGCCCTTCTCAGAGAGCTATACAAAGAATAATAAAGCAGGCTCAGGCCCACAAAACACGAGGCATGTTGTGCTGGCCATGGTTACCAGCCCGCCCACCAGTGCCTGATTGGCCTTGTAGGACCTCTACCATGAGTGGTCAAGGACAGCGATACGCTTCTGGGTCTCTCTCCAGACCAGCACCCTGTCTTGTGCAACAGGCCTCCTCTGCCGCGTGCTGCTTCCTAGCTCCTTGTTCTTAATTTCTACAGCCTTGTCCTGGACCCCCAGCCCTTCAGCCTTGCTTCTTCCCTCGCCTGCCTTCAGCTCTGGTCCTTAGCCTCATCTGCCCCTTCTGGGCGTCTCTCCTCTCCAGACTGACCTCCCAGTTACAACCTCCACTTCACACTTGGACACCATCTTAAAGGTTGGCCCCTGCTGCTCTTCCATTATCTCCTGGACTGACTCCGCCCTGGTATTGGTTTTCTGCCTGGGATCCCAACTTTAACTCCACCTGCCCCCAACTCCTGACATCTTTGGTCTTGGCCCCAATTCTGACACCACTTGTTGTGGGCCTGATTCTGCTCCCATTTGTCATGAATCCAATACCAATGGCCACCCATGACTCGTCTCTAACAATAGGGCAGTGCGTATTATTGAGAATGAGACTTATTTAGGCACCTGATTTTGAGCTCCAATATTTGAAAATCTTGGCTGCAAACCTTAAGGTTTAGCCACATATTTTCCACAAAAAACAAAAATAAACAAACAAACAAACAAACCCACAACCAAAGAGATGCAGGACAGAGGTGGACAATGGTATGCACAGCCCATAACTAAAGCAGGTCTAGTTTTCAAAAGTGTCTAGGAGGCTTAAGAGCCTAAATTACATGATTTTCACATTTCATCTTTTGAAAACCAATGGGACTTAGGCAAGCACAGCAATCCTCTGGCAGGTCACATACCTGTGAACCCCACTCATTTCAATGGGGACTCGCACTGCAGGTCACTTAGATGCTTTTGAAAACTTGACCCAGCCTCCCAAATGGATCCAAGCATTCAGTATTGTTCCTCTAATTTTATCTTCATATAGAATCCAAGTATCCACGACCTTTACACGCTTCCGAAAAGCAAGCGTAGAAATGCCACCATTACTATTGGGTACCATTTGTCTCTCACTGACCATAATACTCCTCGCCTAGAGGAGTTTAACTCTATAGACTCGATTTGCACTTTGTCACGTAAGAACACATCTAAATGGACTGGACCATGTGGCTCATCAGAGTTGTGTGTCTAAGGCAGATCAGTTTTTGTGGCCTATGGTTCACAAGGGAGTGATGTAGCCAGCACCCACGACCGACTGCCTTTGACTTCCCCAACCCAATGGACCAAGCACCCAGTCACAGCTGGGTGGACCAGAGGCAACAATCCAGCATGAAACCAACCAGGACTTGAACCCACAGTCATGAGGAATGTAGTCAAGTGCCTAACCTTTATCTTGCACCAGCATCTCCAGCTCTTCTCGGATTCCATCATACCAGTTAGTGATGTCCACATGGAGAGAGTAATCGCAACAGGATTTGGTGTCCGCTGCCTCGTGCCACTTCTCAAATGAGGTTAATAAACTGGACCCAGGTTCAGGGAGCACATGATCAACTGCAATGAAGAGGACGCACTTGATTCACAAATGGCACACATCTCATGTCCGCAATTGCTTCAACAACCCACGCTGCACATGGTAGTGGTTTCAGCTGTAGTCGCCATAGCACTCTCTAAGAGGCAGGGCACATCAGAAAGGAGAGGGGTGATGTGCTGCATCACAGTATCACTCCAACACCTTCCCCCACTTCCAGTACAGGCTTATTCCTTGTGAAGCATCATATAGACACATTGCTATGAAAGGGGTGGGGCCAATCCCAGCCGGTCCGCAGCCTGACCCAACCAGAGCCTGAATGGATCAGGTGAAAGTTACCACCAAAACTAGACGTGGAAATTGCACTCACTATGGGGCTACAGACCTATAGTATGGAAGGGGCTGCAGGCTGAACTCTGGGGCTCTATGGTGACACTCTCAAACCTCATGGTTCATGAACTGAATTTACAGAATGTCTTTTTACAATGTGGGAGGGAAAAAGGCACTTTATGGGACACCACATTGGGTGATTTTAGATGGACAGCACCCACGCCTCTGCTCCGACTCACGGCCCATCCATCTAAAGGCGGGACACCGGACGTGCAGGCAGAGCAGAGGTGGAGCAGGTGGCTGCAACTCCGCTCTCGGACGGGGTGTTGCCCCAGGCAATGCCACAGAGTCATAGGCAGCAGCCTAGAATGTCGGGGGATCTGCCCACAGCTCTATGGTGTGGGGGAGAGGGGCGCCACAAAGGCCGACCACAGGCCACAGCAGCTGCTGGGTCCATATAAACCCAGTGCAGGTGGGGCTGGACGCAGGGCTGGCTACCCGTGGAGCAAATTTGGGGTTGGCCACCAGCCCGGTATCCATCTAAAGACACCCAATATCCGTAGACAAAACTATACCAATAGTTGCGTTAAGCAATTACAATAAGGAAGTCAGTTTTTTAAAAAAAGGTGCAACAGAAACGATATGTTTTAGACATTTCTCACGGATGCAAGTGCATCGGTTACAACTGGCCAACTCTTGCATCTATGAAATATTTGAACTTGCCTTTGAGCTCCTTGATTATAAGCCCCTGGGAGCAGGGAGCAGTCTCTAATCACAACTGTTAACAGGAGATGTTACCTATGCTACTGCTTCTTCCTAAGGGACTTTGGGTTATTCATTCATCTCAAGCTGACCCTGGGGAAGTTGTCCACTGTGGACACTAGGTGAAATTTATACAACAGGTCCTTCCCCATCCCAGTTTGATATTGAAGGGTAACTTACTGATCATGGTGGTGCCTCCTGCAAGAGCTGCCTTCGTGCCTTGATAGAAGTCATCAACAGCAGGCATTCCTTGATATGGCTTCTGTAGGTAAGTATTGACATCGATCCCACCAGGGATAACCATACGTCCATTGGCCTCTATGGTCTTTACGCCCCCAGGAACAATTAAATTCTCTCCTATTTGTCTAAACAACACGAAAAGGCTCTTTTATCATTTTGCTTAAGAAAAAGAAGGGTAATACAAAATCTACATGAACCCATTTAATAACAGACCTTAATATCACTCAAATAAACTTCAATTAATACCTGCACCCAGCTTTAGAAGATTCAGCTTCTGTTTACAGGCATATTTTAGTATTATCAATACAGGAATAATAGTGGGACTTAACATTTAGTTTTTGTTATTCTTTTATAATCCCTTGCATCAAAACACTTTCTAAACTCAAGAACAAAAGTTAAAGTCTGTCCTTGGCCATTTGGCTCATCATGGTTCTGTGGTCAACACACATCAGTTTCTGTGGCCTACGGTGCACAAGGGAGTGATGTGGTCAGCACCACATCCAACTGCCTTTGTCTTCCCCAACCCAATGGATCAGGTACCCAATCGCAGTTGGGTGGACTGGAAGCAACCATCCAGCGTGAAGCCAACCAGCACTCGAACCCACAGTTTTGAGGGGTGTAGTCAAGTGCCTTAACCACTCAGCCACTATAACAAATAATCACAGGTTATGAATAATGATATGGCATAGTTATGATGAACAGTGTTGATATATGTGCTTTGTAAAAAGCAGCCTTCCTGTATTGCCACAACGTACGCACAGGAAAACCATGTACATACATAGTGAATTGCAGATAATGCTAAAACAGGAGGCCATATAGGTAAGCATGAATCTCTATCACAAAAACAACAGCACTGTCGACTCTTTGAAGTGCTAATGAACTTAAAGAGATTCAGAAAGACTCTTTGCAGAAAGGAACAAACAAAGCTGTTTTGTAGGAACAAAGAAGTTACTCACTGACTAATCAAAGAGCACTTTCCGACATGCAACCATTAAAGTGTACTTACGAGGTTGGGCACATGCAAATTAGGCGCAGCTTTGATAATGTCGGAAAGGTGCACCACGCATGATTGAAGCTTTTCAGCACACTGACAAATGCTCTCTACTGAGCTGGATTTTGTAGCTCGGTACAGCATGTTTGTCAGTGTGCTGAAAAGCTTCAATCATGTGCTGCGTGCCTTTCCGACGTTATCAAAGCCGCATCTAATTTGCATGCGCGTCCCACCGCACAAACTCATAATGCACGTCAGAAAGTGCCCAGTGAGTTTACTGCTGGTGGGTTGTTGTTTTTTTTAAAAAAACTAATGGGAAAAGAGGAGACACACGCAAAGAACCCAAGAGAACCCAGATGTGTTGCCAACATCTGAAGAGAGGCTATTTTTGCTTTTAAACTGTTTTACTTGGTCAAACTGACCAAGAATCATGAGCGCTTTTGACTGGGTAAGGGTTTAACCTAGGGTAATTTGTATGTCAAGCTAGCATCGCACATTATTTCTCTTTTATTTCATTTGTGGAACATTCGTACAAGTTCCCCTACTTAGTGACATCGGAAACCTTTTTACAAACTTTCTCTTTATAAGCTGGTGTCTGTGGATCACTGGAACTGAGTAAAAACTGAGATGGATCTGAAACATTTGATAAGATTGGGAGGGGGCCCCACCCCCTCCCAATAACCCTGCCACAGGGCGCTAGAGATGACGTGTTTGGAGCCCCCAGGGAAGGGGTCATAGTGAAAACAGGAGCTACTATGGGGGGCGGAAGTAGAGAAAATAGTGTAGCCCAGGGAGGTTGCTCCAGGTCACCTTGTGGTAAGGCCAGCCCTGCTCCCAGCCAGCCTCAGCCTTCGCCCACAAAGCTTGTGCTGCGGTCCTGGCTCCCAGTTAGCCACCCCACCCCAGAGCGGCAGCAGCAACCACATCAGGAAGGTTTCAAGGGCTGACAGGCTGGCACTTCAACCCTGTCCACTCTGAAAACTTCCTTCTTGGGGATGCCCATGGCAAGCAGCCTGGGCACTGTTTGAAAATTTTCAGAGTGCGTAGGGGAGGGAGCAGAGTCAATGCTCCTCTGTCCCCACCCACTCTGATCATCATCTAGCAGTGTTCAGGCAGCTTTGCAGAGGGCCCCCTAGAGTCCAGGGCCCAGACTCATCTGAGCCCCCACACTCCCTGGTAGCGATGCCCCTGTCATAAAGAGACATGCTGCAGAGCATACTGGGATTGTTAGCTAGGGCAGTAGGAGCACCTGAGGCAGGGAGGAACGTGTGAAAACAAGATTTATTTATATTTATATTTATATTAATTAAATTGCTACCCCACTCCTCTCGCCTCTGACATCCCGGCACAATTGACAAGAAGATAAGGCACAATTGTTCTCTTCTGCAGAAAATTTAAAATGCAAGAGAAGACAGTCTTGGAAATGCAGTCATACTCTGCACAATAACTTTACTTTCCTTCCCCGCCCACATCCCCTTTTTATTTGGCGGGGGGGTCGTGTGAAAAGGTTAGATCATAGGATGCAGCGGGTATAATGCACAGTTCCACTTAACAAAAAGTTTAACTCAGAAACCAAGGTTTAACAATCTTGCTAATTCCCTCACACACATGTATTTGTTCTAACGTGGGAAAGGATTAAACCTGATGTCAGTCTGTCTGCCCCATAATAAAGTCAGTGCAGAGGCACACAGCAGGATGGGCTGTCTAGTACAGATGGGCAATCAGATTGAATTAGGGATTCGGATCTGTAATTTGCAAATTTAGCTACTGATTACATATTTGGATTTTCCCACTGAAGTCAATGGGAAAGTGAGTCATAGCCTGAGTCCCATCCCTAGCTCCAGGACAGTGGGCCTGACCTTCCCCCACCCCTATTTCCCAGGGCTCTAGAGTGATACTTACCAGCCTCAGAGGGCTTAACTGAAGCACCGCCGCTGCTGCGGGTGTTCTGGCAGGCTCCCTGGCCAAGGCACGCTCCCTGCTCTGGAACGTGCCTCTGCAAAATGGTTGCTGGGGCTGTTTTGTGCAAGCACAAAATAGCCACCACCCCTAACCAAAATGGTGGTGATGTCATTATGACCACCATTTTGGTTAAGGGAGCTGGCCATTTGTGCATGCGCGAGAAGGCCCGGTGGCCATTTTGTGCATGCGGGAGAAGGTGCAGGGAGGACACCGCAGCAAGGGGTCCTGCTGGAGCCCCCACAGCAGTGACAGTGCTTCAGTCAAGCCCTCCGAGGCTGGTAAGTAGACTCAAGGGTCCCAGGTGATGGGGGCAGGGGAATCCGGATCTATAAGTAAGGATTCATCCCACATTGCGGATTGTATGGATTAATCTGCAACTGCTTGTTTTCGGATACTTGCAGATTAATCCGGAATGCCCATCCCTAATATCTACCAATGACCACAGCAACAGGAGGTCACTTTTAAAGCTGGGGAGGGAACAATAGATATGCAGGCTTACAATCACCTGTAAGGAGTTGAAGCAGCAGAAGAAAAGGTTCATGTGGATGCAGCCTGAATCTTCATTAACAAAACTGATCCACCTCTACACCACTCCGCAGCTATATTCATTAATTATTATTATAAACATTTATATAGCACTGGTCATGTACCTGGCACTGTACAGAACATAGACATAGACGCGGTCCCTGCCTGTGGGGTAAATATTACATTGTTTACCACATTATTTACCACGGTTGGTGCAGCTCCCGTCAAAGCAAAAGAGAGCAACTGTTCTCAATCTCCAGCACTGCTACAAAACAGCTTAGGGAGAGAAGTGCATATTGTAACCAATTCAAGATCAAATGCAATAACCCAGACTATGGTTTCAGTAGAGTAAACCCCCCCCGCCCCTCCGGGAGGGCAAACTTGTTACAGCAAGATGGAGAGAATCCTCTATTTAGCTGACCCCTCGCAATAGTCGTAAAAATGAAAAGTAGCCTTTTTGAGTCAATGCAATGTATTCCTCTCTTGGATATGCAGGCTATGAGATTCAGGTGCACTAATATTGTGGTATCATAAATGCATAAATTGTGGGTATCATTAATGCACATGCACAAAAACGGAGTATTGTAAAACCAACTTTATAATTCCATCTTCCAGGTATATGTCTGCATAGAAGGAATGGTCGTCATTGATAAGTCTTCCCCCTTTAATGAGTAGTCGATCACTCTGGGAAGGAGAAATGGAAGGAAAGGTTAGGAAATACGTTAGATCAACTATAAAGCATGTGCCAAACTTTCCAACAATGAGCCCAGAGCACCCGACATCCTCAGTGTACAGATTCCTGTTGCTGAGGAGTACCATGTCAAGGGCATCCATTTTCACAGCGTGGCTTCTGGGATTTAGCTAGTACTGAAGGGGGTGGTGGGTTTATTAGTCTCCGGTATTATTTGCATTTTTGGGTAGCCCTTTGAGACCATGACCGAAACAGATACTCGTACATCCTTTTTGGGGGGGGGGTATTCGATTTCGAATGATTGGTCTAGTCATTTCAGTTATTCCGGTCATTTCTTTATTTGTTACATCATTTTTGTGCATGTGCTATAGTGCTAGTATTGCCCAAATGACACAACAGAAACATAACAATGACCAAACCACCAAAATAACCAATTTGTTGTTTTGGGGGGGGGGGGTTAAAAAAGAAATTCAATGAAACGGAATAACCAAAATGGACACCCAACAGAACAAAAGAAGATGATGGTTATTACATAGGCCACCATTTTCTGTTCAGATAGGGAATGTTTAATGGGAAGTACTCGTTTCAGCTTTAAGTTTTAGCTTCATGATTCTCATCAAAATGACGCTGTCAAGGGGTGGTGGGGTGGTATCTGTGTTCCTAATAGCACCTCCGCTCATTAAAAATGAAAAGGAGGGATAGCAGATCATTGCATCCTGATCAGGGTCAGTTTTGCCAATAGGGAGAGGGAATTGTTCTTATTATACTGGGCCCCTGTGTGGGATTTAACCCAGCTGTTGTGCTTTAGTTGTGAGCCTCCTCGAGTCACCTTGGCGGGAGAGTGCAGAATACAAATTTTAAAAATGTAATGATGATGAATGATGAATTGGCTGCTTAGTCTGACAAATGTAAAAGGTGAAGCCAAAGTAGTTCAAATGATTTCTTTCATTAGACCAACTTCTGTTGAGGAGAACATGCAAGCCAACAGGCCACACAGGGCCCTTCCTCAGGCATGTACTGTAGCATGTTAGAATAAGCAAGCTTTTGGGCCACAAGGGGTTCTGCCTTGCTACGCTACATGCCTGAGGAAGGGCCCTGCATAGCTTGAAAGCTTGCACATTCTCACTAACAGAAGTTGGTCCGATAAAAGATGTCATCTGAACTACTTGGTCTCCACTGAGGACGTGCGAACAGAATGCGGTTCGGATGTTCGGCCATTTGGGTTCGGTCGTTCGGTTCAGCGGAGTTTGGTTCGGCCAAACATTCGGAATATTGCTATCGGTACCGATTTCGAAGATTTTTTTCAGTATCGGTATCATTTGGCCCTGAGACCACCCCTGGTCTCCATCCCTGGTGCCAGGAATTCTGCTCTCCCCCTCCCTGGGCCTTCCAGTTACATTTTCCCCTCCCAAATGGATTTTCCAGTCACGTATATCCCACCCCGAACTCATCCAAACTCACCCAAACGCGACTGAACTGTTCGGTCATTTTCAAGTTCGGTTCGGTCGTCCGAACGGACCAAGTTCGGTCCGAACTCCGAACGTCCGAACCGTGTTCACACATCCCTAGTCTCTACCTCTTAAATTTGGGACTTACATGGTGACCATGCACTCCCTCTAGAATGTGCAGTATCCATGGTTGGCCCCTGTGAATGTTTTGTTCAGAGAGTAGTTGCTCAACCACATTGTTGTTATGTTAGTGATTTAGCCAGCAAGCAATGTGTCCAAATGTCCGATTCTTTTGGTGCAGAATTGATCCAGGGGAGACACACCAGAGCGTAAAAGGGGCAGCAATCACCAGAGCAGGGAGACTGGGGCTGCCAGGGCAGAGATGACAGGGTTACAGTTTGGAAGTGCATCCTACCTGACAGGACAGTACGGTGTGGCAGGCCCGATCAAGCAGGCAGTAGGCAAATCTGGCCCATATGCTTGCAGAGCACTCCAGCAGCTGCCTGGGATTAGGGTGGCCAGATAGGGGACCCTTATGAGAAATGCAAGTTGCGGGGCTGCATTGCAGCCCTGCAACCTGCATTTCTCATAAGGGCCCCCTCAAATTTGCCTATCTGGCCACCCTAGCTGGGACCCCCTCCCGTTGCCTCCCAGCTCTAGGGCTCCTCAGCAACTGATCTCAGGAGTGGAGAGGAGCACTCCCTTTTAGAGAAAGCCTTCCCTGGTGCACTGAAGGAGCTCTCCTTGCCCGCTTCTTCCCAGGAAACACTCCCTGGGGTGCCAATCTTGCTTTCCTCTTCAGAGAGAAACTCTAAGGGGCTGGTCCCCCTCCCCCCACTGAGATCTACTGGAGACTATCTTGTGACCTATGGGCTCCGCAGCTATAGCAGCATAATTCTGACCCCAATCTTAATGTTACTAGTTCCAAGCCTGCCCTGGCACGTATGTAAAAGATAAGAGAATAGGTCCAAAAAGGGCTATTACTCAAGTTGGTTGGGACCTCTGACTGCTGGGGGCTGGAAGTATACAACAGGAAATGGATCAAATGGCTACAAACAGACATGACAACACCACACTATGGCCTGTTTTGTTCCAGACTTCACCTGCACGTGTGTGTAGGTGCTGCCAGATGTTGGCCTGTGATTGCCCCGAGTCATGTCGGTGACTAGTCCAAGCTGTGACCTCGAAAAACTCCAAGGTCACAGCCTGGGCTAAGGCCTGCCAGACCAGGCTAAAGTGGACCACAGCCGGTTATCTCGTCTGATTCAGGGCTGGCTACGGCCGGCCACCACGGCTGCCTGTCTGTCATTGGCCACCGTGGCTGCCCATTGTGGCGGTGGGCAGGGCACTGGGCGCAGCGCAGGGGTGGGGCCAGCTGCACGTTTGTGGTTCTTCCCACACTACCCAGGCCATTTTCTTAACCTCAGTCTCAGGTTCCCAAGCCAGGCAACACCGTCTGGCTTTACGCACTGCTTCTCCAGCAGTCTCTGGTCCAGGCAACTCCTCTGAGCCTCCAGCAGCAGCAGGAGAGATCTCTCCCCCCTGTTCTGTTCCTTCAGTCTCCTCTTCAGCTCTGAGCTCTCTCAGGCTTTATTCCTAGGGCTGCCCATTGCCATGTCCGCACGCAGCTGTGCCATCAATTAGGCACCATTCTCCATCTGTGTGTGCGCCTGCAGCTCTGCACATGCCACTCCTGATGTCACTGGCTCCCTTAAAGGGGCTCCCAGCCCACTGTGGCTTAACTCCGCCACATCTACCTTTTCCCATTGTTGTCTCCCTTCCCTGTATCCCTTTTTTTTTTTTTTCCTTTTCCCTTTCTGTTTTTCAGGAGATAACTTATCTCGTCTTTTGTCATAGCAAGAGAGAACAATTGTTCTCCATATTGTTTACAGCAGCCTTTCAAATACTTGCAGGCTGTTCTCATATCCCCCCTTGATCTTCTTTTCTCCACACTAAACATACCCAAATCCTTCAACCTCGCCTCATATGATTGATGTTCCAATCCAAACCCTTTATCAATTTGGGTGCGCTCCTCTGCACTCTCGCCAACTTTTCTACGTCCTTCCTTAAAATGGGGTAGAACTTAGTATCTTAGTATTATGTCGTTTGTGAGTTTCCGCAAACATTACCTGTGGCAGCATGCCGGGCGGGCCCACTCCTCCTGGAGGATGGCCAACACGCTGTCTCGAGGAATTGTCGCCACAAAAGAGCTTGCTCACTCCAGAGCACACCAACCCCACCTTCTGTCCTTATCTACGCTACAGGCTTGGCCAGGTGTAAACATCAGTTGACCTAGATAGGCTCAACTTCCCCCCACCTTAAAGGGTCAGCAGCCCCGAGTCCCTCCAGGCAGCGTCCTCCACTGGAGTGGAAGTGCTTCACATCACTGTGACCCGGTCACATCATCATTCATGCTAAACAGGGAGAGAGTCCACCAGAAATAGAATTGAAACAAGTATCCACAAAAAGGAGCATACCTGTCAAAAGTACTGTACCCAACCCAGTAACTTCAAGTAGTTAATTGGTACCCAATTAGCGCCCAGTGGGCAAACTGATTTCCCGACTTACAGTAATGATTTTCCGTTTTTCCAACTGGTAAAACAGGACATCAGTAACTCGGTAATGATAATAGCCAGCATTTTGGGCTAATCAGATGTCTGACTTGGTACATGGATACTGATCGTAGGGGTGGGAATATCGGTATCAGATAAATCCGATACACACGATAATCAGGTATATCGGATTAATCCGATAATCACCGGTATCCGCATACCGGATTTTTAACATTGGCCGCTTTACCGGGTTTTTTACATTGTGGTCATTGAAGTAAATGGCCGCAACGTAAAAAAACCGGTAAAGCGGCCAATGTTAAAAATCCGATATGCCGATACCGGTAAATCTGATCCCGGGGAGCTCCGATACCGAGAAATCCGGTATTCTACCCGGTGTCCCATCCCTACTGATAAAACACTACTCGAAATTGCAGATATTACTCGTGCGTAGCAAACATGCTACCCATTTCACTGCTAATTAGAGGCAATCGTTTTCGTTTCGGACATACCTGTTCATTGCCTAACTCAGTTTGCATCATACTAACTGCTTACCTCCAAATTGCTCCTTCTTTGATACATTTATTGTGGTATTTTTTTTTTATAAGAAGAACATTTAAATTTTATTTTAAAATGTATTTTATTTTGGGAGGGGGGCATTATTTTAAAAAGTCATGGCTCAAAAATACAAAGGAACATGTTCTTACTCTGTGGGACCAGCCTCAGATAAATAGGAAGATAAATTTTGGCAAGTAAAGCAGAGAGAGAAACAAGAGCTCCCAACCAAGACTCTGTCTTGCTGATCGCTTCTCTTTCCAGGCCTTCTTTTGTCTCTAGTAATTGCAGTATTTTTTTAATCATTAGCTTGAAAGGTAATGATTTATCTTGACGCTGGCTGGCAGCTACATCTCCTCCTCACAATGATTTACCGATGCAGCTGCTGACCTGAGGATATCACCATCTTGCAGGATCTTTTTAAACTCATTCAGTCTCCCTTTTAAAACATCAATATTGACTACAAAAGAGACGTCATCTCATTTTACCTGTGGAGGAATATTAGCAAAATGGGCAAACATTGCATTTGCTTCTGCTAATGGGCAGGAGGCGCTGTCTGTGCATCAAGACTCTCTTATTTAAAAATAAAATAAAATAATTAACTTCAAAAAAGTAAAGGGAAATACAACAGTAAATAAGAACAAATGGGCATAAACCAGGGCCCCACGGTCACTGGGTTTTCTTCATTGGAAGCAATGGGGAAAACACAGTGAACACTGGATATAACCCAAGGCAGCTAATGACATTGAGAAAGAGAGAGTCTAATGTATTAAAGTTAAAAAAAGAAAACAGAAAGAGTGGAATTCTCGCCCAATAAAATTAGTAGGAGCTGGGGCCACTGGCTTCAATGGAGTGAAGATCATGCCCATTGTATTTCCATTAAAATCAAGAGAGAGATCCAGACTCCAGCAAAGCACTGAAATGTAAGAATACCACATCCATATATTTACTGGAGCAGGCAAACCTCTCCTTAAAATAAAGCCTGCATTTCAGCATTGTTTGTGAACCTAGGCACAGAACATGACTTAGCAATACAGATATTTCCCTAGGATCCTCTTAGCCAATCTCTTTGCATGTTATAGCCTGTTCCCTCTCAATCCTCCTTTGTCTTTAAAGATGGTGCATTCTCCAGGGTAGGGTGTGTCTCTACTGTGGATAGTTTCTATCCGAATGGGGGCTTTTGACACTAGCACAATAGAAATGGTAAATATTAAATTCCTGGCTCAAGAGGAGACGAGGGTGGAATATAAACCTGCAGACGGAAGCCACCACTGTCAGAAGAATTGACCTGCTATACAGTTACTTGTGGCACAGCACTGCCATAAGGCCGTAGGACGCCTCAGCAACTGGTCTCAGGAACGGAGAGGAGCACTCTGCTTTAAAGGCAGCTTTCCCTGCCACACTGGAGGAGCTCCCCTAGCCTGTCTCTTCCCCCGAGACACTCCCTGGGGCACCGGACCCACTCTCCTCCCCAGAGGCGATCTCCGAGAGGTTGGTTCCCCTCCCCACACTGTGATCTCCTGGAGACTACCTTGTGATCGACCAGTCGATCACTATCTACCTCCTGACCACCCCTGCCTTAAACTGCATAGCACACGGATGACAAAGTCTCAGCCGTCGGGGTTCCTCCGCCCAGTGCAAGCCAGAACTCCACTGGGCACGCAGAGCTCCGGGGACACTGGTACAGGAGTTGGCACAATGGTGGCCATGTCTGACATAGCTGCATAGGGATGGAGTGCAGCTTGGCCACTCTTCTGTTGTGTCCTAGGGATTTCTGCTGGACTCCAGAGCAGACTGGGCAGCAGAAGGGACTTTGGTGACAAGCCTAGGGCTGCCATTCCTCCGGGTTCCATATGAAAGCTCTAGACTCCAAGAGAAGTCCTGAATTCCTGAGCTCAACCACAGACACTCATGGATAACCTGGAGAATAGGGACTTCTGGGGCAGCCATGTCAAAAAGAGGGCAAGCCGCAGAGACTCCCCCTGTGCTGATGTTGCCCCACCCCCTGCAGAGTAGGGATGTGCAAACGCAGTTCAGAGTTCGGCCCAAACTCAGCCTGTTCGGACGACCAAACCCGAATCCAAACACGAACTGACCGAACTGAACTAGATTCTGAACATCGAAATGACCAAACAGTTCGGATCACGTTTGGGTGAGTTCGGGTGGCAAAAACGTGTCACTGGAAGGCAAAACATGACAGGGAGGGGGAGTCAGCTGAGGAGCAGACTTCCAGGCACCAGGGGCGGAAAGGCTGGGAGTAATAGCTAGCCTGCCCAATCACCATCCCTTTTCGCCTCAGACCACCGGCTTCGCAGTCTGCGATTGGCCACGGGCTAGGCTGCACGGAGCCAATGGGGCTTGCGGTGAGGCGGGCGCAGCAAGAAACAAAACTGATTGCCTCCCCCCTTCCCAACACCTTCTGAGCTAGTCACTGTTCCTGAACAGCAGGTGTTTCAGAAGGCTCCCTCTC